>JAVGWX010000008.1:31976508-32401508 GCA_036924085.1 Ariolimax columbianus | reverse complement strand
TTTAGCAACGCTGTCTGTTTTTAACAAAATTGTATACGTCTGATACTAAACTTTGCAAAACAGCCTGATTGATTTTGATGTGACGTCTGGTCCCGGACGGATTTTAAAAGTCAAGGAATACAAATGCATCTTCATTTGTTGCCTGTTTTTGGTACCTTAGTTGTAATAAGTGACTTGGAAAGGTTGCTACCTAGCGAGGGAGAGGGTTGTAATAAGTGACTTGGAAAAGTTGCTACCCACAGAGGGGGTTGTAATAAGTGATTTGGAAGGGTTGCTACCTATAGAGGGAGTTGTAATAAGTGACTTGGAAGGGTTGCTACCTACAGATGGGGTTGTAATAAGTGACTTGGAAGGATTGATACCTACAGAGGGCGTTGTAATAAGTGACTTGGAAAGGTTGCTACCTACAGAGGGGGTTGCAATAAGTGACTTGGAAAGGTTGCTACCTACAGAGGGGGTTGTAATAAGTGACTTGGAAAGGTTGCTACCTACAGAGGGGGTTGTAATAAGTGACTTGGAAAGGTTGCTACCTACAGAGGGGGTTGTAATACGTGACTTGGAAAGGTTGCTACCTACAGATTGGGTTGTAATGAGTGACTTGGAAGGGTTGCTACCTACAGATGGTGTTGTAATTAGTGACTTGGAAAGGTTGCTACCTACAGAGGGGGTTGTAATAAGTGACTTGGAACGAGCACTACATACCGATTTTACTATAATATATCATTTGAGGCCATTGTTGCTACATACAAGTTGGAATGTCATTGCTGTTGTTATTAATTGACCACCGTGGTTAAGTTTACTGTTTTGCGCCCTGAAAAGGCCCATGTGGCTGTGTTGTAGTGGCTTTCTTCACATTCCGAGTGTGCTGATAGAGGTGAACTGTGGTGCTCTAGGCTGTTGTGTTACTTTTGGCTTCATTTGCGTGATCCTCATTACTACGAGGATCACGTCAATCTACATTTCGTCGGTCAGACTATCTTGAAAACAGCTTGTTTCCATAGAACGTCACATGGAAGCGAGATCGTGGTCTTAGTGTCTTAGTCAGTATGTTGTGCCTGTCCGGACTGGCGTCTCAGTTTACCTGGGCGGTAATAAAATACTTGGAACGAGCAAAATATAACGAGTTGGCTAAAATAAATGACTTTGCGTATGTGCAGCATAAAGTTTCAGCTATAATAAATTACTTGGAATGATTGCTACATAAAGATTGGGCTACAATACATGACTAGTAACGACTGCTACATAAAGATTGGGCTACAATACATGACTAGTAACGACTGCTACATAAAGATTGGACTACAATTCATGACTAGTAACGACTGCTACATAAAGATTGGACTACAATACATGACTAGTAACGACTGCTACATAAAGATTGGGCTACAATACATGACTAGTAACGACTGCTACATAAAGATTGGACTACAATACATGACTAGTAACGACTGCTACATAAAGATTGGGCTACAATACATGACTAGTAACGACTGCTACATAAAGATTGGACTACAATACATGACTTTGAACGACTGCCACATAAGGTCCGGGATATAATAAATTTCCTAGAAGACTATGTTGATCTGTGTTCAACTAAACATACACGATAACCATTTGAGTTTTTTTTGTAAGTTACGACTGAAAACATGATGATACCACCTTTGATGTTGTACTATTTGTGACGTTCTTGAAGGTTTTTGCTTCTGGTTTTAGACTTCGAGACTTGATACCTGTCAGAAAATGTTATTTTGTTTGTTTTATTCTTTATCAGTAATTGTATACGTTTTTAAAAATGTGAATGACTGTTAAAGAATTATAATACTTTTAATGATAGTTCCCCCCGCCCCTTTCCCCGCCTTCTTGTTCTGTAATTTGTGTTTCAATGTGTAATATATCAAAGGTGTATCATATACAAAATATAAACTTGTAAATTACATTTTTTAATTATCTATCGATATTTGTCTTTCTTCTTTGGTCCTGATCAGGATTATAACCATGGCAACATGTCTCAAAGCCACGTGACACCTATGTGAAAATAATCTCAAATGAAGTGTAACTGTTGGGGCATGTAGTGGGATGCGCCTGGAAAGCGACGCTTGGACAAATCAGATAATTAAATGACGTCCTACATGAAAAAACGTTTGGAGCAAGGTACTGTGATTGAATTCCTCGTGGCGGAAGACTTGGGGTCCATTAACCTGCATCGAAGAATGACTGTGGTATATGATGACGCATGTGTGGATGTCAGGAAGTGGGCACTGACTGTAAAAGGCCGCAATCCAGTCATGATGAACATGCATGACAATTCTCAAACCGGTCGACCGAGCGCATGAGCTGAAGTGGTCAGCGACCCATAGATGAATGCTAGCGTCAGGGCCAGCGAGCCAGAGCTGCCAAGGCCCTTATACACCTCCATGGTGTGATCCTGGATAACAGGCTGCAGCAGGGCAGACTGGCTAAGGAGAAGGGTCGAAGAGGGAATGCTAGCCCGGTACTCAAAAAATGATTGCTGAAGTCGGATGTGTTGGACCGAAAGGTGCAAATATCACAGTCAAGATTTAAACTAGGACACAACGCATTCCGTTCTCTGGACTACATTCTGCTACTTAAGCCCTTTTCAGATTTTGGTAGCTGGAGATTGAAAACGAACGAAGCCAAGCCAATCTAAACCGGTCGACCGATCACAGCTGTTGTAGCACAGTCCCAAGCTCGCATGAACGAACTGATTCGTGCCAATAGCCGTGTCAAGCAGAAACAAATCAGCACAATGCTTGTGATTTCGATTGGCTTGGGGTTGGCTTTGTTCGTTCTCAATCTCCCGCTACCAAACCCTGACACGGGCTTTATTAGCAGAATGTAGTCCAGAGAACGGAATGCGCTGTGTTGTAGTTTACAGCTTGTCTGCTATATTTGCACCTTTCAGTCCAACACATCCGACTTCAGCAAGCTTTTTTTGAGTACCGGGTTACTATTCCCTCTTCAATCCCTTTTCCTTAGCCAGTCTGCTCTGGTTCAGCCTGTTATCCAGGATCACCACGTTGGGGTGTAGACGGGTCTTGGCAGCTCTAGTTCGCTGGTCCTGCAGCTAGCAGTCAGCTATGGGTCGCTGACCGCTGCAGCCCGTGCGCTGCTCGACATCTTGATCCCGTAATTTCGATTAAGAGATTCCTTCACATCAGCCATGCCTTGCTTGGGTACAATAAATTGTTGTTAGATGTATCCCTCGCATGCTGACATCGGATATGAAACAACCCTGACAGCAGATGAGTCAGGAACTTCTGTCACGACAAGAACAGGGAGACGATGCCTTTTTCCTCTGACAATTTACCGCACCAATCGTATAGCTCCGATCCAGCACCTTGTGTCTTTCACCGCTGAAAATTTACCGAACCCATCGTATAGATCCGATCTAGCACCTTGTGTCTTGTTCATCTTCTCGAAACTGAAGGAACACGTTAAATGACACATTTATGCTTCTGACGATCAGGTGCAAGCAGCCGTGCATATAGGGTTTCGGAGGAAGACGTCTTATTTTTGTTTACGACTGGATGCGGTTAACAACTTGTCCGACGTTACAGTTTGTGCGCAGACCGCGATCGTGAGCACGTTAAAAAGTAATGACACATCACCAAATGACACCCCTAGCTTAAAGAAAATGTATAACTCATGTGTAAATCTTGCGGATTAATGAAATTATCTCCGCAACAGCAAAAACTGTTCAAATAGACCGTGTACCTTTCCACATGTCTGCCACAGGAAGTAGATTCACAGAAAAAACTTACTATGGACAGCTTCGGCTAGATGGCATGAGGCATACCATCGTTATTTCTTCTTCTAATCTTCTTTGACGTTCGTCCTGAAAAGGACTTTGACACTTTATGCCGTAGTTTACAGCGAGGCTGCGATATCTGCGCCAGACAAATTTGAGTTTGAGTACCTGCTTTGCCTTCTCACTGTTGCAACCTGAGAAGGACGACCCAGGTTTCCTGATCATTGTTTTAGCGTACTTGAGAAAATGTATCGACATAATTAACATATTGTTCAAGATCAAACAACAGAGAATAAAGCGAAACGTATAAAAGTATAGAAACAATTTCTCATAGACTAACATAAGGCTTTTGACAGAGTTCAGCATATCAAATTAATTCAATATCTCTAAGAAAAAGGTTTAGATGGTAAAGACATACGACTGCTCATTAATCTGTACTGGGAACAAACTGCTACAGTAAAATCAGGAAAGTTATGATCTCCAAGTATAGATGTACAAAAAGGAGTGAGACATGGATGGGTATTATCCCCTGTTCGTTTTAATATCTACACAGAACAAATATTCAATAGAGGGGATGCCAGGGCTTGTCATTGGAGAAGTGCCAATGAATAATCTTAGATATACGGATAATACAGTTTTGATGACAAAAAATTAGCACTGGTTCATCAATTCCATTTTGGCTAGAAAATGCAAATACTTTGGTCACATCAAGAGACACAACGGTCTTGAGAGAACGGTGATAGAAGGTATGATGCCAGGCAAAAGAGGAAGGGGTAGACCATGAAGACGATGGCACCAAGATATCCAGGAATGCCTGAGTATGGATGCGGCGGAGGCTGGAGTTTTGGCAAGAGAACGAGTTTCTTTCAGACAGACTGTGCTGGGAACGACGTTCTACAAAGGACATGCTACATGATGATGATGAAACGATAGTCTGATAGCAAATAGTTTCCTCATATTCTGTTACTCAGCTGAGATTTAGCCCATTTCAATTAAACTCGTTCAGAATTAGAACAAAGCGTTTGAACACGATAGTTGGGACTTTTAATTCTTTGTCTTCAGTTATAACGTCAGTTTTATTACATTACTTGACCAATCGAATGGAAAATGTGTGGGCTCGGCGCATGAAACAGAGGACAATAATAGGATCACTGTCGCACTGAGAATTCGTCGTAAGGGACAGCTCAACATCTTACTTCTCTCGTACTAAAGGGTATGCGTGAATCCTTTTCTCTTCTTTGAGGCTTACATATTCTAAAGAACGGGTAGTCGGCTCTATGTCCAAACCTCCTTAGTCGTCTCTTACAATATGTTGCGGGTTTCAGTTTGACTATATTTGGCTCTCATCCAACAAAAGGTCCATTAAATGCATACAATTCCTTTATGGTTGTTGTTGTTGTTATTCTTGTTACTAGTGCCACGCCTAATTGAGTTGGATACTCTTGACGACTCTCTTTGAAGGCCGGTTACAGTGGCTCTCCTGAAATCCCAAGGCATAGTTGAGAAGGTGAACAAAGATTCTACTGACGAGTTCAATGTAGGGTTCCTCCAACGCGCTAATACCCACCTCGTAAGCATACTGCCTTGAAACACCTTGTTTCACGGAGAACTGCTTTTTCGATTTCCGGTTGTTCAAGATGGTGGTTGATTTGAATTGACAGTACAGAGATCTATAGCGTTTCAGATAAATATTAGTGTTGAGAATTAATTTGTGTAATAATAACATAGTTGTAATTGTAGTTTACTGTAGAATACATATTTTCAAAATAGTGGCCTTGTTATAACAGATAGTTAGTAAATTGACAGAATTTAAATAGGGTGGAAAAGTGAGCCGTAGTAACACTCAAGTAACACTTGGCCTAGTCGTTAGTGATACGTTGTAGAAAGGTAAATACCAGCGACATTTGTCTTTTTGGCGTTGCTTTAAGAAGTATACATTGTATTAGGTATTAATATAACTTATTGGCTAACGGTAATAAATAGCATAATTAGTATGGCCACTAAGACGAGACGAAATGCTGCGAAGAAAGGCCAAGTCAGATTGTCATTGTGTGATTTGTGTGACGGAAATGTTAGTATTACTAGTGTAAGGATAGATAGGCTTACAACGTTGGAAGATGGAGGAAAAGTTCTATGTAGGATATGTAGAGACGAAGAGAGGCATGCACAAATGGAGTGCGATATAAGGGTAAAGGAGAAGAGATTGGAGGAGATAGAAAAGATGCAGATGAAAATAGAAGGGAAACAAGTGAAAATGTAGGAAATTTTAAAGAAGCTGCAGTCTAGGTGTAGTCAAGGAAGTAAGAGAGATTTGAGTGAGGAAACAGTTCACAGGGCAGAGAGCTTTCTAGAGAAGTATGCAAATATAGGTGAGGGGTCAGTATTGGTAGTAGGAGATTCAATGGTGAGAGAGGTTGGCAGACATTTGTCTGAACATCACAACATGTTTGAAAGAATGGATATTGGGGGAGCAAAAATAGAGGACATAGAGGGGAGAATAAAGAGGATAGATGACAAAGGAAACAGTCATGTGGTAGTATTGGTAGGAACAAATAATGTAAAGAGAGATGGTACAGAAATAATTATGAATAAATATAAAAGTCTTAATGGAACACTTAAGGAAAAAAAGTTTAGAAAGGTCACAATGATGGGCATTTTAGATAGAGCAGATGGGTCAGACTATCTAGATAGCAAAATAATAGGTATCAACCGTAGGTTACAGGTGATGTGTGCGGACATGGGAATGGAATTTATTGATGTGAAAGTAGACAAAAGTAAAATGTTAGACAGGGGAGGTTTACATCTAAATGAGATAGGACAGCAGATTGTAGCAAAGTATGTGTTTAATCATTGTGTTAGAAATTTAAACTAGTAAGGCCTATGAAGTATGAGAATAAAGATAGGCCTACAATAGGGTGCTATAGAGGATGTAGTCAAAGGGGAGAGTTGGTGTCAGGGAAGTGTGAAATAAGTAGTGGAAAAGCAAATATTAAAATGATAAAACAGAAGCAAAAAGTGGAAAACCAACAACATTACAAACTAAAATGTTTTTATGCAAATGTGAGAAGCATAGTAAATAAAAGAGAAAAATTGGAACTGTATGTAGAAGAAGAAAAACCAGATATAATAGGATTAACAGAATCGTGGGAAAAAAATATAGAGGCAGGTAAATTAAAATAAACATATTCACAATATTTGGACAAACAGAACATATCTCAGAAAGTGAATAAAACAGCAAAAATAGACTTTGAAAACAAACTTGCTCAGAGGATCAAGACTGACAGTAAGCTTCTTCTCTTATGTTAGAAAAAAACAAAGAACGAAAGACAAAGTAGGCCCTCTCATAGACAGTACAGGGAAAATAATAAGTGAGAATAGGGAGGCAGCTAATCTACTCAATCAGTACTTTGGCACAGTCTACACAAAACAGGACTGCTCCAAGATCCCAGAGCCTGTAGATATTTTTCAAAGAGACATGGATACAGCAGGATTAAGATCAATCTGTATTATAGAGGAAATGGTTTTTAAAAAATTGGAGGGGTTGAAAGTGAATAAATGTCCAGGTCAAAATGGTATTCATCCAAAATTGATGTTTGAAATTAGAGACCAACTAGCAAAACCATTGGCAATATTATGTTCTCAATCACTTACAAAAGGGATTTTTCCACGGGATTGGAAAGATGCAGGAGTGATCCCATTATTCAAAAAAGGCAAAAAATCAGATCCAGCGAATTATAGACCGGTGAGTTTAACGAGCATAGTCTGTAAATTGTTAGAGTCAATAATCAAAGAAAACATTGTAAAGCGTTTAGACAAATGTAATCTAATTAGAAATAGTTAGCATGGGTTTACTAGAGGGAGATCATGCTTAACAAATCTATTAGAATTCATGGAGGAGGTTACTAAAATCATAGATAAAGGGGAGCCAGTGGACGTTATTTATCTAGATTTTGCAAAGGCCTTTGATAGAGTACCTCATCAAAGATTATTTCGAAAGTTAAAATCACATGGAATAGGTGGGGAAGTTACCAAATGGATTGAAAATTGGTTATCGGTAAGAAGGCATAAGGTGGGCATAAATAAGGAGTACTCTGACTGGTGTGAAGTGAAAAGTGGTGCGCCACAGGGCTCGGTTTTGGGACCAATTTTATTCTTGATATATATAAATGATTTGGACATTGATATGGGATCCATGATTGCAAAATTTGCTGATGACACTAAACTATGCAGTAGTTTTTCTTCTAAAGCGGAAGTGGATATATTGATGTCGGATTTAGATAAAATTCGAGAATGGTCTGTAAGCTTGCAAATGGAGTTTAATGTAGATAAATGTACAGTCATCCACATGGGTAGATCCAATATGGAACATAATTACAGAATGGGAGAAAATAATATTAGAAAGATAGATAAGGAAAGGGACCTTAGGGTTTAAATAGATCATACAGGAAAGGGGAGTGAGCAAGTTAAGGTAGCAGTGAAAAAGGCAAATGCAATGTTAGGTATGATAAAAAGAAATATTAAACATAGGAGCAAGGAAGTGATAGTCAAATTGTATATTGCTTTAGTTAGACCTAGATTGGAGTACTGTCTACAGGTGTGGAGTCCTTATCATAGAGGGGATATAAACATGCTGGAAAGAATACAAAAAAGAGCGACGAAGATGATAGTGGGATTCCAGAATTACAGTTATGAGGAACGACTCAGAAAAACCGGTCTACAGTGTCTAGAAGAGAGAAGAATTTGTGGTGACTTAATACAGGTTTATAAGATGATCAGAGGAATGGAAAAATTAGACTATAACAAGTTTTTTTTAAATACAACCACCCACAATAACATGAGGGCATAGCTACAAGCTGACTAAAGAGAGGTCCAGATTAGATATAAGGAAATAGTTTTTTAGTCAGAGAGTGGTGTCTGCTTGGAATGCATTGACAGGGGAGGTAGTGGAGGCAGGGACAGTTAATGCATTTAAGAATAAACTGGATGCGCATAGCTTTTAGAGCAAGGTGATGTGAATATAACTGGTTGTAAACAGACTCTGCAGGGTCTTCTAAACCAGTATAAAGACGTTAAGTTGAGTTAAGTTAGGTGCCTTGATCAGAATCTTTCGTCTGACATACATAATTTGATGTCTCATCTGACTCTGACACATATAATTTGATGTCTCATCTGACTCTGACACACATAATCTTATCAGCATGTTTCACCTGACACTGATAAACATAATCTGATCAGTATGTTTCTCCTGACCTTGACTAATATAATCGTATCAGTATGTTTTGTCTGACCCTGACTAACATAGTTTGATCATCATGATTCTCCTGACCTTGACTAACATAATCATACCAGTATGTTTTTCCCAAACGGATCGTTAGTCTCCACTCGTCACCTCATTTGTTTCGATAGCCCTACATGTAAACAGACGATAAACCTTATGTGTGCACAGCCTTCGTGGTTTAAAATAAATCTTTAGAAATAATATCCTCATTTGCGATACAGGAGTACCAGACAGGAAAGCTGGCCTTCGTGAAAATGAGAGAACAAGAGATGACAATCCCCAATTATACATTTTGGTTTCAGATTAGATGAGAATACATGCCTACAGCCATCCCTCTCTATTGATTTCTATTTAGGGTCATGTTTTTGAATTCCGTTCACAAAACCCAGCACGACTTCTAGGATTTCTCTTCTACTGCTTTTAGTCAGACATATGTTAACCTGGAAATAGTGTTCAATTTCCTACTAAAATAATGTCCTTTCTTTCCAAAACTTTCAGCTGTACTTGGTGACCTTGTTTTCGACGTCTGGTTTCCCATCCTATGTAGAAAATCCGCAAGCCAGAAATCAGATACATACTTAGACAGGCAAACAGAAGCGCAGACTAGTACAAAGTCATTTGCATATGTGTGTATGTATGTGTGTATGTATGTATGCACACATACACACGCACACGAACACACACAGACACACACATACAGATACATACAGACATACAGATATATATATATGTTGTTGTTGTCCACCGTTTTCGACGATGACCACATTGTCATTTGTCTGAGATGACAATACGACTTGCGCTTGAATTGAATTTAAGTGATGAAGAGTATCGCGTTTTCTTCTTCTTCTTCTTCTTCTGCGTACACAGTCAGACAGTAACCATTATTTTCTCGAAAAAAGCGGCGGTCATCCTGAGACTCTCGCCACTACCATAGAGCTTGTCTTGCAGTTCCACTGGCAATGGCCACATCTGCTCTCTCTGATCCTCGTATGTCGGGCAGTTCTGCAGCAGATGTTCAGTGGTCATTTTACCAGTACCGCACGGGCATTCGTCGGTACACCCTATCTTCAATTTGTTGAATAGGTGGTACCTCAGTCTGTTGTGGCCAGTGCGAAGTCTGAAGACGACGACCTGCTCTCTTCGGTTCAACTGGTAATAGGCATCGTTTTTGGTGTAACCAGTATGTTCGGTTTCCCATTTGGACATGTATCTGGCTTTGATAAGCCGTTTTGACTCTTCGTACGTCATACTGGTATCTGTTTGTGGTAGCCTTGCACCTTCTTTTGCCAGTCTGTCTGCCTCCTCGTTGCCTTGGATGTTGCAGTGTGACGGAACCCACTGTACCACTACCCTTTTTGGTGCGGACTGCTGGCACAGTTTGCAGAGTGCTGCTCTTAAGTCATTAAGCTCAGTGTTTTTCTGATCGCGTTTTCAACTTCACTCTCTCGTCCTGATCCCATTTGATCCAGTGGCAAGACATGATCAAGACGACTGGAGCAGTAATCCGGATGCAGTGTACGACCAATGGGATCGTCTGTGTCTAACTTTGCTCCAAACGCTCCACAGGAAGCTGATGGTAGTCGCCTTGCTGCCCGTTGACCAACCAGTTTTTCTTCCCCACAGTCTGCTGAATCCAGTCTTCACACGCTTACATAGACACATACACCCTATATCACAGTGGGCTTATTAGACCTAGTATGACCAGTAATGTCGAGACCGTTGTCAGGGATGTGGCCGCTGTCGCATGCTGGCCGCTACGTAGAGTGCCAGGAGAGGACCAATAATGTACAAACTACCCAAGATAGGAAACGATATGTCTGTCACTCGAGGTACCATCCCTAACACCCCATATACCCAATTTACTGTACTTGTATATGTTTATACTGTGTATATATATATATACATATATATATATATATATATATATATATATATATATATATATATATATATATATATATATATTAATATGCGAGTATATACTAGGGACGTTCAGATCAAACCGGGACTTTTTTTTCTAGTTCATCCTGAATGGGTTATAGCGTGCTGAAACTACTACCATTAATTAGGGCCACGTTTTTTTGGTAGGTGGCCCACTTACCATGGGTCAGTCATGTGACAGATAATTAAAAATGACGGACAACACTGTTAGTGCTTGAATGGAATACCGTGTTGTGATGAAGTTTCTTGGGAAAGAAGGCGTGAAACCTGCGGAAAATTACAGAAGACTGCAATCACAATGCGGTGATGAGAAACTCAGCCACATTAAGACATTTGAATGGTGTAAAGGTTTTAGAGAAGGTCGTACACCCGTGAGTGATGATCCCGGCCGTGGTGGCTCTCAACCTACCACAGTCATTTCTGTGAATATCCAAAATGTTGAACGCCTAATTCTGGATGTTGATTTTCTACCACGTGGTGGCACTATCAACAGTGAAGAGTACATACGTATTTTGAGTAGTGTGCATAACAGACTACATTTTAAAAAATGGCCTTGTTTTATCAGAAATGGCATCGTAATCCTACAAGATATCTCTCACATTCATACGGATAACCGCACCATGTGTCATCTGCAGTAACTCAGCTGGGAAGTATTTCCACATTAGTTCAGACACCTAAAAGAATTCCTGGGAGGTCAGCATTTCAGCACTGATGACGAAGTGAAACAGGCTGTTCTGGATTTGTTCATAAATACTGACAATTCTTTCTTCGCTGAAGCTTTACAAGCATTACTTTGTACGTTGAGATATAATTGCATAAACGTTGCAAGACATTATATCGAAAAATAAATGGCATTTTGACTACTTGAAATATTTTTTTCCTTAAAAAAGCGCCACTTAGACTTGAACGGCATTCGCATATATATATATATATATATATATATATATATATATATATATATATAGATATATATATATATATATATATATATATATATATATAAATATATATATGAATGCAAATAGGTTTCAAGCGATCTCTTGTCCCAAAGGAGGTGAGACCAGAGTGCCTGTCTCCTGAATTACCTCCAGTCTTCGTGACTTATGTCCTGCCAGTGGTCCAAAGTAGTTCGGGACCAGAGAGCGAGGTTATGGACCAGCGCATCCTTTTCTTCACTATAATCTAAATACAACGCAAGTTACATCATCAAGATGATTTACTAGCTTTACACCACTCAGTGTACTACTTATTTATGCCCTCTTATTTATGCCCACTGTTAAGTCTTCATAATTCCAAAAGGCCGAGTCTGTAGATTTTTTAATTTACTTTGTAGATTTGCCCATTAGACCCATTTAAACATCAGTGAAGATTCACGTGTGTCTGATGTCAAGTAAAAACGTTATCCCATAGTTTTTGGATTGACAAACTTCATCGTGAATACTTTCAAACTTATTTAATCTAATAAAAAAAGCTGTTCTCATTGTGTAACTCGAGAACACGAATTCTAACAAAGAACTACGAAATGCAAAACTTGTGATTGTCGACAATTTATTTAATCATTTCACTGACCCAGCAATTCAAAATTGAAACGGGAAAAAAGAAGAAATAGTTTTAATACCCAGAATTGATTTGGCTTCAAGTAAAACTGGATTTCCTTTCATTGTAAAGCGTAGACAGTTCCCATTTATTATACTCTCAAGGACGCGGCTTCAGTTCTAGAATGTATTTTGAAGAGTATTGTCGTCTCACAATGGCAACTTTATGTAAGTTTTTTGCGAAGTGAAAATTGTTTTTGTTAAAATAGTAACACATTCTAAAATATAATGTGAACTGTTGGGCAATGAAAATAGTTTTGCTAAATATATTGTATTTCATTTAAGTAAGTAAAAGTAAGTAAAGTATCCCATATCATTACTGCTGTAGGGGTGTGAGGTGTTAGCGATCTCACATTTCAAAGGCTCGGCTATATGAGGACGGTAGGCATCTCCTCTCCCTCGCCGGATTTACTTCCCGGACTGAACCGGTACCCATTTAAGGCTGGGTCGACCCGGGAGCCATTGCGGTCCGAAAAAAACATTACCGCCCCAACTGGGGAATGAACCCAGGACTACTCAGATGCGAAGTCAGCGCGCTAACCACTGCGCTAGGTTTGTAAAAATAATGAATTTTAATTTAAAGTGAAATGTATATTTTCATATTCAAACATTCAATCAATTTAAATTACTATTTTTAAACAATCTGATGTCAGAGAATTTGATGAAACATCAGATTGGTCGAAATACCAAAAATAGTAAGAAAGGAATATATCCTCTTCCCACACCTGTTTAACGTTTATGCAGAGTACATACTGAGGAACGTTAGAGAGGATGAGAATATCGACATTTACGCTCCTTTTACAATCAGCGAAAACAAGATCCCAGAGCTAAGATATGCAGACAATGCTGTGATACTATCAAACATTTCAGAGTGGTTAGAGAAGTTCATTGCAGCCGTAATGTCACTGGCAATGCACACACTACACAATCTTAGGAAACTATTGCAGAAAACTAACCAAAGTGAAGATGTTAACAACATGTGTTTTTTTCCGTGGCAGCATACGGCTGCGAAACATGGACCGTTACCCAGACCTCAAGGAAGAAAATCGAGTCTTTCGAGTCGAAATATTATAGAAGTGTCTTTAGAAAAGTAAGATGGCCGCGCCTAAATGGCTACGCTCTAGCACCGGTGTTTGTGTCGTTGTCTGAGGTTTGCTGGTTCCTGTTCGGATTATAATTCACTACTCCTTCACCAGGTGGTATAAAGGACTTTATTCTGTGGAATTGATGTGCTTTCGATCGGCTATCCTGTTTGTTATGCTGTATTTCGCTGCATTTCATGCCTTGCTTAAATCGTGGGAAACCCGTCCAAGATGGCGTCCCACGTTCCGCTTGACTGCACCCATAATTCACTACAGGTTATCACTACTCAAGTACCTCCCTGCGCGGACTGAAGCCGCCTTCCTCCCACCCCCTTTACCAGAGGTTACACGATACCTCTCCCAACCTCGTATTATCGGCACAGCAAGGGTACCGCTGAGGTGGACACAATCCAGTGGACTCTGTGACGGTACACAGAAAAACAGAGACTCAGATACGGACATACACAGACAGCCTGGCACAAATATTGTCCCTAAACCAAGGCAGCGGAGTACCCAGCTCCACCAGGGAAGTCTGTAGTGATTTCGGTCGAAAAGCTACGCATGAACATAGCCTTTGCAGTTTTTAGATAGACCTATCGTAGATAGAACGGTAATGGAAAGTATGGAGCCGGGCAAGTGATGCAGAGGCAGACCAAGATGGTAGCAAGATGTGAACGATAGTGGAATGTATGGAGCCGGGCAAGTGATGCAGAGGCAGACCAAGATGGTGATGGCAGCAAGATGTGAACGATAGTGGAATGTATGGAGCCGGGCAAGTGATGCAGAGGCAGACCAAGATGGTGATGGCAGCAAGATGTGAACGATAGTGGAATGTATGGAACCGGGCAAGTGATGCAGAGGCAGACCAAGATGGTGATGGCAGCAAGATGTGAACGGTAGTGGAATGTATGGAGCCGGGCAAGTGACGCAGAGGCAGACCAAGATGGTAATGGCAGCAAGATGTGAGCGGTAGTGGAATGTATGGAGCCGGGCAAGTGATGCAGAGGCAGACCAAGATGGTGATGGCAGCAAGATATGAACGATAGTGGAATGTATGGAGCCGGGCAAGTGATGCAGAGGCAGATCAAAATGCTGATGGCAGCAAGATGTGAACGATAGTGGAATGTATGGAACCGGGCAAGTGATGCAGAGGCAGACCAAGATGGTGATGGCAGCAAGATGTGAACGGTAGTGGAATGTATGGAGCCGGGCAAGGGACGCAGAGGCAGACCAAGATGGTAATGGCAGCAAGATGTGAGCGGTAGTGGAATGTATGGAGCCGGGCAAGGGACGCAGAGGCAGACCAAGATGGTGATGGCAGCAAGATGTCATCGAATGCTTGGGCACGACTCTGGAGGAAACTGGAGATTTGGTAAGAGATCGAGTTTCTTTCAGACGGGCTGTGATGGGACCGACGTTCTGCAAAGGACACCCTACATGACGCTTTTTAAGGTAATAAGTGTCGTTGTACAGCTAACTTTAAAATTAAATGGAGTCATGCAATAAGGTACGCACACCACCATTATTGGTCAACGCTGAAACTGAAACGGACGTGTGCACAGAAGAAAAACCCTGATAACTTTATAAAAACAATCTTAACATGCAGCGTAGAAGGCAAGCAAACAGAGAGACATGACATTATGATCAAGGATATACTGGTGTATATATAAAGGGACATGACTTTATGATCAATGATCTAAGAGCAAACAGAGAAACATGGCATTGAGAATCATAGTCTAAGGGCGAACAAAGAGGCATGACATTATGATCAATGGTCTAACGGCAAACAGAGAGACATGACATTAAGAACCATAGTCTAAGGGAAAACAGAGAGACATGACATTTTGACCACGGGTGTAAAGGCGAACAGAAAGGCATAACTTCATCAATGATGTACATACGAACAGGGAGACATGACATTACGATCTAGGATGTAATGGTGAACAGATATACATGACATTACGATCTAGAATGTAATCGTGAACAGATAGACATGACATTACGATCTAGGATGTAATGGTGAACAGATAGACATGACATTATGATCAAGGATGTACAGCCGAACAGAGAAACATGACATTTTGACCAGGGCTGTAAGGGCGAACCGAAAGGTGTGACTTCATTTCCTTGTGTAAAAAAATGTAGATTTCAGTGGAAAGCGCTTATCAATCGCAACACAATGCTAGCATTGAACCATTTTCATTGGCGTATTACAGCATCGTTTCATTCCCTGATGTCGTTCGCCACGTTCAATGCTGTCAAACAAACCCCATCATTGTGTCGCCCAGTCTGTTTCTCTTTGCTTGAAACACTCGTGCTTCTGTTACTCAAATAGGCAAGTGTATTTCTGCTGTTAGGTAGTCGAACTGTGTTGGTTATTTTTTGCATTGTTTGCTAGGCATGGGAAAAGTATGTGGGCATATAGGGTATACATTTCATTATTTTGTTGCTGGAGCAGCCGCTAACAGCCAGGTCTTTTCTATTATATATTGCCAGTATGTCTTTTAGATGCACATCGTGTACACCTGACCTCCGCGTTTATTATCCACCTACGTAAAGACGTTCACGGCAAAGACAAATGGATAGGACTAATTTATTTGACTGAGAAGGGGAGACAAATTAGTTCCAGGACTCAATGGTGTACGACAGAAGTGTGTTTTTTTTTCCCACATTTATTCATAATTTATATGGATACAATCACGTGGAAGCACGAAGAGTTCCTAAATGAACACTGTTATTTGCTGATGATCAGGTCATCTTTTACCGAAATGGAGAAGACCTTCAACTTTACCTAATCTTTCTAAATTTTGCTTGTAACAAAGAGGCATGACATAACATGAAGATCAACACAAGAAAGACAGAGACCGTTGTGGTATCTCGTGAACATGTGCAGAGAGGTTTCTATAGCGGTGGCAAAAGTATCAAGCAAGTAAGGGAGTTCAAAAACATAAGTAGTATGTACACTGAGTATGGTAGAGTAGAGACAGAGGTCGCATATATAATTCAAAAGGAGATCTCTCTGCACCGATGTTGAAACAACCTAGAGTGCTTCTTTCAATTAAGAGGAGGCTGATAAATACACTGTTTATTCATACACTGTGTTACCAATGTCAGTGTTGGTCCTTACTAGAAACGCATAAGAGTAATGTCCAGAGCCGTGAGATGCGCTGTGTAAGAATTGGGTCATAGAGACAATGAATCAGCAACACTATGATGAGGAAAGCAGTGGTGACAAACCCAGTTAAGTGCGTATATTGACGTCCACAAAAAGAAGTGGTTTGGTCAGTTTGTCAGAATGTATTATGACCACCCTGCAGCGAACGCATATCATATGCAGGTCTCCGGTCCATGAGCAAGAGGGAAACCTCGACGTCGGCGCATCATGGGTGTCTCTGACTCTCTCAGGAAGTTACACAAAACGACAGCACAAACCTCCCACCTGGCAATAACAAGAGATCTTCGCATCCCGCCTCTCTGTGACGCATCATCCCGCCTCTCTGTGACGCATCATCCCGCCTCTTTGTGACGCATCATCCCGCCTCTCTGTGACGCATCATCCCGCCTCTTTGTGACGCATCATCCCGCCTCTATGTGACGCATCATCCCGCCTCACTGTGACGCATCATCCCGCCTCTCTGTGACGCATCATGACAAGAGCAGCAGAACAAAAGAAGAAAGAGAAGGGAGAAAGATTACTCAGGGTCAGATGAAACATACTGATTAACCCTTTGCATCATAAACGAGCCTAGTGTAGTTTTCATTACCTGTCAGAATTATTCAGCCTAATGTATTCTTTCAGTTCAATTGCAAACTTCAACAATATAATGAAAGAACGTTTGTAGAAACAGGGAATATTTGTACCGAAAATATCTTCAGGCAAGTCGGAGAAACGTCTGAACTGAGATCGAACGGAAGAATAATAAAGCCTCTTCGCTAGGATCGAGACAGTGCTGTTGGCTAATCGTGAAGAGTAATTACAAGACCTTGTGAAGCAAGATAACAAGCGCAGTTCATAATGTTGTCTAGACATTCAATGCATGTTTAATGTACTATGATAAATAGCAGTGCAATGGAGAAATCCAAACTATACATCAGATTAAATGAAGAGGTACTGGAACAGGTGACAAGTTTCTCATAACTTGGGCATGTCAAAACCGCTGATGATAAGTATGTAACTGAAATCTAGAAGTGAATAGGTATTGCCAGGGGCATTTTCAGCAGAATGAAGCAGATATTCACTTATAGAGATCTAGGCTACAACTTAAAAATAAGAATGAGAAATAATACTATATACCCAATACTTCCATAAGGTCAGGAAACTTGGACCATGAGCAGTTATAGGACAGATAATAATCTCTGGAGATGTGGATGTACAGTGGAGTTCGCCGAAATTCATGAAAACAGAAGTTAATAAATGTAGAGGTTCTTAAGAAACTAGGACTGAAAAGAGAACTGTTGAAAGAAATAAAGAGCAAAAAAATCAAATATTTGTTTGCACTTTAAAAGACATACTATTTTTGTAAAAACAATCCTCGTGGGAAAGGTTGAAGGAAGTACAACTCGAGATAATCAACTCTACAAGTGGAAAGATAACATTAATCGATGAACGATTCTACCAGGGCTTGATAATGTTTTTTGTATGTATGTACCGGATTATATACATTCCCTGTTTTCACTAAAGTGCTTTCATTATGTTGTTGTAGTATGCAATAGAACTGATACTTAATAGCGGGGTCGCTGTAGTCAAGAGGCTAAAGCGCTCGCCTCTCATAGTTCTGGTACCTAGTTTTTTTAGGCTTAATGGACCCCCGGAACTCGGATACGTTAGCAGTGGAAAATAATAACATTCAGCAATTAGTGATTGTATCGCTCGGCTAGGCAGACATCGCACTAACCAACTGCACTACAACATCGCACTATACGATTTTCTGCTACTCTAAACATCAGTATTGAGAGTTCCTGATGCACACGTTGCCTATCACAGTCCGTCACTACGTCCTCGATGTGATGGATGATTACAGCAAAGTTAGAAATGATGAGCCAAATACGGTTGGCGTTATCCTACAGACAATATTAGTCAAGGTCAGCTGAAGCTAAATTAGGTTAGTTAACCATCGCAGACGATGATGACGACATCATCAGCCGGTTTTGTCTTGATGGTGTCACTTCCGCTGTATTTGGATTATAGTGGGGAGCAGCTGCGCTGGATATCAACCTCACTCTCTGGTCCCGATCTACCTTGGACCAGTGGCAAGACATGTGAGTCACGACGAGTGGAGGTAGCTCAGGATACAAGCACTCTAGTTCCATCTCTCTTGAGACCAGTATCTTGAAACTTGCGGGATTCGATCGTTCACAGTTCATCACTCTGAGAGGCGAGTACATTATCTCTCGACCACAGCGAAATATACTAATCAAGCCCCAAGCTCACTTCCGTGCATTCTTTTTGCAAACATGCTTTTTTTAAGGCAGTCGGTGTTGATCGACGTGATCCCCGTAGTAGTAAGCATAAATGTCGATTGTGCCAAGAATAGCACAACAGCCTGGGGAAACCCCAGTAATACTTCTTCAGCACGCTCGGGATGTAAGAAATGTTACTGTAACCCGCCACTTCACTCTATTTTCAGGGCGCACAAAAGAGTAAACATACTCTTTGTGTGCATTAAACAACAACAACAATAACAACAACAATAACGCAGCTGCAATAGTGGACATGATATTTTGACATTATTACGAGTATATATAGTCGACTTCATAGCTAGGTGTGGGATAGGTGAGTAATCAGAACTCGAACAAAAAAGAAGGTCTACGCTGCAGACTTCATAGCTAGGTGTGGGATAGGTGAGTAATCAGAACTCGAACAAAAAAGAAGGTCTACGCTGCAGACTTCATAGCTAGGTGTGGGATAGGTGAGTAATCAGAACTCGA
Organism: Ariolimax columbianus; assembly: GCA_036924085.1. Classification (NCBI taxonomy): domain Eukaryota; kingdom Metazoa; phylum Mollusca; class Gastropoda; order Stylommatophora; family Arionidae; genus Ariolimax; species Ariolimax columbianus. The sequence continues at coordinate 32,381,918 of JAVGWX010000008.1, read as the reverse complement.
ACAAAAAAGAAGGTCTACGCTGCAGACTTCATAGCTAGGTGTGGGATAGGTGAGTAATCAGAACTCGAACAAAAAAGAAGGTCTACGCTGCAGACTTCATAGCTAGGTGTGGGATAGGTGAGTAATCAGAACTCGAACAAAAAAGAAGGTCTACGCTGCAGTTGTTCTACCTATCCTTTTACATGCGCTTGAGACCTCGACCGAGAATAGTCCTCAGGTCTGGCAAATAAGGCAATTTCACATGCACTGTCTGCGGAAACTACTGAGGATTAAACGGCAGGACGTGATACCATTTACAGATGTGTTGGTACGGTCGAGAATGTCCATTATACACACCATGAAATGTACAGCACAACTGAGATTGGCTAGGCATGTGGTACGCATGTCGGAGCAACGTCTGTCAAAAAAGCTGCACTATGGTCAACTGCAAAATGGCGAGACAGCAAGCAGTGCGCTGTGGAAAAGGTACAAGGACAGACTTAAAAGATCACTGAAGACTGGAAAAGAATCGCCACTAGACTTGTTTAAAGGAAAAAACAGTAGATGTGTGTAATGGTAGAACACTCTATTTGTGTAATGATAAAACACTCGATTTGTGTAATGGTAGAACACTCGATTTGTGTAATGGTAGAACACTCGATTTGTGTAATGGTAGAACACTCGATTTGTGTAAGGATAAAACACTCGATATGTGTAATGGTAGAATACTGGATTTGTGTAACGGTAGAACACTCGATATGTGTAATGATAAAACACTCGATTTGTAGAACACTTGGTTAGAAATAGATCAAACAACATTTGATATGATATGAATTGATGCCGACATGTTCCGTCACGACATGGTTCATACTGTAGTTTAGTAAAGTTTAGTCGAAGGATCAACGTCATCCCTTAGGTGCTCTATTCTTCTCCACATTTTTCAAAAACTCCAGCACAATGCACGTACCCCGTACCACGGCGGGGATCCCGTAATGGATTGGGTAGTCTTTTAACAGAATGTTAGTTATAACCATCTATTGCCATTGACCGGCTCTGTTACATGATCCTACTGCAAAGCACACCACAAATAAAAGCATACATCTATTTTCTGAAACTATAAAACCTTAATCGAATATCAATAATCACATTGTTTTGAAAGAGTGGAATACGACTAACAGACATCGAAATAGCAAACAGAAGACAATTAACCACGAAGCGATCAGTTTCAGAAATATGTGAGGAATTAAAATGGGTATGATAGTAAGTTACAGGAACAAGGCAGAAAGATATGAATGAATGGAGGGAAATATATCATTTGGATCTGAGCTAACAAAGTCTTTGATAAAGGAAACCGTCTTTATTCTATTTCTTCTAGATAGCCTGTATGTCAGTGCTAATTATTTTTAATTTCAGGTATACTAAAGAAAACTTTTTGAAGACAGTCGAGGAGCCAAACTACCAACGTGTGATAATGAAGGACCTATGACGGGCGTTGAAATCAAAATGGGACTATTTGTTCTAGTTCTAGCTGAATGGGGTACAGCGTGCTGGAACTACTGTCATTAGTTAGGGGCACTTGTGTCATACTACTGCCAGGTGGCCCACTTGCCATGGACATGTCACGTAACAGAAAAAGAAAAATGGCGGACAACATTGTTAGTGCGTGCATGGAACAGCGTGTTGTGATGAAGTTTCTTGTGATAGAAGGCGTGAAACTTGCGGAAATTTACAGAAAACTGCAATAACAATACGATGACAAGACACACAGCCACAGTAAGACATTAGAAAGGTGTAAACGTTTTAGAGAAGGCCGTACATCCGTGAGTGATGATCCCGTCCTGCTCCTGCAAGATAACGTTCGACCTCATACGGCTCATCGTACTATGTACCATCTGTAGCAACTCGACTGGGAGGTATTATCACATCCACCTTACAGCCCAGACCTCGCTCCAACCGATGTTTACCTGTATGGACCCCAAAAGAAATTCCTGGGAGGTCAACAATTTCAGCACTGAGGACTAAGTGAAACAGGCTGTCCTGTATTGGTCAAGATATCCTGACAAACCGTTCTACGATGAGGCTTTTCTATCATTACTTAAACGCTGGAATACGTCAGGTCAGATCAGATCATCCCGTAACCGGTGAGGTCGTCGGGACACATATGAAGACATCCTTACAACCCCACGCCACCCTTCTCTGTCAGCGGCCGCTGCCTGTGCCTCTTCTGGTCGGAGATTGGTCCATTCTTTTATGTTGTCCTCCCACCTCTTTTTGGGACGGCCTCTTCGTAGTCTGCCCTGCAATTTTCCGTGGAGGATCGTATTTGATCTCGATATGTGACCCTAACAAGCGAGTTTCCTTCTTGGGTGGAATAAGTGCTTAATCTTTATTTCATGGCTACTAATAATATTTTTCATGCCAACCAAATAACCTTTATTTCATGACTGCTAAACACCCTTTATTTTCAAGCCCACAATGAAACCTTTCTTACAGAACTATTAGCAATCTATTTCAAACACACCAAATAACACTTACTTCAAGGCTACTAACAATCTATTTCAAGCTCATCAAATAACCTTTATTTTAGAGTAACTAAACAGCCTTTATCTCAAGCCCACTGTTATACCTTCCTCACAGAACTACTAACAAACTTTCTCAAGCCAACAAAATAACCTTTTATTCAGGTCTACCAAATATCCTTTATTTCAGGTCAACTAAACAGTACTTACATCAGAGCTAACAGATAATCTCTAAGTTCATGCTCTCCTAACTTTTACTTGTCTTCAATTTAAGCTATAGTTAATTACAACGCGACATGATGATAGGGTTAATCAAATATCTTGTCACTAAGAATAATCGTTTATCCCTGCCAAACATAATTTTTTTTAAAATTTGGAATCTCGTCATGACGTGTGTTATCTTCCATCTCGCTCCCCTATCTTACCTCCCCCCCCTCTTTATCTCCCTCCCCCCTCCCCTTTCTCCTCCCTGCCGAACCAAACTAAAAAAATACCATCCATCAATCTTTATATCTATTTATGAAGATATATATATCTTGTTCTAGATGATCAGTTCACAAATGTAGCTGTTCGTTTCAACTCACTCTGTCTTGGGTTGACGGAAGTCCAGTGAATGGTAATCATTCCACCAGAGGCGTCTCAGATGTTGCAGGCAGCGATGATTTCTGACCAGACTACTGGAAGTATCCCACGTGATCTATTTTTGTCTAGATGGGTACCATGTTGCTGTCGCTGGTCTCCATCAAATCTCATTCCGTGCCAACATGTGACCTGCCGATCTATTTTGTGTCATTTCTGCACAGATTACCGCCCCATTCAGGAACGACAATCGTCGTATGAAAAAATTGAAGAGATTTTGCATAAATTGTTTGAAAATGGTGATTTGGCATGAGCTGCAGTGGTCAACGACCCATAGTTGACTGCTAGCGTCAGGGCCAGCGAACCAGAACTGCCAAGACCCTTCTACACCTCCATGCGCTGTTAATGGATAACAGGCTGCAACAAAGCAGGCTGGCTAAGGAGAAGGGATCGAAGAGCGAATGCTAACCCGGTACTCAAAAAATGCTTGCTGAAGTCGGATGTGTTGGACCGAAAGGTGCAAATATCGCAGTCAAGCTGTAAACTATGACACAACGCATTCCGATCTCTGGACTACACTCCGCTACTTAAGCCCTTTCAGGGTTTGGTAGCGGGAGATTGAGAACGAACAAAGCCAAGCCAAAATGGGGATTTTGACTAAGAGTCTATCAAAAGAAGCCAGGTCATTATCAACTTGCCATCTAGTGGTTTTGTGAATGTCAATAACATCGCAAGGACCACAGTGAAATTGAAGAGAAAGGTGCGTAGGTTCTGATCTTGGCATCCAGGACCGTGCTAATCGACGAAAATATTGCCCAGCCATGGTCTCTGACTCACCAGGAAAACCCATTGAAACGTCACATTTTACTGCGGACTAAATAACTAACTCATATTTGTCCAAGGTTTATAATCAATCCATGCTCCACACATAGAAAGAGAACAAATCCACTGCACAAAACACAACAAATCACTGTTGATAGTGATCCTCTCACAGAATCCTACCCTGAAACCAACGACATATCCATCTTTATTTCCCGAACACGCTATTATAGTTGCACTGATAGTTGACATATGCAAGTCTTGTTATTTAATCAGCCGTAGAATGTGACGTTTCAAAGGGATTTCTCCGTGAGTTAGAAGGTCTGTATCTACAGTAGGCTGTGGCCCCACCCGCGTAGCGACTTCATTTTAGTTCAGACTTCAGATTACAAGAGAGAAAAAATAATGAGAACAACATATTGAGAAAGCTAAAGATATGAACAGAGATGTATGTGTGTGCTTCATACCCTATACCAAGCCATTTGTCAGAGTGGCTTGACTTGGCTTGGCTTGGCTTGGCTTGGCTTGGCTTCGTTCGTTCTCAATCTCCCGCTACCAAACCCTGAAAGGGCTTAAGTAGCAGAATGTAGTCCAGAGAACAGAATGCGTTGTGTCGTAGTTTATAGCTTGCGATTTGTGCACCTTTCGGTCCAACACATCCGATTTCAGCAACAATTTTTTTGAGTACCGGGTTAACATTCCTCTTCGATCCCATCTCCTTAGCCAGTCTGCCCTGCTGCAGCCTGTTATCCAGGATCACCGCGTGGAGGTGTAGAAGGGTCTTGGTAGCTCTGTTTCGCTGGCCCTGACGCTTGCAGTCAGCTATGGGTCGCTGACCACTGCAGCTCAGGCGCTGCTCAGCATCTTAATCCCGTTTGATAAAGGGAAGCACAGGAAAAAGATCTTTTTGCTGGAAGAACTGCATGTCGAGGACAAGGACCTGAGCATTATTCAGAACATGTAATGGGGACAGAACGCAGCTATATAAATAGATAACGCATGTAAACTTCACGCAAACAAATAAAAAGGATGTTAGGCATAGGCGTGTGCTATCCCCTGATCTGTTCTCTATGTACATCAAATTTAAATTGCGATCTCTAGAGACAATGTCTGGAAATCAATTGGTAGACAGAAAATAAGCAGCTTGCGTTATGGTGATGACACAGTGTTGTTGGGGCAGAAGGAGTCAAACTTATACATGGTCAACACGATCAACATGGTAGTTCTTCAAAGAAAAAATAAAGGCCTCAAAATAAATCAAAAGTAATGGTAGTAGCTTAGCAGCATACATCTTCAAAATGATGCATAAAGATGAAAAAGAGGGAACTAAAATGAAGTACACTCATTTCAATACTTGGGCTCCCACATCAGTTCTGATGGGAGATACACTTATGAAATAGAGAACATAAGAGCTAAGGCAAAATCAATGTTCCATAGCATAAGGGGAATATTGTGGAACAAGAAACTCATTGCATTTGAGGAAGGGAGTTCTGTATGTTACTTGCAAATAGTAATGACAATACGGTCACGGACAATCATCAGGCAAGAACAGAATTCATTAGCAGCAACAAGAATGTGGTTTTACTGAAGCACATTTAAAGTTAGTTGGAGTACGAAGAAAGCTAGAACGTGATTCTTGCTAAGATACAGACACAGAGACAGTTCATGGCAAAAGTCAGGACAAGACAGTCATACTTTTTAAGGTTAATCATAAAGAAAAGAGGTGGGTTGGAACACACGCGGTGACAACGGGCAGAATCCCAGGGAAAAGGGACAGTGGGAGGCAAAGAGATAAAATATTAGACAGCTTGAAGGCATGGAAATGGAGGCAATCGACGGCGTAACTGACAACAGACACGTGATAATGTCAATGAATGTACATGATCGCCAACCTGAAGGACACTTAATGATGGTGTTATATAAATGTATATACAAAGTATATATGTGTGTGGGGGGGGGGGGGACGGAGTGTGTCTGTCGGTGTGTGTATGTGTATGTCTCTCTCTCTCTCTCTCTATATATATATATATATATATATATATATATATATATATATATATATATATATTTGTCTAATTGCCTGTCTGTCTATCGACATGTATGTCAATATGTCGGTTAGTGATAGTAGCCCATGGGTCAAATACGTCCACGGTGATATAGGGCTTGTCTACCTAAGCATGTGAAGACTGGATTCGGCGGACTGTTCAGAAGAACCACTGGCTGGTCAACGGGCAGCAAGGTGACTACTACCAGCAATTCGATGTTGAGCGTTTGGAGCAAGGCTAGACACAGAAGATCTCCTTGGTCGACCACTGCATCCGGATTACTTTTCCAGTCGTCTTGATTATATCTTGCCACTGTATTAAATGGGATCAGGACGAGAGAGTGAGGCTGAAGGAGCGCAACTCATCCTCACTTAAATCCAAATCACGCGCCAGTCATATTGTTATATCATTATTGACAGTGTATCGTAAGATGCAATCTGTCTAATGAAATGTCATTGAATTGTTTTCTGACAGAACGACATTAGCTACCAAATTAATGTTTACAGGGAATGACGAAGAAGATTAGCACAATTAAAATAAATTGATGCTGGGGTTGAAACGAGCATGTCTTCAGATAGAGGTCACTGGAAATATCGTGCTATAACGGGGGGGGGGGGGGGAGAGAAATAGCTAACTATTTGATCCAAGAAAATTTGTAGCTTGTTGTGAATCCTTGCTAAGCGCTTCAACTATTCAGACCCAGATCTGCCTTTTTCTTGAGCACCGAGATGCAAGAATGCAAGAAACGCCCTAGAAAAGTGTGACCTGAAAAATGTGCGAAGTGTAGAAAGAGTAGCTTCGAAAGGAAACAAAGACATCCGCTTCTGCAGTTATTCATTTATAAGACGCACCCACCTATTCAAGCAATCGGTCCTACCAGTGCTGTGCTACGGAAGTGAAACCTGGTCTCTGTCAAAAAGACATGGAGAACCAGCTAAGGACAACACATGACACGCTTGAGCATCGTCTCGTGGACCTATCATTTAGGCAACAGCGCCAGATGGGCTTTCACAACAGTAGTTAGTTTTCTTCCCCCTGTGCCGTTAAGTGTCGTGGGGAGCTTAAGTCGTCTACCCTGCGCCAAGTGCGTTGCGTCGGTCAAAGGAAGCCCTTGTCGCTGCACAATCACTTTAATGTCATATATCACCTACCTCGCGGCCGCCCTCTTGCCCTGTAGCCAGATCTATCAGCGTTGTAAGCCATCAGTGGAAATTGATGAGGGTGCATTCTCATGAGATGACCAAACCAACTTATTTTCTGCCTGGAAATGTATTCGACACAAGACGTAGTGCCGACTATACTTTAAATATCATCGTTCCATATTTTGTCTCTTCTGGTAACACCGATGACCTTCCTCAAGCACTTCATTTCTCAAATCAAAATTCTGCTCTCGCGCGCCCTGGAAAGATGTCATGTTTGGCACTGTTAGCACAGAGTCGGCATTAATATACTGTTTATCAGCTGTTGCTTTCTTGCCAAACTAATGCTCGGATGTCTAAACAGTGGAGACAGCTGATAAGTCACAGCGGATGCTTTCTGACACCTAGTCTCCTACACAAAAATGACATCGGGTAATGTCACACGATCCCACTGCTCTGGCGAAATTCAAGTTAAAAATCTACTCAAATTATTCTAGGATTCTCATCCTACAGAAAATATGTCGCAAAGAGGGGACTATGTGGATATAAAATCAGGCCCTGGTTATGTGATAGATGGCGCTTGATAGGCTGCGTGTCTACTTTGCTCTAAGTTACGTCACCACCACCACAAATCCCAAAAATAGGTGATCGTATATTCCAGGGACTAACAGTTGCTGAGATTGACCTGGCAAGTCACAAGCGGATTTTCGTCTGCCAAACAATAGGAAACAAAGGAGGTCACACTTCCCCACGAAGTCTAAAGACAAGTGGACTGAAGATAGAAAGATAGATAGATATGAAGACAGACAGACAGACAGGCAGGCAGATAGATAGATAGATAGATAGATAGATAGATAGATAGATAGATAGATAGATAGATAGATAGATAGATAGATAGATAGATAGATAGATAGATAGATAGATAGATAGATAGATAGATAGATAGATAGATAGATAGATAGATAGATAGATAGATAGATAGATAGATAGATAGATAGATAGATAGATAGATAGATAGATAGATAGATAGATAGATAGATAGATAGATATGAGAAGATGTTCTCATATTGCTCACGGTGAATGTTCTCATATTGCTCAGGGTGAATGGTCTCATATTGCTCAAGGTGAATGGTCTCATATTGCTCACGGTGAATGTTCTCATATTGCTCACGGTGAATGTTCTCATATTGCTCAGGGTGAATGGTCTCATATTGCTCACGGTGAATGTTCTCATATTGCTCAGGGTGAATGTTTTCATATTGCTCAGGGTAAATGTTCTGATGTTGCTCAGTGTGAATGTTCTAATATTGCTCAGGGTGAATGTTCTCATATTGCTCAGGGTGAATGTTCTCATATTGCTGAGGGAGGATAGTTTCATATTGCCTAGGGAGGATAGTCTCATGTTGCTGAGGGAGGATAGACTCATATTGCTGAGGGAGGATAGTCTCATATTGCTGAAGGAGGATAGTCTCATATTGTTCAGAGAGAGAATGTCCATATATTGTTTCATATATATGTCCAGTGTCTAAGAGGGCAAGAGTAAGTCAATTTATATATGTATATATTACAAGAATTCCTGCAGCTGCATAGACTAACACCTCCCACTCCTCAAGATTGAAACCATCAGCTATCTACGAATGCGCTTGACTTTTTTGGACAAATTGAGTTAGTTTTCTTGATAGATACGGGGGTTGTTGTTGTTTTTTTGTGGACAAATTGAGTTAGTTTTCTGGATAGATACGTTTTTTCTTCTTATTTCTGCGATCCCGGAAAGAATGAGATTCTCACTCTTTTAATTCCCTGACATACATATGTAAGGAACTGTTTTTGAAGCTTCATTTCACACAGTTTAATACCCCTTCCGCAGCAAGTTCCGTCTTTTGCTGCTCTTCCTGCGTCTCGTCAGTTCGGGTCCAGGGACCAACGTTCATTTTCACAATTTATTTTTTCTCTTAGTGTTTGAGGAGCGCGTTAGTTCATTACATAGCGAGCAATTCGTTATTTTATGCGGTAACAGTGGGCCTCGGTTCGAATCTCGCTCGAGATGCGGTAACAGTGGGTCTCGCTTCGAATCTCGCTCGTAATCAGGTAACAGTGGGCCTCGGCTCGAATCTCGCTCGGGATGCGGTAACAGTGGACCTCGGTTCGAATCTACCTTGGAATGCGGTAACAGTGGGCCTCGGTTCGAATCTTGCTCAGATATTTAAAAAAGTCCCGGTCGTTATTTTAATCGGGGACCGCTTCTCCAGTCAACCCAGCTGTAAATGGTTAACTGAAGCATGAGTTAGAGAAAGTATTGTTGTTGTTTCGAATGCCCACAATGAGTAGGTTACTCTTATGTGCACCCTGAAAAGGGCGTTAAGTGACGGGTTGCATTAGCTCTCCTCACATCTCGAGCGTGCTGATGAATGTGGATCGGGGTCCTCCAGGAGGTTGTGCTATGCTTGGCTTCATCTGCGTGTGGCTCACTACTACGGAGATCACGTCGAACCTTACCTTGTTAGCCAGAATGTTGTTCTCGACAACAGCCCGTTTCCAAGACGACCAACGATGAAGTCAGGTGAGAGTCTTGGCCAGTACATTTTTCCAGACCCTGGCTAACATTCTCTGATCAGTGTGTTTTTCCTCACCAGCGGTAGCCTCATCGTTCATCTGGGAAAGTTAAAAACAGCAAAGATGGGCACTAGCCACCCCACCATCCATAGACTGCGGCTTAGCCCGATGGAGTCATCAACAACAAAAAAACTCAATTTCCAACCAGAGGCTAATTCTGCTGAATTCCACTTCACTTTTACTTTGGTGTTTCTTGGTCTACCATTCTTCGTTTTTTCCGTGGGTACTGTGTCAGAGCCTGTCTCGCCAAGTTTCCGTGGCGTGTGTCCTATCTAACCTCATTTCCTTCGTTTGATTTGTTGCTCAACTGTTTGATGTTGGCTCTTTTTTCATTGGTCTTCGTCGCTCTTGCTCGCCTACACCAATTATGCTCTGTAGAAATATTTTGACGAACGACTATAGTTTCCTCAGTGTTGCTTTGTCGGTCTCCAAGTTTCTGCTCCTAACAGGAGTCCTGACTTCACATTGGAATTAAACACTGACCAGCACAGAAGTACTGACCAGACACTTGAATTAAACACTGACCAGCACAGAAGTACTGACTAGACACTTGAATTAAACACTGACCAGCACAGAAGTACTGACTTGACACTTGAATTAAACACTGACCAGCACAGAAGTACTGACTTAACACTTGAATTAAACACTGACCAGCACAGAAGTACTGACTTGACACTTGAATTAAAAACTGACCAGCACAGAAGCACTGACTTGACACTTGAATTAAACACTGACCAGCACAGAAGTACTGACTAGACACGTGAATTAAACACTGACCAGCACAGAAGTACTGACTAGACACTTGAATTAAACACTGACCAACACAGAAGTACTGACTAGACACGTGAATTAAACACTGACCAGCACAGAAGTACTGACTAGACACTTGAATTAAACACTGACCAACACAGAAGTACTGACTAGACACTTGAATTAAACCCTGACCAACACAAGGGTCTTGACTTTACATTTTAATTAAACATAGCTTACATCATGCACACATTGCGGAATAAATTGTATTTTAAAGGTATCAAAGAAATGAGATTCGGATATGAAAGATTAAGTCCTACGTCCATCATCAAAGACAAGAGGGAATCTCAATATTTAACGAACATTTAAGATAACAGTGATGGGAAGAGAGCTTTCAAGAATTTCTCAACCCAGCTTGCGTTCAAGGACAATTAATATTTATTCCAAGATACAAGCGGAATTGATTTACTGATTTCAGAAATAGAAAGAGCTATAAATAACGACCAATAAATAAGTTACAATATATGGATGTTATAACAGCTGATGCAATTTAAGATTGTGTGAAGACAAAACTGAATTTGCTTGAGAAAATCATTACAACATGCATACAGAGAAAGATGGGTGGGGGGGGGGGGGGGTAGTGAGGTCTGGGCTTGACGTCCCGCACGTTTAAGGAAAGTGAATCGTCTTAACTTAACTTAACTTAACGTCTTTATACTGGTTTAGAAGACCCTTTATATAGCCTCTCCTTTCCAGGTGTAGAGATGGCCGCTGGATTCACTGTTCGGCTTGTCGTTCAGGAGTTTCTATGCCAGTAGCCTGTCCTACATTATTGCGTCCCCAGCAGCACCTTCATGAGGAGCCCTCTGTTTCTTACAGAGGCTGCTGTGGGGGCGCGACCGAGTACCTGGCGGTATAACTGGGTGGGCAGATTGGGCTCATTAGCCTTGGTTGGCAGCCAATCTAAGAAAAGGTAAACTCTGACTCTAACCTCGGGTAGACGAAGCTCGTTAGCCTGTTCAGGCAGTTCACCTAGGAGAGGAGGAACTCTGATTTTAAGCCCACACGTCCCAGAGAGTGCTGGCTAGTCTTGGGACGATGAGAGTATCATCGGATGTCTCGAGTAACTAGCATCTGCGGGCAACGACTCAACTGCCTTGTGGAAACCTCGAGATAGAGTAGGGCTACGAAGAGTAAACCCAGACAGAAAATCCGTAGTGGTAGCACCTAAGACGGATGATTTCAAAACTGCTAACTTATTCCGGCAGCTCCTGCAGCTAAGCTGGTGCTAAATTGTAATGATTTGCATTCCTTTGGATTACACCAGCGAGGCCGAGAGGGGGATCCTGCAGTTTTGGCAGCCCAGGGTCTCCATTGTCAGCGCCCATTCTTGCGCCCTGGGAGGCTACTCACAGTGTACCAAGCGCAGGGTCTGCAAAGACCGAGACTCCTTTGGTGATGAATGAATGTAGGACAGAGAAATAAAACTACCAAACGATTTGCAACTAGCCACAATAATATCATTATGAAATAAAATTACAATTAAAGAAACTATCATACATACACAAGTTTAGTGACTGTAAGCCATGCAGGAACAATTTATGTGAAAATAAGTTAACAAAAAATATGCCAAACTGTTGAACTTGAACTGAACAAAATCCATTCCTGTTGCCGTAAAAGGATGACATGTATTAAGTCTTATTCACCTAAAAACAATTAAGCGAAAGAACAATATAACTTGACAAGTATCTACACATAGCATTTATAGATCAAGAAAAAGCTGTTGATGGAGTATATAGAAATAAATTGTAATAACCCCAGGAGTACGATTGGGACGCCTGCTCTTATCGGTGCTGTTCAACATTTGCATCGACAAAATAATGACTGAAACTAACATAATTACATCACTAGAAGTGAAATGCAACATGGAAAGCGAAGAACTTGAATTACTCAATGCAGACGTGCAAAGCTTTATATGTGAGTACGAAGATGGACTTGGAGATCAAATTAATGTTCCTGTCAAAATGCAGAACGACCTTCTTTCTTTTTTGCATTCAAGATCCTTGATCACATTAAATCTGCTGGCGAGTGGCCATGACGAAACCAGGTTGGAGCGTCTGCCCACATATATTTGTCAACACCCACCCTCTGGCCAAGTCAGGCATCTCACTTACTTTCAGATTCCTTGTTTGTTGGGCAGTCGCATTTCTCTGTATCCCCCTGACCATTATGTTAGCAGAAGCACCGGTTGCTTGGATCGGTCATCTCGAGGTTAGGAGTACGGACCATCTTCTCCGCAGTTGTTCTGTTCTAGGAGTCGACTTCACTGCACTCCTGGCGTACCCATAGGTGCTCAGTCTCTCTCAGCAAATGGCGCAAAGTGTGGATGCTGATGGTGCCTGTAGCCTGTTGGTTGTACACCTTCCTGTTTCGTCCTCTCAGATTCTCTGATCCACTGAATCCTGATTTGATTCCAAAGTGCCGCAATTTGTGCCTTGCAGACTCATCCAATGCAGTGTCGTTTTCCAGCAGGTGGTCCTTGATAACCTTCACTATGTCCCCTTTATCTATGTTCACTGTGCCTGTTATGGGTGCGTGTGACGCCAAAAAATCAGCTCGCTCGTTGCCCGTAACCCCGGCATGAACAGGGCAGTAGATCCACACCAGCCCATGGAGTTATGAGGTCTCCAGCGCTGCTATCCGATCATGTCGTAGCCACCCATTCTGCACCTTCCGAAGTAGTGTTTGGGAGTCTGACACGATGACTGCTCCTGTTGAAGATGTCTCAGACAGCCACCTCAGAACTTCAGTCACCGCCTCCATCTCCATTCTCATACTTGATGTTGTAGTCTCGTAGGCGCCACTTCGTTCAGCAACGATCTGGTCTCTTATTCTAGTCGAGAAACCCCAGCCTGATGTTCCACTACTTTGCACCGACCCATCAGTGTATATGATGGTATCACTTTCATGCGTGTTGGCGCCTATCAGCCGGTTGACTGCGAGCTTTGTCTGGCTATTTCGTCCCTTCCTACATTCACTGCCCATGGTTATGATGACCATGTGGTACTCTGTTAGTGTATCCCCAGTGTGGACCCATTCCTTTCCCTTGACCATCGTCTCGACTGCAGTCACCTCTCCTATAGTTCATTCTGCCTGTGCCATCCATGACATCCCTCTTTTGATTCTGGTTCCCTTGATGTCCGCAGTGTTATTGTACAGCGGGTGCCTGTTGTCCGCTATGACGTGCATATAAGTTGTAGCCTGTGCCACTTTATGCCTGGATGTTTCTGACGGCAATCCCAGCATGTACCTCATCTGTATTATCGGGGTAACTCTGGTGCAACCCAACACGAGCCGCATTCCTTTATTTTGGATTCGTTCCAGCCGTTCACACTGTGATCTTGATAGTGTCAGTATACCCAATCCATAATCAATGACCGAGAGAATCAACTGGCGATAGAGTGACCGAGAGAATCAACTGGCGATAGAGTGACCGAGAGAATCAGCTGGCGATAGAGTGACCGAGAGAATCAACTGGCGATAGAGTGACCGAGAGAATCAACGCGATCGAGTAACCGAGAGAATCAACTGGCGATAGAGTGACCGAGAGAATCAACTGGCGATAGAGTGACCGAGAGAATCAACTGGCGATAGAGTGACCGAGAGAATCAACTGGCGATAGAGTGACCGAGAGAATCAACGCGATCGAGTAACCGAGAGAGTCAACTGGCGATAGAGTAACCGAGAGAATCAACTGGCGATAGAGTGACCGAGAGAATCAACTGGCGATAGAGTGACCGAGAGAATCAACTGGCGATAGAGTGACCGAGAGAATCAACTGGCGATAGAGTGACCGAGAGAATCAACTGGCGATAGAGTGACCGAGAGAATCAACGCGATCGAGTAACCGAGAGAGTCAACTGGCGATAGAGTAACCGAGAGAATCAACTGGCGATAGAGTGACCGAGAGAATCAACTGGCGATAGAGTGACCAAGAGAATCAACTGGCAATAGAGTGACCGAGAGAATCAACTGGCGATAGAGTGACCGAGAGAATCAACTGGCGATAGAGTGACCGAGAGAATCAACGCGATAGAGTGACCGAGAGAATCAACTGGCGATAGAGTGACCGAGAGAATCAACTGGCGATAGAGTGACCGAGGGAATCAACTGGCGATAGAGTGACCGAGAGAATCAACTGGCGATAGAGTGACCGAGAGAATCAACTGGCGATATAGTGACCGAGAGAATTAGATGGCGATAGAGTGACCGAGAGAATCAGCTGGCGATAGAGTGACCGAGAGAATCAGCTAGCGATAAAGTGACCGAGAGAATCAACTGGCGATAGGGTGACCGAGAGAATCAACTGGCGATAGAGTGACCGAGAAAATCAACTGGCGATAGAGTGACCGAGAGAATCAACTGGCGATAGAGTGACCGAGAGAATCAACTGGCGATAGAGTGACCGAGAGAATCAGCTGGCGATAGAGTGACCGAGAGAATCAGCTGGCGATAGAGTGACCGAGAGAATCAGCTGGCGATAGAGTATGAATAGCAGTTGTATCTTGTAGAAGCGATACCATAACTAAAAAGTAGTTCTTCTGTTTGACCATATTAGACTGTCACATGACCGTTTTCTATTAATACGTTTGTGTCTTGAATTTATCCGATGTCTGAGTCGTAGCTGACACTCCGTTTTCGGAAGGCCGGATTGAGTTTTTTTGTTTTATGTTGTTTCCCATAGCCTCCTCATCCCCCGATGGCACCTGCAAGGCAATAGGTTGGTTTGTCTTGTCTACCGTGGTTTCCTTCCCGTGGCTTCAGCTTATAACGGTTCTTGCCTGGTTGGTCTACCCGACATTGGACGCATATGGTATTTAAGTTAGATCAGCAGTGCCACCTGTTGACCCGCCGTGTCCTGCTGGAATAAACCGACGATTGTTCCACGATTGGTTATCCATCTAATTATTATCCCTGACTTATATCGCAGCTGACGCTCCATATCAAGAAGTCGTTCCACTATCCGCCAACCATTGGTGTGTCTGGCTGAGGTAGGTCGCTCTGTGTCCAAGGGCAGAACAACCTAAACCAAGTGTTGGCAAGGCGGTGTTGCGTGGGTTGGGCGGCTTTCTCGTCCATAAAGTCTATACCGAACAACAGCCAGAACTAGAGTCTGGGCACCTCTCAACTCCACAGTACTACCTGCAATCTGCTGTACGGTGGAAACAGTGTCACTCATGTAGATGGAGTCCACACTCAGTGACCCAAACCTCTCTCTATAGATGCATGGTCGGCCTCACGTTTCATAGCCAGCGCAAAAGGTGTACATGACTCTGGCAAATCATTTTTCCTTGGTGGAAGATGCCGTTATTTATACAGACAAGATGAAACATTGATGGGCGGACCACTTACTGCGTAGAACGGACGATCAATAGAGCACAGCTATAGCAATATAGTACACCAGAAACAAGAAGCCACATCAGGGTCGACCGGACGAGCTCTGACCGCAACTACTATCACGATGTCACAAATGGGCGACTCTTTATCTACTGATCCACCATGGCCCATGTCAGAGACCGTTGGAAGAGAAGTTGGGATCGGCAACAGTGGGACCACCACTGAAGGGCGGGTCATCCAGTAATCCATTAAACACAGCCTTTGAAATACGGACTTATATAACATGAAGATTAGGGAACCAAAGACTGACACTTTGAAGATTAGCAGGTCACCCGGTCTAATAAGCACACGAGGAAAAAATGTTCAACTGATTTCCTGAGGCGTATAATAATTGAATATTGACGGCTTGAGCGAGAAATCTAAACTAGATGTTAGAAAGTCTCTTCTCTGCTGTGAATTATCAACTGTCATTACTACTTAAATACATTCGCTTGGCTAAACACATACAAATACACAAATAATAACAGATCGACAGTATAGTTATACCAAATGTGTGCTCATAATGACAAATGTGGTCCTTATGCAAGTCGTGGAATAGGAAAGTTTCAACATTTGAAATGAAATGCCTAAGAAAAGTTAGTGGTTGCAGCAGGCGAGATAAAATGAAAAATTATTGCATTAGAGATATTGTAACAACCATATCTTGTTCTTAATACATTTCAAAACAAAATGTACGATTGTATCAGGGCGAGGCACGATATATTGACCAAGTCCACTATCTGTCTGACATGTAGCGTTCCCTGGAAACAGCTGTTTTCAAGGCAGTCTGGCTGACGAGATGTGGATCGACGTAATCCCTGTGGTAGTAGCTGCACGAAGATGAAACCAAGCATAGCACAACCGCCTGGAGGACCGCGGTCCACCTTCATCAGCATGCTCGGGATGTGAGGAAAGTTACTACAACCCACCACTTAACGTCCTTTTCAGTGCGCACAAAAGAATAAACTCACTCATTGTGGGCATTCAACCACAAACAACATACGACCTGGGCAGATACAGTTATTAAGTAAGTATATCTATTTGTTAAAATGCTAAACGTTTGTATTTCTGGACTTTACTGACGAAGGCACGCCTCTTTCAATTTCATACCATAGTTTGTTTGATTTATATTAACACACAGTGGCCAGTGGATGGATCCGTCTGTGTATCACGATGGCAGTTTTGCAGTACAGTAGTTTTGGCAAGCCTTTATATACCTGAAGAAATGGTCATATGGAGCAAAATTCAAAACATGCCCAATCAAACTGGACACGAAGTGGTTTCGAACCTTGAATGATGGGGTTGCAAATAAAGCTTGTGATCGATTTACACACCTACACAACCCACAATACATTAAAGGGTTCCTCTAGGATAAAACGCTTGTGAATGACTGTCTTAGAGAACAAGAGAGTTGGCTTCCTTACAATATTAATTGTTGGAAAATCCTGAAGATTATTCTCATAAATACCAAATGATCATCAACATGCGCCATGCCGACTGTGGTACGCGAGTGTACACGAGTATACGCGAGTATCTGTACAACAAAGCGTGTCCAGAATACAGTTTATTATTTCTGACATTAACCGACTTCATACCCCGCGATATTACATTGTCATTACATTTTCTCTTTGACAGGTACATCAATGTGTGTAACTATGAGAGCTAACTAAGAGAGCTAACTATGAGAGCTAACTATGAGAGCTAACTGTGAGAGCTAACTGTGAGAGCTAACTATGAGAGCTAACTGTGAGAGCTAACTGTGAGAGCTAACTAAGAAAGCTAACTAAGAAAGCTAACTAAGAGAGCTAACTATGAAAGCTAACTATGAGAGCTAACAGTGAGATCTGTCTGTGAGAGCTGTTAATGAGAGCTAACTATAAGAACTATCTATGAGAGCTAACTATGAGAGCTATGAGAGCTAACTATGAGAGCTAACTGTGAGAGGTAGCTATGAGAGATAGCTATGTGAGGTAGTTATGAGAGGTAGCTATGAGAGGTATATGTGAGAAGTAGCTGTGTGAGGTAGATGGGAGAAGTAGCTGGGTGAGGTAGCTATGCGAGCTAACTGTGAGAGGTAGCTGTGAGAGGTAGCTGTGTGAGGTAGCTATGAGAGGTAGCTATGAGAGGTACCTGTGAGAAGTAGCTGTGAGAAGTAGCTGTGTGAGGTAGCTGTGAGAGGTAGCTGTGATAGGTAGCTATGAGAGGAACCTGCGAGAGGTAGCTGTGTGAGGTAGCTGTGAGACGTAGCTGCGAGAAGTAGCTGTGTGATGTAACTGTGAGAGGTAGCTGTGAGAGGTAGCTCCGAGAGGTAACTGTGAGGGGTAGCTGTGAGAGGTAGCTGTGAGAGGTAGCTGCGAGAGGTAGCTGTGAGAAGTAGCTGAGAGGTAGCTGTGAGAGGTAGCTATGAGAGGTAGCTGTCAGAAGTAGCTGTGAGAGGTAGCTGTGATAGGTAGCTGTGAGAGGTGGATGTCAGAGGTGGCTGTGAGAGGTAACTGTGAGAGGTAGCTGTGAGAGGTAGCTGTGAGAGATAGTTATGAGAGGTAGCTATGAGAGGCATCTGTGAGAAGTAGCTGTGTAAGGTAGATGGGAGAAGTAGCTGTGTGAGGTAGATGTGAGAGCTAACTGTGAGAGGTAGCGGTCATATGTAAGTGTGTGAGGTAGCTGTGAGAGGTAGATGTGAGAGGTAGCTGTGTGAGGTAGCTATGAGAGGTATCTATGAGAAGTAGTGGAGAGAAGTAGATGTGTGAGGTAGCTGTGAGAAGTAGCTATGAGAGGAACCTGCGAGAGGTAGCGGCGAGGTGGCTGTGTGAGGTAGCTGTGAGAGGTAACTGTGAGAGGTAGCTGTCAGAAGTAGCTGTGAGAGGTAACTATGAGAGGTAGCTGTCATAGGTAGCTGTGAGAGGTAACTGTGAGAGGTAGCTGTGAGAGGTAGCTGTGAGCGGTAGCTGTGAGAAGTAGCTGTGAGAGGTAACTATGAGAGGTAGCTGTCATAGGTAGCTGTGAGAGGTAACTGTGAGAGGTAGCTGTGAGAGGTAGCTGTGAGCGGTAGCTGTGAGAGGTAACTGTGAAAGGTAGCTGTGAGAGGTAACTATGAGAGCTAACTATGAGAGGAAGCTGTGAGAGGAAGCTGTGAGAGGTAGCCTTGAGAGGTAACTGTAAGATGCAGCTGTTAGAGGTAACTGTGAGCGGTAGCTGTGAGAGGTAACTGTGAGAGGTAGCTGTGAGAGGTAGCTGTGAGAGGTAGCTGTGAGAGGTAGCTGTGAGAGGTAACTGTGAGAGCTAACTGTGAGAGCTAACTATGAGAGGAAGCTGTGAGAGGTAACTGTAAGATGAAGCTGTGAGAGGCAGCTTTAGAGGTAGCTGAGACTATATCTAATGGATATTTAATGTTAGTCTAGGTTCTATTATTAACGCAACACCTTCTCGTGGGTAACCCGGTTGTTTACAGAGTTTGCTGTGGAGGCGACCAAGCACATTGCGGTATTACCAGGTCGGGAGAAGTTTGGGGACCCTTAAGGTGACAGCGCAGTACCCACCGATGACTGGAATATGCTCTGACAGTTACCAACCCAAACCCCACCTATGGGTTAAATGTTCTTCTCCTGTGTCGTCTGTCTTTCTACACAACTTTTCTTTCTCTAACCTATGAGACCCATACCAAGGATTCAATAATGGTAGACGCACACAGAGAGGATCCGGGCCTAGCCCAACATCACAAATAACAAATGTTACTCTAGAGTAAATAAAGTGCAACTAAGAAAACTGCTAGATAAAGCATTTTTAAAGAACTCCTTTAACATCGACTCCACCAGTAGCTGCCTATAAAAATCATTTCACTTAACATGAACTGGGCGTGCCGATAAGAAAACTGGCAAAAAATTAAACACCAGGACCAGATAAAGTTAAAAATCGAATGATAAATAAATTAGGACCAAAGGCGAAATATAAACTTGTATGGTTTATCAACAGAACATGGGACGAAGAACAGTTGCCATCAATATGGCTGCCAGCAACTATCAAACCCATACTGAAGAAAGGGAAACAACCAGGAACACCTGGAAGCTATAGCCCCGTGTCGCTCACCTCATGTTTAAAGTGGTTGAAATAATGGTAAACAACAGACTATATTGATGGCTGGAAAGCAAAAACCTCTTCGATAAAAACCAGGCAGGGTTCAGGCGTGGACACAGCACGGATAATCCCCTCTTTAGGTTTACACAGCATGTGATGGATGGGTTCCAAGATGGAAAAAGCACACTCGCAGTGTTTATTGATCTACAGCAGGCATATGAGAGAGTCTGGAGGAAGGGCCTTTTGATGAAAATGAGGAAAATAGGGAATTAAAGGAAAGATGATCAAATGGATACAGGCCTTCCTGACCAACAGAACCATGTATACCAACTTTGCTGGGGCAACATCAAGTAAAAGAACGTTAGAAGAAGAACTGCCACAGAGCTCTCCTCTAAGCTGCTCCCTTTTCGTCATCTATATTAATGACCTCACTTGACATCTAAACGTGTCAAAGACATTGTTTCCTGATGATCTCACCATTTGGACCACCGAGAAATATCCCATTTTAGCAAAAGCCAAGATCAACAGAGCGCTACTAACAATGTCAGTATACTGCGAACTGTGGAAACGAAAGATAAATACACAGTAAACCGTATACATCATTTTCTCCTGCAGTAATAAAGAAGCAAAAAGACACATTAACATCAAAATAATGGGGAATTACTAGTAAAGAGGATACCCCAGTTTATCTGCGAGTAACACTGGACAGACAGTTGAAATTTGGCAGCCACATCTGCAATGCTTGGTAAAGCAACCAAGCGATTAAACTTAATCAATGATTAACGACAGTGATGGACTACAGCCTTCCCATACAGACCATTGTAAGAACAAATTTATAAATACATTTCACCTTTTGACAGGGTGCATAATCAAGCTCTCAGACTAATTTGTGGGGAATGAGTTCAACATCTACAGCGCTGTGCGAGATAGAGGCCAACATAGAACCGATACATATCAGGAGAAAGCGGGTTACTCATATCAGGAGAAAGCGGGTTACTCATATCAGGAGAAAGCGGGTTACTCATATATCAGGAGAAAGCGGGTTACTCATATCAGGAGAAAGCGGGTTACTCATATCAGGAGAAAGCGGGTTACTCATATATCAGGAGAAAGCGGGTTACTCATATCAGGAGAAAGTGGGTTACTCATATCAGGAGAAAGCGGGTTACTCATATCAGGAGAAAGCAGGTTACTCATATCAGGAGAAAGCGGGTTACTCATATCAGGAGAAAGTGGGTTACTTACTGAGGCGGTAGAGAGATACAAAAAAACACGAAAACGGCTATCCAAATACGGTACAAAAAGACACTTGGAAGCAAAAGAGAAGACTGAAGCAAGTGTCCTCACTGAATGTAGCAGAACAGGAAAGCCATATTCACCATCTACCAGAGGAGAGAGAAACGGAAAATAGCTTTTTTTTTTTTGGACCACTTACTTTGGGATGATCTTTGCCTGCCAGTCATAAAAACACACATGACAGAAAAAGCAGCCACCAAGGAGACTATACCTAACATCATGAAGTCGCTAGATACCCAAAATCGGCAGTCTTGGTCTATACGGATGGATCAGCACTCAAATCTATCTTTTTCGCAGGGTATGGTATCCATATGAAATATCTGAATGGGTCCATATACGTGTTCTGTGATTCATGCGAAGAAACCCGTTCAAATGATGAAACGGAGGCTGAGGCTATAAAAACAGCAGTTGATATTTTGCACCAACAGCATGACTTCGGCGAATTGTTACAGATAGACTTTGTGATTTGTAGTTACTCCAAGTTGGTTCTGGAGTGGTGAACACCTCAATGAAAAGGAGATCTTCTTGGTGGGGAGGGCGATCAACAACATTATCACTGCTCACTGGATAAATGTCACTCTGCAATGGATCCCTGGACATAATGGGTTACAAGGGAGCGACATGGCCAAAAGATTGACAAAAACAGGAGCCTCGAAACAACAATTGGAAAGAACCTGCAGTAACGCCACAGTAAAACGAAAAATTAAGCTTGTGGACTTGAGGAAAAGATTCTTACAAGCACTTCCGACAATTGTCAACACACTGTACGGAGCAGTGAAACAATTGAAGAAGACCTGTATCTATATAAGGATGGATCTGGGCTGCCAAGAGCAGGCTTGCTCAGCAGCTATGGGAAAACAACAACAACAACATTCTTAACGATACAAATGTAAAAAAATAATCTTTTTTTTCAAAACAACACCTTATAAACGTCTGCCTTAGGTGGTGAGGAACGCCACAATACCCATATCACTATTACATAGAATCCCCAAGCGCTATTGTCTCAGGGAAACAGATAATAATATGTGGCAATCAGCGGAACTTTTAATGTAAGAGAAATAACCCGTGAATATAATTGCTGCAACGGAATGTTAAATTTAGCTTTATCTCCCTTAAACGTATTACGCAGCAGGATGCCACACAAACTGACATACACATAAATAAATCATAAATTGAATATGAGAGTTGTCAGGTGTTATATATACTCGTCACTACTTAATGGCGGAGAGACATGAACGCTGAATAAAAAGCTGGAAAACATAATTGAAGTCTTCTAAATGTGGGTGTATAGAAGATTTGGTCGAATTTAAGAAAAAACAAGAAAACACATATAGAGGTATTGAAAACGTTCTGGGCAAAAAGAGAATTAATTATCGAAATCAAAGACAGCTTTGATATGTTGGCAATATAACAAGAAATATAGCAGCTGTACTGGGTTGAAACATGAACTCTAGCAAAGAAGATTGAAAAAATATTGGACGCCTTAGAAATGTGGTGCTACCATAGAATTGAAAGAATGGAAGATAATGGGTAAGAAAGGGTCCTCTATCTTGCTGGATAGTGAAGTACTATTATTACATTTTCTGCATGTCAGGAAGAACGCACTTACTAACAATGCGTTGAGGTAGCAATGGTCATCTATCATGATTCTAGCTTGACCAAAATTAATTCCCGTGTGGTCCAGTGATGAGACACTAACATAGATCGTAACTCATTTTCTTAACATTGGCGTATTTCGCAGATTACAAAATATTTTCTTTCTATTTCTGGCGTCAGCTCGATCGTTGTCCCTATTGGTAGGCCGACCAACAGTAAACAGTAACAAGTTTATCTTACCGGAAACAATGAGAATCTCACTTGATGCTATAGTATGCGACTCAACAGAACTTGTCATACAGAAAGATGCGACTGCTGCGTTTAGTCAACTCTGTAGCCCGATGTTTCTTAAGGTGTTTTAACTTACGTACATTTTGGTTGACTCTGCTCAATGGACATTGAGAAACGAATATTTGTCGAGCTATTGGACGTTAAGAGAGGTGTGCTTCCAGACATCCATCTTGATTTTGCACAAGCTTATTAACACCACAGAAAGTTAACAGTACAGATCGTTAACAGCACAGATAGTTAACAGCACAGATAGTTAACACCACAGATCGTTAATACCATTGATCGGTAACACCACAAATAGTTAACACCATTGATCGTTAACACAACAGATAGTTAACACGACAGATCGTTAACACCACAGATAGTTAACACCACATATATTTAACACCACAGATAGTTAACACCACATATAGTTAACACCACATATATTTAACACCACAGATAGTTAACACCACAGATAGCTAACACTAGAAATAGTCAACACCACAGATAGTTAATACCAGAAATAGTTAATACCACAGATAGTTAACAAGTTTGATAGTTAACCCCACAGATAGTTAACAGCACAGATAGTTAACAGCACAGATAATTAACAGCACAGATAGTTAACACCACAAATAGTTAACACCACTTATAGTTAACACCAGAAATAGTTAACACAACAGATAGTTAACACCATTGATCGTAAACAAAACAGATAGTTGACACCACAAATAGTTAACACCAGAAATAGGTAACACCACAACTAGTTAACACCACAGATAGTTAACACCACAGATAGTTAAGACCACAAATATTTAACACCACGATAGTTAATACCATAGATAGTTAACACCACAGATAGTTAACACCACAGATAGTTAACACCACAGATAGCTAACACTAGAAATAGTCAACACCACAGATAGTTAATACCAGAAATAGTTAATACCACAGATAGTTAACAAGTTTGATAGTTAACCCCACAGATAGTTAACAGCACAGATAGTTAACAGCACAGATAATTAACAGCACAGATAGTTAACACCACAAATAGTTAACACCAGAAATAGTCAACACCAGAAATAGTCAACACCAGAAATAGTCAACACCAGAAATAGTCAACACCAGAAATAGTCAACACCAGAAATAGTCAACACCACAAATAGTCAACTCCACAAATAGTTAACACCACAAATAATAATCACAACAAATAGTTAACAGCATTGACAGTTAACACCACAGATAGTTAACACCACAGATAGTTAACACCACAGATAGTTAACAGCACAAATAGTTAACACCACAGATAGTTAACACCATTGATCGTTAACACCACATATAGTTAACACCACAAATAGTTACAACCACAGATAGTTAGCAGCACAGATAGTTAACACCACAAATAGTTAACACCACAAATAGTTAACACCACAAATAGTTAACACCACAAATAGTTAACGCCACAGACAGTTAACGCCACAGATAGTTAACACCACAGATAGTTAACACCACAAATAGTTAACACCACAGATAGTTAACACCACAAATAGTTAACACCACAAATAGTTAACACCACAGATAGTTAACACCACAAATAGTTAACACCCCAAATAGTTAACACCAAAGATAGTTACCAGCACAGATCGTTAATAGGCGTCAGACGTGGAGCTTCCAATCGGTTATATGAGTTTGGGGAGGTGGACATGAATAGTATGTGGGAACACGCTACAACGATGAGGAATAAGTTGTGTGAAGAAACTGTAGGAATCAACAGAACCAAACACAAGAGAGGTATCACGAAAGAGACGTAACATAGAATAGAGGAAGGGAAAAAAAGGAAGCTAACTTCAAAATTGTCATTGGTGAGCGTATTGCGTTCACGGCGTTGAACTATCCCTGGTTGGTCTATCTTTTCACAAATAAATGTCAGTCAGGTCTATAATCTAGCCTTTGTATGTAAAATCCTTTCGCAGTCGTCGGGCGAAACAATATTTGTTTCGTCGAAAACATTTTTTTTTTGGCCTTTATTTTTCCTTTTTCAATGAACGCCATTTTACAGAATACTAATTACATTTGCATGCAAGACGTAAGATTCATCGTACAAAATATTACATTGAGACCAGAACGTCAAAAAGGGATGACGTTCTCGTAATAGTTACCTTCATAAAGATCGAGGCTCTACGGACGAGGTTTCCAGAAATGTTTTGAAGGTCATGCATTTCTCCGCCCAAAAGTGTATATATGTATGTATATATATCTGCATATATGTATGTTGTTGTTTATGTGTGTATGTTTGTATGTGTGTAGCGATGGGTCGTTGTACTAATAGCACATTTTCTTACAATTCTACAAAGCCGATATATTGGCTCAAGCTATCATACTGATGTCTCTTGCTGTGGTCGAGAGCTAGGGCGCTAGCCTCTCAAATCGACGAATGGAAATGATGGATTTCCTGTAGGGCTCAAGCATCCCCTGATGTCAAGAGTGGTAGAACCAGAGCGTCTGCATCCTAAGCTACCTACAACCGTCTACACTTATCATCTTTCCATCTGTCCAAAGTAGTTCGGGACAATAGAGTGAGTTGACGTTTGGTATGTGCTGTTTACACCAGAAGTGACGTCATCATGTGCATCGTGCGTATGTTCACTTGTTGCAGTTCGGTCCGGTTTAATTTTAACACGCCTCGGATATATATATATATATATATATATATATATATATATATATATATATATATATATATATATAGAGAGAGAGAGAGAGAGAGAGAGAGAGAGAGAGAGAATTTTAAATTTTTTTTTAACTTGTATGAAAAAATTATCACGGAGTATGTAAATATTTATGTAAAATTCAAACCACATATATTTATTTATAAACGCACATTTAAACATGATTGTACATGAAGATACATTGACAGTAATACATGCATATTTTTATTTTTTTTTTAATTTTTTTTTTGCGTTCGCCTTATTTCTCAATTCCCAAAGGCGGTGTGCGTTGCACTGTGGTTTTTATTTTGCGCCTATCGGCCCAGTGCATCCGACTTCAGCACGCATTTTATGTAAGGGTCTGCTTCCTCCTGCATTTTCTAAGGGTTTGCTTCCCCGGGGTAACGGCCGGTGCTGTGATGGGGATCGAACCCAGCACCTTCGGGTCGTGAGCCGTTCCACTTAACCACTAGGCCACGCCGTCCCCTATACATGCATATAACAAGATACATTCACATTGTACTTGAGAACAGCAAGTTGTCAACTTACCCACTCACTGGAGGATGTGACGAAAAATAAGAATACGGGACTTTATATCAAGGTGATATCATTCAAATGAGCACAATTTAAATGTGAAGTCATACATTTACCTGAGCTAAGAAATGAAAAACTTCTCTTTAAAAAATCGTGGAATTCCAGGTAAGATAGCAGCATGGTATTTCAACTTCAATTGTATCAAACCCAAATTTCAGTAGATTAGAAATGGCATGGTTGGAGCATAGTTATTCAAGCCATGATATACGGCTGCGAGTTAATGAATAAATGAAAAGCAGATGCAGAGAAGGTCCGAGTTGCTCAAGTAGCAATAGAGCGAGGAACATTGATTGTGTCTCTACAGGAAATAATTCGCAACACAGAAATCAGGCTCCGAACTGTATTCAATAACGTCGTAGATGCTTTACTGTTACTTAAACTCCGACGGCATGCTGTGCGCTTGTCAGACAATAGATGGTTACAAAAAGTTGTGTCCTTGTTGCCCAACAGCTTTAAGCGCTCACGAGGATGCTCACCAATAAGATGGAGACGTGGACAGAGCAAAACCGTTAGTTAAACATGGTCCTACGGGGCAAAAAGACCGCATTAAGTTCCTCCGGACAAGAAGCCTTCTCTGTATCTGATTGATTGGCCCGGATTACAAATTACAGACACAAACAGACACTTTAAACTCTGATAAAGGGGGAACTAATGATGTTCAGGTAAGGTGTTTGCCTTGAGTGCTGGAGGTTGCGGGTTCAAATCATGGTGGAGACCTGCATATTTTCACGTGGATCATCTGGTAAAATATGTCCATGACCTCTGAGATTGGACACTGGAGTGCAGTGGTGCGCACGTTAAAAATCTCTTGATAGTTGTAAATTGAAAAGAGTAGGCTTAACGGCCGCTGTTCGGAAAAAATTCAAGTTACAAATTAACTCAAATTATTCTAGGGATATTCGCCCTCTAGAGTATCTGTCGCATACAGGAGACTGGGTGGCTATAACATTAGGTATTGTTTATGTGGTTTACGGAGCGGCATAGATGGCGCCTTACAGGCTGTGGGTCTGCATTGCTCCAATTTACGCTCCCACCACCGCAAGTCATAAAAAGACAATTGTATACTCCAGGGTCTACCAACATAACGTTTTGTAACAGATATTGGGATTGACCATCGGATTTTTGACTTGATCAAAAATAAATGCAACAAAGGAGGTTGCACCTCCATGCAACATCTAACGACACAAATGGACTGAAGATAGATAGATAGAAACTACGACAATAGCAATAATAATCGACATTTTACTTCAATTGGTGTCACCGTAGACCAAATCTTACTATATATTAACACTATTCAGCGTGTAAAAAAATGAATCTATATATTTAAAGTTGGGGTTCATGACAATGTTGTTTTTTTTTTTGGAACGTGAAATTTCTGGCTCCATCACAAGCTCTCTTGGTCGCATGAGTTGGCCTTCTAAGAAGTGCACAATCTGGACCAACGGAGATATTGATTGTCTGTTGAGCGAATAAATCCCAACGTCTCTGCAGACTCTCAACGACACGCTTCGATTTTGTATTGGGAGAAACGTGTTACTTGAATTCTTCAATACTTGAATCCTGGTATTTTGTATTGTGAGAAACGTGTTACTTGAATTCATCAATACTTGAATCCTGGTATTTTGTATTGTGAGAAACGTGTTACTTGAATTCTTCAATACTTGAATCCTAGTATTCAATCAGACAATATTGCCTAATGCCAGGTAGCCAAAGATGCCCGAATATGTGTGTGTCCTTCACCTTGGAGTACCAAGATAGTCAAAAAGCGAGGTGCAGATCATCTCTCCATCTCAATGTAGTTGTATGGCCTACAAAAAGACACCCTCCTCATCCATCTAGCATCAGTCCTGCGGACACCATGACCGGGATCTGTACGACATCCGGAACTCTGCTTGGTCGTGGATGTCGGTATTTCCGATGTGGTCTTTTTAAAAATAGATATTTATGACTCCTCACTCCATTTCTCTTTTGGTCTCATTTTCATAGACTTCAAACCTCACAGCCAACACCACTGCTGGGTAAACCATGTTATTAAAGGTATGAACCTTGACCTTGACGTCAGTCATCTTCCGGAGTATTGGTTTAACTAGAGTGTGGTTGTTGTTGATTTCCTGTTACATCCACCAAATTACTGGTTACTAGTTAGTACCAGTAGTAAGATGCATGTGAGACATGGACAGTTACAGCTGACCTACAGAGAAGGATACAGGTCTTGGAGATGAGATGTCTCCGAAAACTTTTAAACGTCACGTACAAAGATCGAGTTACAAATGAGGAAATACGGGGAAAGAATTACAACAGTAATAGGGCCTTTCGAAGACCTCTTGGCAACTGTCAAACAAAAGAAGGAAACTCACTTGTTACGGTCACATATCGAGATCAAATGGTCTTGCAAAATACGATCCTGCACGGAAAGTTTCAAGGTAACGACGAAGAGGCCCGCCCAAATAGAGGTGGGAGGACAACATAAAAGAGTGGACCAATCTCCGACCAGAAGAGACACAGGCAGCGGCCACTGACAGAGAAGGATAGCGTGGAGTTGTGAGGATGTCTTCATGTCTGCCCCATCGACCTCACCGGTTACGGGATGACCTGACCTGACCGAAGTTAGTACCAACGATTTGACTGTATTGTTTACATCAAGCGCACCGTGTCATCTTGAACGTCTTTGCCTTGTCAACTGGTTGCTTATCTGGACCCACAGGTAGGGGCAAATATGACACTTCTAGGTGAGACAGTTGATAGACTATCATCTTTTCTGCTGGACCAACTGGGAAACTGAGCACAAGCCAATAATGTTGTTGCAGTATAATAGATCGCAGCTGTATATCAGGCATAGACCTGAGGCTCCATTTGTGTCCCTATTCTGCCCGTTCTTTCCTGCTTGAACACTGATGGCACTCTCCAATGTTGTGTGTTCTGGGCTGAACGTATCAACTGTCCCTACTTCTGTACAGAGCGACAAACCTGGAGATTTACAAAGGCAATGCAGAGAAAACTCTAGTGTTCATCAATAGATGTCTACGGTGTATAATGAACATAAGGTGACAAGACATGGTGAGAAATGAAGACCTATGCGGAAGGAGCACACAAAACCAGCGGAGCAACATATCAAACGTAAGAAATGAGTTTTGATAGGACGCACACTACGCCAATCACCATCAAACGTGGCCAGACAGGCTATGACGTGAAGTCCACAGAATAAGAATAAGAGAGAATGATCTAGAAGCAGAGAACTTCTGTTCCTTGTCCTCAACCGGAGAGAAGCAGAAAGAGCGGTTAAAGACCGAACATCCTAGAGTAGGGTTGTCAATGGCCCATGTCCCTAAATTGGCGGTGGCCGATGATGCAATTGAAAAGCTCAAACCCGACCTCCGATATCTGAATATGTGATGCGTGGGATGAGAACGTCCGCTATACGTGTCAGTAACAGTTACCTGCTTCAGCCAGTCAGGTTGACTTCACACACGACATTGTACACCGCTGAGTGGAACTCACATCTTCCAGTTTAAGTCCACACATGACATTGTACACCGCTGAGTGGAACTCAAATCTTCCAGTTTAAGTCCACACACGACATTGTACACCGCTGAGTGGAACTCAAATCTTCCAGTTTAAGTCCACACACGACATTGTACACCGCTGAGTGGAACTCACATCTTCAAGTTTAAGTCCACACACGACATTGTACACCGCTGAGTGGAACTCACATCTTCCAGTTTAAGTCCACACACGACATTGTACACCGCTGAGTGGAACTCACATCTTCCAGTTTAAGTCCACACACGACATTGTACACCGCTGAATATCGCATGCCATATTTTTCAAAGCTGACACATTGAGGAATCGACGGATAAGAGGATCTTTAGATGCCTCGCATATTAGTGGTACAGGTGCTCTGAGATGGCCCCTGTGACCTCTTTAATAAGGGCCGACATCTTCTCTTATTCCTTGCTTGGGAACGTGCAGAAGGGCTTATATGTTTCTTGAGTGGATAGTGGACATAGATGTTTCTAACCTCGGAGAACGTGTGTAGCTGTACTGTCCTCGGGTTTGCATGCAAGAAGTGATATCCTGGACTTAGTTGGAACATTGGCATTGAAATGAGCCAACAGTTTGAGGTTGATCAGTGACCGCCTTGTGTATGAAGACAATGCAATCGATCAACCAGTGTCGTACATATTGCGGGATTTTGAATTCATAAGCGGTTCCATCAAAGAGGGGCGCCAAAGAGGAAGGAGCAATTATGTGTAGACCCAGCGAACAATTGGAACCATCAGTTTATACACTTTTTGCCATTTGCTGAAAGGGTCTGAGCACATATGGGTTTGTCTGTGGTGCAAAGACACTGAATTTTCTCTTTCTGTTTCTAAGAATCGACGTCACTGCATTCCGGACATACACATAGGTGCTCAGTCTTTCTCATCACATTGCGTAAGGTATGGATGCTGATGGTCCCTGTAGCTCGCTGGTTGTACACTCTCCTGCGCCGTCCTCTCATGCGCGCCACTCCGCTCTAACCTCGTTTAATGTCGAAACTTTGCAGCCTATGGATTGCTGCTTCATCTATTGCGGTGTCCTCAACCAGCAGGCGGTCATTGATTGATTTCAAAATGTCACTTCTATCCATCACTAATGTGCCCTTGATGGGAGCTTGTGAAGCCAAGATGTCTGCTCTTTCATTGCCCTGAACCCCGACATGAGCAGGACAGTAGATCCAGCTCAACGCCTGGAGGTTTGAGGCCTCAACAGCAGCTATCCACTCGTACCTAAGCCATTCTTTCTGTACTTTCTGAAGTACGGCTTGCGCATTTGTCACGATGACTGCATTTGTTATAGAAGTCTCAGATAGCCATTTCAGTGCTGAGGTCACTGAATTTTAGCAGACCTTAACGCGGATGATGTTGTGTGTCCACCAAGTCCCCATATAATTATTGTCACATCGTCGGGTGTAGATTTCTCCTGTTCGGGAAGGAGCCAGAATGATTATGGAATATGTTAGCTACATATATTTCAACAGTATTATGTAACCCTCCTCCAACACCCAACCCCCTCCTCCTCCCACCTCCTGAAGGAAGTTGATTAACACGACAATACCGACAACAACGCATATTTATAATTAGCCTCTTAAGATTGAGTCAAATGTACATGGAAAACATCGTATCACTTCCGTACCATCTCTAACACCGCTTCAGTTCCGAGTGGCCACCATGAAACGTTTAATGCCAGGGGGTTTCTAACCGGACATGGCACAATACTTTGATGTGTCGAAAATTGTCCGAAGTTTGCAGTTACATTTAGTCATTTGAAAAAAAGGCATTTTGTATTTGATAATCAAGAATGGGTAATTTTGAGGCAATGTGTATGATGTTTGAAATACGTATATTTAACTAAACAATGAGGGAGATATAGTGGCTTCAAAAACTCTTGCAGCGATGACAAAAGATTTAGGAAAGGGCGTTTAGCTGGTTCTTTCCGTAGAGCTGATATGTTGGCTTGTAAATTTTCTAACAATGTTTCAGAGCCGATATATAGACTTAAACTATAGCAGTACTTATATTTGAAACTTTCTCAATTACAACTTTTCATGAATGTATGTTTTCCTGCAAGGAGTTTTATATGTCTTAAAATAGATGTGCCCGGAAGTCCAAATAAATCCGGAGTAAAGGAGGTAACATAATCAAATAATGGCCGCGTTGCATGAAGACACTGCAATCGATCAATCAATCATTCACAGAAGGTAAGAATTTGAAATTGGAATATCGAAGGTTTTAATATTCAGGGAGGCAGAAGAACCATTATCTATCAAGTCATTTGCGAAATGAAAGAGCCTGAATAGGGGAGTGCAGCAATATCGTTTATGTAAAACGGTCTTAAAATTCTATCCAGATCGTTTGATTACCTCAAGACTCATGACATTACAATAAGTGAAGAAAGAATGAAATATGAAGGAACCCCGAAGTAGCGAATTGTAAGCAAAGAATGTTTGTTCATGACGGTAATCATTATACAAGTATAAGGGGATCAAGAAGTCTCTGCCCATCTGATGATTACAGTACAGAAAACTAAATTGTAATCATTAAAATACAAGGACAAGAAAAACGGCAATTCTAACACACTCCATGAGCGTTCTACGAGCCATTTCAAGCCCCAATTACGTTAGACTTCTATGCAATAAAATAGCATCGGGATGCTGTTACAAAAAA
The DNA here is from genome assembly GCA_036924085.1 of Ariolimax columbianus. Lineage (NCBI taxonomy): Eukaryota > Metazoa > Mollusca > Gastropoda > Stylommatophora > Arionidae > Ariolimax > Ariolimax columbianus. The sequence continues at coordinate 32,349,295 of JAVGWX010000008.1, read as the reverse complement.
AAAACAAATTTAGTCCAACAGTGAATACCGACCCACTGTGGGATTCTTGGCAACGAGAAGGCATATGATCTCGTAAAAGATGGAAGTTACACTCATAAAACTATACATGAGGACCAGAATGGAGAGACTAGCGCAAAGCATGCAAACCAGAAAATGACTGCAAAGACAAACTTGGCAGAGATGACCAGACAAAGATCTTCAGACTCAGAACGAGACATTGCAGACTCAAGGCCCACCTCAATAGAATGGGTCTTAGAGGCACCATCACGTGAGATTTTGGAGCACTCAAACAAACACCAGAACGTATCCTGCAGGACAATCCCACTTATGCAGACCAAAGAGAGACAGTCTTGCCCCGGGAAGCAACCATGCTGGAAAAGCTGTGAGGGACGGATGAAGACCTGAAACGCAGTCTCTTTCGTGAACTTCTCATAGCTAAAAGCATAGCATCAGTTGATCGGAGAAGAATAAAAAGAAGAAGAAGAAGAAGAAGAAGAAGAAAAGAAGAAGAAGAAGAAGAAGAGTACAAAAAACACCCATACAATTAAAATTCACTAAAATCACATGTCATCTTAGTTACGGGCAATGTTCGAAGCATTGCACACCAATCTCCAGACATTTCTGGACTCACCAAACCTTGTTTTCAAAACTGTTCAATATTGTATAGTCCACATTCCAAATGTTTTCTAGAATGTTCTTCTACAAATTATCAGTTGTGGGAGATTATCCAAAAACACTAAAGTTTTTCAGAGAGAAAAAAACGGACGCAGAAATACAATTATCACAATGGTTACCCTGGCAACTAGCCTACAGGGAGACAGTACTCTGATGAACATTGAGTGCACTGAGATTTTTTGATCCCCTTTGCACTCCAGCAACACACAACAGAAAAGATAGTGAAGTAATGGGCAGCCGGGAATTTGAACTCCCGATCTCAAGATGACGTAGATGTGCGTCTCTCTGGTCTAGTATCTTAACGCCTCTCTCTCTTTTGTCAAGGCGCTTCTATTATTTGGAGGTCCAGCGGTTGAATTCCTGGTTGCCTATTACTTCACTTTCTTTTATGTTGTTTGTTTTCTATGTTACTTGAGTGCAGATTAAAACTTGTCTGGTGATCCTTGTTACTATAAATCATTCTTCATATACATTAGAGTTCTTTTTATTAACGAATACTTAATGTTGTAGTGGAGGAAGTGGGCCAGTGGTTAGGAAACATGTTTATTGGGATTTGATTTCTTTTTCTTTAATAATATTTTTTTGTTCAACAGCAAATATCCAAATCAGTTACTCCAGTAAAGTAATATCTATGACTATCTTTATCAGACAGATTGCGGCACATCGTGTTCTGCGCCCAGAGGCCCAACGCGTCCGTCTTCAGCATACTTTTGTTTGGAGCTGCTTCATGAGTCTTGGCTGGACCCAGTCTACCTGCAAGGTAGCAGTTCTATTTTGTCTGAGTTGAGTCTCTTGGGAAAATGTTGTATCAGAACTTTCTAATTTTATATGTTTTCAATTAAGCATCATCATCTGGTTGGTCAGTCCTGAGACTGGTTGTAAGGTTGTCTGAGCATGTCTCTCTATTTAACCCTACACTTCGGTTAGTCAGTCCTGAGACTGGTTATAAGATTGTCTGAGCATGTCTCTCTATGTGACCCTATCCTCTGGCTGGTCAGTCCTTAGACTGGTTGTAAGATTGTCTGAGCATGTCTGTCTATGTGACCCTATCCTCTGGTTGGTCAGTCCTTAGACTGGTTGTAAGATTATCTGAGCATGTCTCTCTATTTAACCCTACACTTCGGTTAGTCAGTCCTGAGACTGGTTATAAGATTGTCTGAGCATGTCTCTCTATGTGACCCTATCCTCTGGCTGGTCAGTCCTTAGACTGGTTGTAAGATTGTCTGAGCATGTCTCTCTATGTGACCATATCCTCTGGTTGGTCAGTCCTTAGACTGGTTGTAAGATTGTCTGAGCATGTCTCTCTATGTGACCCTATCCTCTGGTTGGTCAGTCCTGAGACTGGTTGTAAGGTTATTTAAGCATGTTTCTCCATTTACCCTATACTCTGGTTGTCCAATCCTAAGACTGGGTGTAAGTTTGTCTGCACATATTTATCCATTTGACCTTACCCTATGCATGTCTCTTCATTTCAGAAAATGTTCGTTCTTTATTATTACTGCCCTCGGTTCAGTCCTGGTTGTCCCTTTTCTCACTGATTCTGGACCTTGCCCTTTAATATCTTCATATAATACTTCCATGTCTCATATTGTGTCCCGGCCAGGTCATTCGTGGTTTTTGTATCATTCCCAGTATTTAATTGTGTGCGCCTATCTCAATACATACTGACCAGAACTGTGCGTCAGTGTCAGGAACAATATACTGACCAGAACTGTGCGTCAGTGTCAGGAACAATATACTGACCAGAACTGTGCGTCAGTGTCAGGAACAATATACTGACCAGAACTGTGCGTCAGTGTCAGGAACAATATACTGACCTAGAACTGTGCGTCAGTGTCAGGAACAATACACTGATCAGAACTGTGCGTCAGTGTCAGGAACAATATACTGACCAGAACTGTGCGTCAGTGTCAGGAACAATATACTGACCAAGACCCCAATCTCTCTTCTATGTAACATTCCCTGGAAACAAGTTGTTTTCAAAGCAGTCTGACTGACGAGATGTGGATCGACGTGATTCCCGCAGTAGTGAGCGCCACGAAGATTATGCCAAGTATAACACAACGCCGGTCCACCTTCATCAGCACGCTCGGGATGTGAGGAAAGCTGCTACAACCGGCCACTTAACGCCCTTTTCAGGGCACACAAAAGAGTAAACTTACTTATTGTGGACATTAGACAACAACAACAATGACGGCATTGTCATTGAATCTTCTTTCTGTCCAACTATCGTTACATTCTAAGGTAGCGCCACATTTCAAATGTTTCCAAGCTTTTTAAATCCTTATTTTCAAGAGTCAATGTTTCAGTTCCATTCAAAAGACATTGGTGATATATGAAAGGCAATCACTCGTTTCTTCATTTGTATAATGACATTCTTTGAGATTAGCAGTCTGTTATGCTATGAAATCTTTTTTTGCGAATGCAATCCTTGTATTTATGTGTATGCCATTGGAAGCCGCGTAGCTAGCGCAGTGATTAGCGAGCTGGCTTCGCATCTGAATGGTCCTGGGTCCATTCCCCAGTTGAGGCGCAAATGATTTTTCAGACCGCAAACGGCACCCAAATGGGTACCAGTTCAGTCTGGGAAGTAAAAGTGGCAAGGGAGAGGAGATAGCTACCTCCCTCATATAGCCGAGCCTTTGAAATATGAGATCTCTAACACCTCACACATAAAAGTACTATTCAACTTATTTTTAACCAAGACTACACGCTGCGCGACCTGCTGCCTGTATTCCCTATCCTTATAGATGCCGCAGAAAATTAAAACAGAGCTGTTATGATAATTTATATTTTTGAATGGAACAGTTGCATACTTCCGTAGGACAATGTAAGTCAAGTGGGACGCAGAGAAATCGTTTACAACCTAGTGTGACACAAGATGTCAGGGATAGTTGTGTTCAGCATTGTTTCTGTTTTGGTCAGGTCATTCAGTTTGTTCAGGTTGTCTAGTCTGTTCAGGTTATCCAGTCTGTTCTGTTTGTTTCAGGTTGTCCAGTCTGTTCAGCTTGTTCAGTCTGTTCAGGTTGTTCAGTCTGTTCAGGTTGTTCAGTCTGTTCAGGTTGTTCAGTCTGTTCAGGTTGTCCAGTCTGTTCAGGTTGTCCAGTCTGTTCAGGTTGTTCAGTCTGTTCAGATTGTTCAGTCTGTTCAGGTTGTCCAGTCTGTTCAGGTTGTTCAGTCTGTTCAGGTTGTTTAGTCTGTTCAGGTTGTCCAGTCTGTTCAGGTTGTCCATTCTGTTCAGGTTGTTCAGTCTGTTCAGGTTGTTCAGTCTGTTCAGGTAGTTCAGTCCAATCAGTTTGTTCGGTCTGTTTAGGTTGTTCAGCTTGTTCAATCTGTTCAATCTCTTCAGTCTGTTCAGTGAGTTCAGTCTATTCAGTATGTTAAGGATGTTAAGGTTGGTCAGTCGTTTCAGGTTGTTCAGTCTATTCAGTCGTTTAGCAGTGGGAAATCGAAAAGAGTACAATGATCGGCCGGACAAAATTCAAGTTAAAAATCTGACCAAGTTATTTTTACCTTTTCCCTGGTGGTTTGTTAAGAGCAGCTATAGATGGCGCCTAACTGGCTGTGAGTCTACTTAGCTCTTGTGTTCGAGTCTATTAAGATGAATTCACACATAGGTAAAACTACTCTCCAAAAACTGGTTGTATACATACTCTGTAGGGTCTTCTAAACCAGTATAAAGACGTTAGGCTAAGTTAAGAAGAAGAAGAAAAATAACAGAAAAATAAGAAAAGGAAGAAGATAAATAACAAGAAGAATTAGGAAAAGATAAAAAGGAGAAGAAGAAAAACTGAGAAAACTTGATTAACCTTCGAAATGTGCACAAATCTGGCCTACAAGGGTCAAACGATCTGCCTGGTTGGTAGTGCGTCTGACTTGGTTCGCAATCCGTGTGGTAAATACATCTTTACATTCCCTGTTATCCGCCGACGGTGATGTTATCAGATGGCGAGAGATACGTTTAATTTATGTCTGTCGTCTCCCGGTTATCAAGATTATTGGGGTCGCTTTATCATGTAGGGGCTAAAAGGTGGAGCGGGACAGGCCTATCAGTTTACGCGTATAATCATCGTACTTATCTGTGCCACGACGGACATATAACAGATTCGGAAAACTGTTTACGGAATGGAATATTAAGAGACCCCAGTTGTCGATCGTTCTTTTCCCCTTTCTTTTGCCTTTTTTGTTTTTTTATCTAAGTTTTTTTTCTTCTTCTTCTTCTTCTTCTTCTTCTTCTTCTTCTTTTTCTTCTTCTTCTTCTTCTTCTTCTTCTTCATCTTCGTCTTCTTCTTCATGTTCTCCTCCTTCTTCTTCTTCATCTTCGTCTTCTTCTTCATGTTCTCCTCCTTCTTCTTCTTCCTCTTGTTCTACTTCTTCTTATAATTATAATTATTATTTTTTATCTTTTTCTGCATATCTGTCTGTCCCTTCTTCTTCTTCCTCCTCCTCTTTCTTCTTCTTCTTATTATTATTTTTCTTCTTCTTCCGCGTGTGTTTTTATTCTCTGGCTACTAAGCCCTGAGCAGGGCTTTGTAAGTAGTAGGATGTAGTCTGGAGAGCGGAATGCGTTGTGTCGCTAGTTTACAGTTTGACTGCGATATTTGCACCTTTCAGTCCGACACATCCGTCTTCGGCAGCTTCTTCTTATTCTCCTTCTTCTTATTATTATTCTCCTTCTTCTTCTTCTTTTTCTGATTTCTTTCTTCTTATCCATCTCACCCTTCTTATTCTCCTCCTCCTCCTCCTTTTTCTTCTTCTTCTTCTACCTCTTTTTTTTCTTATGTTTCTTCTTCTTCTTTTCTTCTTCTTCTCTTTCTTCCACTTCTTGTTATTGTGCAACTTCTTCCTCCTCTTCTTGTGTTTATTCTCCATTTTTTTCTTCTACTTCTTCTTTTCTTCTTCTCCGTGTACTTCTTCTGTTATTTTCAATCAGCTTCTTCTGCTCTTTTATTTTTATTTTAGATAAATAAGTGGGCATGATCCAAGTCAACCACATTGAACTGCCATTTCTCCGCGAGTCGGTTCGGCACATCCGCGTTAAGAAAGTCTCCATATCCGGGTTAACTCGGTTCAGTCTTTGGCATACATCAGACAATGTGCAAGCCAACAGGCGTTTTGAATGTTACCACCAATGACAGGTACCGGGTTTTAGCTGGCCGAGAATAGTTGCCGTATTTTCCTCGAGAGTATTTAGTTAAGAACGTCTCCGCAGTTCCACTCCCACCTATAACAGTACATGATGTTCTTCCATTACGAATGACGAAGGCCACTCTCTCTGTTCAGCCGTGTGGACAATCTTTTCTCTTGCTGTGTTCGCTGAAATGGGTGACTTGCCCGGTGATTTGGATTAACGTGAGAAAGAAACTGCACCATTTGTCAACCTCACTCTCTCGTCCTAAGCTACCTTTGATCAATGGTAAGACATTATCGAGATGTCCTGAGATAGCACAGGCTGCATATTTTTCATTAGGATTTACTCCCGAAGTCTTTCCCGTAAACATGTCTCCCAATAGGCAGCGAAGGGAGATGATCTCTATCATTGTGTGTCGTGCCTTTCCCATACCCGCAAGAGATCGTAGGGACATCACTCAGCGTGTGAGTAATGTGCTGAGGATCTCTCCCGGGCGACGTGTTCTAGTCCATTATAGTTCCACCAAAACCGACACTGTCTGCATCTAGGACAAAGGACGACAATTTCAGTTCAGCCATGTGCATTCGACTGTGAAAATACGACACAGGTTTAACCGTATTACTTAATCATATAGCCGATGTCCATGACAGGATAATTGGAGGGAAGAAACACACAAAAATGAACGAATCAACTGGTCCAAATAAAAAATAACGACACGTTTCCGTGAAGAGCAAACACAAGTGTAAGTCGCTGACCAGTATGAACTCCAGGAAAATCCGTGGTCTGGCGCCATCCAAAATGAACTAAAACACCAGATCAATCTTAGACCGGTAGCCGGCATTGCGCCATCTTCGCTGATCTTACATATGATCACATAAACGTGTACAATGGAAAGCCATGTGTGGATTCTTTGCTGGCATAAACGAATAGGACGCTGCCCCATACCATGGTCTAAGTATCTTTATCCTTCTAGTTTACGTCACACTAGAAAATATTCGGTCTACAAACCGGAAAACAATATCTCTCCCCCCCCCCCCTTTCCCCCGTTAGGTGAAGAATAATTCTAGTGACCAGAAAACCACGATTTTCAACATTCCTCTCGACGTTCCTATTTAAACTTTGATAAAACAAAACACTGAAAATCAGAACATCCGATAGGATAACCCAGCCTATTAGAGAACCAGAGTGTAAGTCAGTAAATAGGTCACAAATTGAAATGCGTTATATGAAAAAATGTAGTTGGTTGTTTCAAAAGGTGTCTAATGTGGCAGCAACATCCAGCTTTCTAATGAATGTAGGCAGTAGACGCTGGATGTTGCATAGACGTGCCCAGCCCAGATACAAAATTGCTCACGTGCTCACAGAGTGTACAATCAAAGACCAGCCTACTTCTGCGTGTGTATTTTTTTTTCCACAAAAACAACTTTCTGTAAAGGATATTTAAAAGAAAATGTTTACTGTTTACAGTTATGATCTACTGTTGCGTAAAACGAGGCATAACTGATTTGCTAAATTTTCTCAAGGGCTCTCAAAAATGGCTGCTGAAACCAGACCTGGTCGTCTTCACCAAATTACTACACACTTGAGTACGCAACAAAGATGGTTCCATAACTGGCTGCGGGTCTACATTGCTCAACTGTTTGGTTCATTATGGATGCCGCCAGACCACGAATTTGCATGGAATTCACCCTAGTCTACGACTTACAATTGTGTTTACTGAAACATGGTGTTGTTTTCCGTTTGGATTGGTTAATTCGTTCCATATTTGTGATTTCTTTCTTCCGTCTGATTATCCTGGTCTGGACATCGGCTGTATGATTGGCACTACCCTTTAACATGTGTCTAATTTCACGACCTAGTTCACACGGCTGAACTTCTCGAAATTGGTATGTGCGAAATTTAGACACTTCTAAAATGAACTGAACACAGTCGGGGAGATAGGCCATACTCACTCTCACGCGGAATGATGCCCCTACGACCTCTTTTGGTTATGGAAAAAGCAGGACACACAACGTTATATGTCATCCCCCTCAGCTGCTTTGCGGGATACCTGTTTACGAGAAAGGCTTCGTGAGATAAACCCTGAGGAAAAATCTGCATCTTATGCTTTCTCCAGCTTTCTCTTATGCTTTCTCGATAAATATCTTGTCTCTGGCCAAAGGTAGCTGAGAACCAGAGAGTCAGATTGACAAAAGGCGCAGTTTCTTCCTCACTTTAAGCCAAATCACCGCGCAGGTTACTCATTTCAACAGACACAGCAAGAAAAAAGACTGCACACATGGCTGAACAAAGAGAGTGGTCTTCATCACATGTGATGGACGAACATCAGTACTACACCACGGTTCGACTTACCCAGAGCGAAAATTGGCCAATTTGGTTTTCACAACCTCTTGAACATCCACTTTACTGTCGCACTTTCCACCAATTTGGCGCACTAAAATTCCACCTTGCGAGAGACGTTTTGCAAATGACGAATAGGTTCAAAGCAAAATGCAAATGCAATTAAGACAGCATACCAAAGACTTATGTGCTGCAGATGTTGCTGAGACAGTATACCAAAGACTTCTGTGCTGCAGATGTTGCTGAGACAGTATACCAAAGACTTATGTGCTGCAGATGTTGCTGAGACAGTATACCAAAGACTTCCATGCTGCAGATGTTGCTGAGACAGTATACCAAAGACTTATGTGCTGCAGGTTTTGATGAACTGGTAAAGCGTTGGGTAAAGTGAATCACTGTTGGTGGAAATCATGTTGAAAATATCGAACAATGTAAATCAATAATAAATGGTTTTCAAGTTTGTTTATATCATTCATTTTTATAAACTAGTGTGTGTGACCTATTTACAAACTCGAGCTCATAGAACAGATTGAAATAAAGCGAGGCTGCGGTGACACTGTGGGTGTGTAGAGTAAGAAAACGAAAAGGGAAAAAATTTTAATAAATAGATATGGTCATATCCGGTATTTAGACGTAAACAGGAACCCAATAAAGGTTACGACCAAATGGTCTTTATCAGGGACAATAATCAGCTACAGTAATGAACTAGCGAATCACAGAAGAAGGGAAGAATACATCAATGGGGGATGTCAATATCTAATGAAGAAAACAGGGTACTGATTTGGGATCACGAATCAAACCTAAGAGGAGTGATGTGACGTTGTATCAATTAAGTACCCAGTAGTCTAGAGGTAAGGTGTTCGCCTCGGTTGCTGGAGGTTGTGGTTTCAAATCACGATGAAGACCGAGATTTTTTCACGGGGATTTGGTAAAAATCGTCCGTGATCTCTGAGCAGTGAGATCAGACATCCGTGTCAAGTGGCGCGAACGTTAAAAATCCATTTGCAGTTAGAAATCGAAAAGAGTAGGCTTAACGGCCGCTGTCCGAGCAAAATTCAAGTTAAAAATCTACTCAAATTATTCTAGGAAATCTTGCTGCACAGGGAGAATATGTCACAAAAAGGGGACTGTGTCTGACAGGCTGCGGGTCTACCTTGCTCTAATTTACATTTCCACCAGTCGTAAAAATAGGCCATCGCATTCCAGGGTCTACCAGCATAATGGTTGGTAATATATACAGAAATTGGCCTGGCAAGTCACCAGCGGATGTTCGCCTGCCAAAAAAATATGAAACAAAGGAGGTCACACCTCCCCACGACGTCTAACGATACAGGTGGACTGAAGATAGATAGATATATTGACATCCCCCGTTTATGTATTCTTCCCTTTTCTTATGTTTCGCTAGTTCCGTATTGTTGTTGTTCATTGTCCCTGATGAAGACCTATTGGTCGTAACGTAGGGTTCTTTTTAATTTTTTTTCGTTTCAGTGCGGAATCTGACTATACATATTTATTTATTTTTTTTGCAATGTTTTTTTGCTCTAGAAAAGATTGCAAATCTACAAACAATACAAGGATATGTAGGACAGCGGGGTCTGACAGGAAAGAGAGAAATTAAAAAGGCTGATATACCGCCAAATAAACAGGGAATACTGTGCTTGGAAGGAAGACAGTAATGCCGGGCTGGTTTGTAGCGTCGGTACAAACAAAATGGGCAACGTTTCCTATAAATAGCACAGCACAAATAAAACCAACCATACTATACACATGCTGGGGAAAACAGTGATGCCTAGAGACATTGTGAAAAACAAGTCAAACGGAAATAGAAAGAAGGTTCATAACTGTAAAATGCATAGAGAAAGACTACCATAGCAACAACTGGACCCATCCACATACAAATGGGTCAACAACAAATGCAAGATAGATAAGGGGGATGGAATCATCTCCTTGTAACTAAACAATAAGCACGCAACAACGCCAGAAGTTATCAGTGAAACCCGGACTATTTTCGAGGGAACTCAGAACAGAAGCTAAATCCTTAGAAACTGCACCAGAAGTCCTTATGACAGATGAAATCAAAGCAAGAGAGGTGGTGATCTTCACGGGATGAAAGACTGGGAGCCGATAAATGCGAATCTAGGGGAAACTCAAGGTTTTAGTCTATGAACTATATCTCCCGTTTGAGGTGGAAGACTAACGTCTGGTAGGGGGAAAAATACTGATTAGATGTGTTAGTCATGGCCAGGCAAATAATACTGATTAGATGTGTTAGTCATGGCCAGGCAAATAATACTGATTAGATGTGTTAGTCATGGCCAGGCAAATAATACTGATTAGATGTGTTAGTCATGGCCAGGCAAATAATACTGATTAGATGTGTTAGTCATGGTCAGGCAAATAATACTGATTAGATGTGTTAGTCATGGTCAGGCAAATAATACTGATTAGATACGTTAGTCATGGTCAGGCAAATAATACTGATTAGATGTGTTAGTCATGGTCAGGCAAATAATACTGATTAGATGTGTTAGTCATGGCCAGGCAAATAATACTGATTAGATGTGTTAGTCATGGCCAGGCAAATAATACTGATTAGATGTGTTAGTCATGGTCAGGCAAATAATACTGATTAGATGTGTTAGTCATGGTCAGGCAAATAATACTGATTAGATACGTTAGTCATGGTCAGGCAAATAATACTGATTAGATGTGTTAGTCATGGACAGGCAAATAAAACTGATTAGATGTGTTAGTCATGGTCAGGAAAATAATACTGATTAGATACGTTAGTCATGGCCATGCAAATAATACTGATTAGATGTGTTAGTCATGGTCAGGCAAATAATACTGATCAGATATGTTAGTCATGGTCAGGCAAATAATACTGATCAGATATGTTAGTCATGGTCAGGCAAATAATACTGGCCAAGACACCCACCTCGACTTCCTCAAAGTCTTCTTTGGAAACGGGATGTTTTCAAGGCAGCCTCGCTAACGAAGTGAGCGATCGACGTGATCTCCGTAGTAGTGAGCGACACACATATTAAGCAAAGTATAGTACAACCACATGGAGGCCCAAGTTCCACCTTCATCAGCACGCTCGGAATGTGAGGAAAGCTACTACAACCCACCACGTAAAGCCATTTCCAGAACACACAACAGAGTAAACTTACTCATTATGGGCATTCACAACAACATTTCATCAGTTCAGATGTGCCATGACACAGTAGATTTCCATCTCATTGATACATTCTTGGCAATGTGGAGACTGACAATGGAAGGAGGTGGGCAGCTACACGGACCTAATACATTTGCTAGTTTTGAAGATCTAAGAAGCTTACCATGTGTAGATACATCTACGACTGAGCGGGTAATAGAGCATCCAGATCAACAACATAATTACGCACAATACCAGCTTAACAGATCTGATCGGGTGATTAACTTTTCCCTCTGCAGAAGCCACACCAGATTGAGATACTGTCTATTCCACAAACTTAAGATAGGATATACGACGTATGTTTGGTTTGACTTGGCTTCGTTCGTTCTCAATCTACCGCTACCAAATCCTGACACGACCCTAAGTAGCAGAATGTAGTACAGAGAACGGAATGCGTTGTGTGATAGTTTACAGCTTGACTGCGATACTTGCACCTATCGGTCCAACACATCCGACTTCAGCAAGCATTTCTTGAGTACCGGGTTAGCATTCCCTTTTCGATCCCTGCTCCTTAGCCAGTCTGGCTGCTGAAGCCTGTTATCCAGTATCACCGCGTGGAGGTGTAGAAGGGTCTTGGCAGCTCTGCTTCGCTGGCCCTGACGCTAGCAGTCAGCTATGGGTCGCTGACCACAACAGCTCATGCGCTGCTCAGTATTTTGATCCCCTGCCGGATGTTTGAGCGCGAATAACAAAACGGCTGAAAATCTGCTGCAGCAGTGTTCTACTTAAATGGCGCAGAGACAGCGTGCCTAGAAGTAACCGGTATCTTTTACTGGACAAACAATGGGGTTATTAGTGACCAATTTACAGTGGGATCAACTGGAGCTTTTAGATATCAGGGAAAAACTCCTGTCTTTAGCTTTTGCAAAACGAGGACTCTGCGACTCTGCTGCTCTTGTGGACCATACATTTCTTTCATTATCATCGCTGGTTGATCAGTCTTATGACTGGTTTTAAGGTTGTCTGACTGTGTCTCTCCATTTGACCCTACCATCTGGTTGATCAGTCCTTCGACTGGTTGTATGGTTGTCTGACTGTGTCTCTCCATTTGACCCTGCCCTCTGGTTGATCCGTCCTTCGACTGGTTGTAAGGTTGTCTTAGTATGTCTCTCCATTTGACACTACCCTCTGGTTGATCAGTCCTTCGACTGGTTGTATGGTTGTCTGACTGTGTCTCTCCATTTGACCCTGCCCTCTGGTTGATCAGTCCTTCGACTGGTTGTAAGGTTGTCTCAGTATGTCTCTCCATTTGACACTACCCTCTGGTTGATCAGTCCTGCCACTGGTTGTAAGGTTGTATATTAAAGTTGTTGCAGTTAAAAAGCTAGTAGTCGGATCTCAGGCGCAGGCGGGCGGTCCGGCTCGCGCCGTTTCACTGCCCGTTGTCTCCTGCCCTACCGTCTGCCGGCTCTCTCCTGCGGGTGCTCTTCGCTGAACGTCCCGGGTGGCCGGCGCGTTTAATTTGATAAAATTAGAGTGTTCAAAGCAGGCCGCGGCTGTCTGAATAATGGTGCATGGAATAATGGAATAGGACCTCGGTTCTATTTTGTTGGTTTTCGGAACTGGAAGTAATGATTAACAGGGACAAACGGGGGCATTCGTATTGCGGTGTTAGAGGTGAAATTCTTGGATCGCCGCAAGACGAGCTACTGCGAAAGCATTTGTCAAGAATATTTTCATTAATCAAGAATGAAAGTCAGAGGCGCGAGACGATCAGATATCGTCGTAGTTCTCACCATAACCGATGCCGAATAGCGATCCGCAGGAGTTGCTTTGATGTCTCTACGGCCAGCTTCCGGGAAACCAAAGTGTTTGGGTTCCGGGGGAAGTATGGTTGCAAAGCTGAATCTTAAAGGAATTGACGGAAGGGCACCACCAAGAGTGGAGCCTGCGGCTTAATTTGACTCAACACGCTAACACTGAAATGATTGACAGGCCGAGAGCACTTTCGTTGGGTATAATAGGGAACGGGTGCCGGAATTAGACTCTCGGAAATCTGGGGCTAGTCTCTCGGTGGCTCGATTGGCTCGCATTCAGTGTTCAATAAAGCAATTGACGGAAGGGCACCACCAGAAGTGGAGCCTGCGGCTTAATTTGACTTAATACGCTAACCCTGAAATGACTGACATGCCGAGAGCATTTTCGTTGGGTCTAATAGGGAACGTGTGTTGGAATTAGACCCACTGAAGTCAGGTCAGTTTTACCCTCTTCATGAAAGAGCGTTGCTACGGTAATTCTGTTCAACCCTAGAGGAATCGCAGGTTTCAGACACTTGGTCATTGACTGACAAATAGCTCTCTTGATTCGTTGGGTATAATATGGAACGGCTGCTGGTATTAGATCCTCGGAAGACAGGTCAGTTTTACCCTACTAATGACAGGTCGCTGCTATGGTAATCCTGCTTAATTCGAGAGGAATCGCAGGTCACAGACAGTTGGTCCACGTGCTTGGCTGATAAGCTAATGGTGCGATGCTACCATCTGAGGTATTACGGCCGAACGCCTCTAAGCCGGAATCCCGCCCTAAATCTCAGCACCACTGCGATGGGAGGCTACGATATGGTTGGGACATGGGGCTCGCGTCTCAGCCCGACCCGGTCGAGCCGCAGAAAGAGGTCTCTGCCGTCCGCCGATCAAAGCGGGCGGGTAGCTGCTCGATATTCACCCCATACGGCGATGAGGTGTGAAACCACTAGTAGAAGACTTAGTTCTCGGTCGGGGTGTCGTATGCAGCAGAGCAGCCACCTCACTGCGAACTATTGAGACTCAACCATTGATCATGAGATATGTCCGCACACCAGGCGAACAACATCTCCGTGCCATGACCAGGCTTGTCCCCTGGTTAAATGCACTCCTGCCTCGCTCTTTACCTCTGTCTGCTATCAGTCATCCCAATGGACGCAGAAGAGATGCAGGCCGGCGGACATTGCACCTCTGCCCTATTGTGACAACCTCCCAGGTGGCGGGGAATGCTAGGCGTACCATCACTGCAGAGAAGCCGAGAAAATAAAGGGAGCAAAGAGATACCCCACTCACTTGCATATGCTAAGTTTCTGGCAGGACGTGACGATCCTGAGATACAGACACACTGGATTGCCTCTCTTCCGGGATAGTACAAACTAGTACATCATATCATATCATCACCACACCCTATAGACACGAGTGGTGAAGACTCGATAGTCCTGCAAGACAACTTCCCTAAGAGAGACAACTCTGAGCACAAACAACTGCTGCCTTGCAGATAGGCTGGGGACAGCCAAAGGCTAAGGAGGGGTTCCCTACAGAAACGCCTGTTGAAATCGGATGCACTGGGCCACAGGCTTAACGAAACAGTGCAACGTACATCGCTGTATGATGACGGTACAACCTATCAGAAAAAAATGTGGCGCTCATCCTGTGGAGTCCCGCCAGGAAGTGAGAGTGCCGGGCCTCACTCCTCGAAGGGGCCCACCCAATACTACTGGTGGTCACCCACCCATGTGCTGTGGAGTCAATGCACGAGGTGATGGGGCAAAAACTATTGACCAAAAACACAAGACCCTCAGAATACTACAGTGGAATGCGGAGGGAGTCATTAACAAAAAGCTTTCCCTAACACATCACCTGTATGAAGGTAAGATTGACGTGGCATGTATCCAAGAAACGCACCTCAACAACAACCACAAATTCTCAATCAGAGGATACCAGACCTTCCGTCTTGATAGAGAAGGTCACAAAGGACACGTAACTGCATGCCGAGTAGCGCGGTAGCTGTCAATCACACCTGACAAGCAGAAATTATAGGAGTCGACATAATGGCACAACCTGTATGGCCCACCAAACAAAGACCTGTCGCTCTCGAATATGGAAATCAAGGACTCCAGCAGCCTCGTAGAACGGAGAGATGGGGATATTCGGACACAGACAACAGAGGTGATGAGGTGGAAGATTGGGAGATAGCCACAGATATATATCTTATCAATAGGCCGGAGGATAGCCCTAGATTCTATTCTAGAACATGGCATACCACCTCCACTCCAGACTTGGCCTTCTCCACGGGGGATATTCACCACAAAATAGACCGCCAGGTGCTAAACCAATTGGCAGGTAGCGACCACAGGCCAATAAGGCTAGAAGTTGATATGGAAGTAGGCCCACAGGAAATAAAACCGCTCCAACGTTGTAATTATAAACGAGCCGACTGGGACAGATTTGCAATGCTGACAGATTGGCTGTGTGAAACCATCAACACACGGAATAAGAATATGAAACCCACGGTGGAAAGCCTAAGCAAAGCAATAATGCAAGCAGCCACTGAAACCATCCCAAGAGGGGCAAGGAAAAACTACAAGCCTTATTGGAATGATGATTGCAGAAAGTGGAGGACGAAGTCTCAAATGCTAGGAACATGGCAGAGAGAGAACAATCTGTGGAGGCAAATATCGCCCTCAAAGTCATCAAGGCGAAATACAAATACACTCTAAACCAAATAACAAGAGAAAGTGGGAAAAACAAAACAGAAAGCCTCACAGATAAAGAAGGGAACAAACTATGGAAGTTAGTCTTAGCCATGAATGACGAAACTCCATCAAACAAACAAATTACCATCAAGCAGGGCGACAACATGCTCACTGAAAAAAAAGCAGCAAACGCCTTTATAGAACATTATGCCAGAGAAAACCACATTATTGTCCCTACAAATAGGCATACTGACATTAATGAAGAACAAAAGAGGCACGACAACATCAATATTGCACCAGAGGAGCACATGATGGCAAATCTAACAATTAATTAAATGGAAGAGGCCATGAGACCTTTATAGAAAAAGAAATCGCCCGGAAAAGATGGCGTAAAAAACGAAATGATGATGGGGTTGGACCAAACAGCAAAGAGAAAATTACTATTAGTCCTGAACCAAAGCTGGAAAAGGGGAATTGTACCCCAGGCATGGAAAGATGCTGTACTTATACGAGTACCAAAAAAAGAAAAAGATAGAACAGATCCACATGATTACAGACCTATCAGTCTACTGAGCTATGTAGGAAAACTTATGGAGCGTATGATAAACACCAGACTCATGTGGCATCTGAAAGAAAAACACATACTAATTCCAGAGCCAGCAGGCTTTAGACAGCACAGATCCACTGAGGATCAGATCACTCTCATAGTCCAAGAAATAGCGGATGCTTACCAGGAGAAAAAACACACAGTAGCGGTTTGGGTGGATTTAGAAAAGGCATTTGACAAGGTCTGGAAAGATGGACTTAAAGTCAAGCTACGAAGAAGTGAAGTTTGTGGGAAAATGTACAGATGGATCAGCAACTACCTCAAAAACAGAACAGCTTGAGTTCAAGTACAAGGGCAGAAGAGCAAAAAGGTGACACTTGAGTAGGGAGTACCCCAAGGGGGAGTACTGTCACCCACACTCTTCCTGTTGTATATAAACAACATCACAGAGAATATACCAAGAAGAGTCCACAGCTCCATGTTTTCAGACGATCTGGCTATGTAGACCTCTGAAAATAATCTTACCATAGCAAGTAATCGGATGCAGCAGGCCCTAATATCGCTGGAGGAGTGGGCGAACTCATGGCTGGTTAAAATAAATGAGGAAAAAACAACATGTACGATATTCTCGCTTTCAAACAAACCCCAAAACATCAAAATGAGTATTAACGGCAAATACCTGCGGACAAACGACAACCCAAACTACCTGGGAGTCACATTTGATCGGCGCATGACATGGAAAAGTCAGATCGAGACAAACCGAATGAGAGCCAGACAAAGAATGGCAATCATGAGGAAAGTTGCTGGCACAAGCTGGGGAGCAGACGAAAGAATACTAAAGAAACTGTACACTGGAAGAGTGAGACCAGTTCTCGAGTATGGCATTGTGGCATGGACAACAGCAGCAAAGGCGAACTTTGACAAAATTAGCAAACTCCAAAACCAAGCCATGAGAGTTATAACAGGTGGCATGAAGTCAACGCCAATTGTAGAACTTGAAATGATTACAAATCTGTAATCCATGACCGACAGAAGAGACTGCAGAGCCCAGCAGCAAGCAGAGAAACTCAGAAGATTGACAGACAATCCAATGCATCAGAGACTAAATAGATTTGGAAATGGGAAACTAAAGCAGAGAAACTTTGCAGAAATAGACAAAGCAAAGATGAGCGAAGACCCTATGAACGCATTAACAACACCAAACCCCATTTCTACTGTATGCAAATCTACATGGAGGCAGCATATATTTCCAGAGGTGGCAGAAAGTTTCAAGAGTAAAGACATTTGGTTTCAATCTTTTATTTAACACGACTTTCCTTGAGTGCTTGTCAGTTTCAAGAGTAAAGACATTTGGTTTCAATCTTTTATTTAACACGACTTTCCTTGAGTGCTTGTCAGTTTCAAGAGTAAAAACATTTGGTTACAAGCTTTTGTTTAACACAACCTTCCTTGAGTGCTTGCCAGTTTCAAGAGTAAAGACATTTGGTTACAAGCTTTTATTTAACACAACCTTCCTTGAGTGCTTGCCAATTTCAAGAGTAAAGACATTTGGTATCAAGCTTTTATTTAACACCACACGACCTTTGTCGGTTTACATGGATTTCTATTTTTCCTATTTGAACCAACTTTTCCCTGATCTAGAGAGCTGACATTTTATACGTAGTCTCTTCTAGTGCGGTCAAGTTTACAAACTATAAAATGTTGACGGATCACGGACAGGTCATTCAAAAGTTTGTACCGAAGAAAAAAGCTTTCAAAGACATTTACTTGCACCTGATTAGCGCAGTAGTAGAGCAATGATACGGGGCACAACTCCCCCTACCGGCAGTTCATGTCTACCCAGCTGTAAATGGATGCCTGGTTGATGGCTAAGAAAGAAAATTAGGGCATCGTTAAAGGGAACAGGCCACGCCACCTCACAAAGCTTTGACTTAACACTTGATACCCGACGGCATCGTCTGCTAATGAACTACTTTCACGATTTTTTAAATTGACTTGCATGGACAACTATAGATCAACAACTTCGTGAGCGGAAGGGCTGGGCTTGGCTTGGCTTCCTTCGTTCTCAATCTCCTGCTACCAAACCCCGAAAGGTCTTAAGAAGAAGAATGTAGTCCAGAGAACGGGATGCGTTGTGTCGTAGTTTACAGCTTGACTGCGATATTTGAACCTTTCGGTCCAACAAATCCGACTTCAGCAAGCATTTTTTGAGTACCGGGTTAGCATTCCCTCTTTGATCCCTTCTCCTTAGCCAGTCTGCCCTGCTGCAGCCTGTTATCCAGGATCACCGCGTGGAGGTGTAGAAGAGTCTTGGTAGCTCTGTTTCGCTGGCCCTGACGCTAGCAGTCAGCTATGGGTCGCTGACCACTGCAGCTCATGCGCTGCTCAGCATCTCGATCCCAATTGAGTGGAATAATCTTCAACAATCCTAAGCTAATATTAAAAATGACGCAGACGAATGAACTTTGACCATTTTCAAAAATAAATAAAGTCAGCAATGAAAATAAACATATTTTAAAAAAACTCAATTCAAAATTTACAAATGTAACGCTGACAAACAAATAAAAAATTACTCATGAAAGCCCCATCACCCTAAATACCCCCCCCCCCCCCCCCTCCTCCACCCCTTTCTAACAACAACAAAACAAAACAAACATAACAAACAGACGAACAAACAAATATAGTAACATGTCTTAACATAATTATTACTTAGTACTGACAACAAAGCTCTATATATATATATATATATATATATATATATATATATATATATATATATATATATATATCCACTGTTTTTAAATCAGCCGAAACAATTCCAAACGGTAATTGTGACTCGACCGCGTTTCTCCAATTGAAGAGGGCACGCGTTAGTTGGCTCAGCCCCTCGTGATGTATCAGCCCTCACCACTGTAACACGAGAGATACTGTGATAGTAGTAATACGTGAAGAGTGAGTCTAGTATGTATTAGATAGTATTTTGTGAATACCCCAGTGTGATCTTATTTCTGACCAAATCAGTGCTTTTCTTGCTGGAGTTTAGTGATGTCTCTGTTGAGTATATTGCGTTGTGTTAGTTTATTTTTATGCAGTAATTGTTGAAGCCTTACCATGTGCGTGTCTTATTTATCTTGTGGGATCACAATGAAGGCATACTAAAGACGATATCACTCTTGTTGATCCCATGTAGCAGATAATTTTTTTGTTGTGTGTTTTTTTTGTGTGTTTTTTTGCGTTCGCCTTATTTTTTTTATTCCAAAAGGCGGTGTGCGATGCACTGTGGTTTTTATTTGGTGCCTGTCGGCTTAGTAGATCCGACCTCAGCATGCATTTTATGTAAGGGTCTGCTTCCTCTTGCTGTTTCTAAGGGTTTTTTTTCCCCGGAGTAACGGCCGGTTCTGTGATGGGAATCGAACCCAGCACCTTGGAATTGTGAGCCGTGTCACTTAACCACTAGTCCACGCCGTACCCGCAGAGAATATAACTACATCAGTTTTCCGAATGATAATAATAAAAATAACAATAATAATACATCTTCAATGTTGAATAAAAGCTCAGAACAGAATGGTCATAATGCGAGAGATAGAGGACCCAACCTCGAGAGCTGACAGAAGTACCATATAGAAGGTTATAAATTAGGTATGTGAGACTATTGCTAGAATACGGAAAAACAGCATGGTTCACCGAAACAATAAATAATCTTCCAAAAAAGTTCATAGAGCCGATAATCAAGGTATACGTATCATCACTGGAGCTGTGAAAACAATAACAATGAAAGCAATGGAAAATATCACATATCATGCCAGGAAGGGTGTGTTTGTAGCTAGAAACTTCATCAAGTAAAGTTATTCGCACTATAAGCAGCAGCTGCAGTAATGGCACCATGCTTTGTAAGGATCAATGAGGGACATGAAGAATAAACAATAAGTTATACTCCATAAGCTATGTAGTACATTCAAATTCAAAGGCGTCTCGCTCTTTGCAGACTATGCGCATCGCACCCTGTGAGTAGCCTCTCATGGCGCAAGCCTGGGCGCTGAATATGGAGACCCTAGGCTGCCCAAACTGCAGGATCCTCCTCTCGGCCTCGCTGGTGTAATCCAAAGGAATGCAAAGCGTGACAATTTGGCACCAACTCAGCTGCAGGAGCTGTCGGAATGAGTTCGCAATTTTGAAACCATCTACCTTAGGTGCTACCACTCCAGATTTTCTGTCTGGGTTTACTCTCATAGCCCTACCCTCTCCCGAGGTTTCCACAAGACAGTGGAGTCGTTGCCCACAGATGCTAGTTACTCGACACATCCGATGATACTCTCATCGTCGCAAGACTAGCCGGCACTCTCTGGGACGTGTGGGTTTAAAATCAGAGTTCCTCCTCTCCTAGGCGAACAGGCTAACAAGCTTAGTCTACCCAGGTTTATAGTTAGAGTTTACCTTCTCTTAGATTGACCTTCCAATCTGTCCGCCCATTTATACCACTGGGTACTCGGTCGAACCCCACAGAAGGCTCTGTAAGAAACAGGGGGCACCTCATGAAGGTGCTGCTGGGGAGACAATAATGTAGGAAGAGGCCATTATCATGGAAACCCTTGAACCGCAAGCCGAACAGTTAAATCCAGCTTCGATCTCTACACCTGGAAAGGAGAGACTATATCAGACGCTTCACTTTCTTTTAACGAGCGGGACGTCCATCCCAGACCTCGCTACCCC
Source organism: Ariolimax columbianus (assembly GCA_036924085.1). Classification (NCBI taxonomy): domain Eukaryota; kingdom Metazoa; phylum Mollusca; class Gastropoda; order Stylommatophora; family Arionidae; genus Ariolimax; species Ariolimax columbianus. The sequence continues at coordinate 32,328,237 of JAVGWX010000008.1, read as the reverse complement.
CTAAATAAGCATATATTTTCAACAATCCTGGTAGATACATCTGAACTAAAGAAGTAGATACTATCAGAATGGCTAAGACGTAATTTTACACATATTCTGATCATGTAAAAACTATACATTTTTTACTTCCTGATTGCCCACCAGAAATCTCAATAATTTTAACATTAAATGTAGATCAAGGCGATTTTCAACTATATACATACTGCTCAACCACTTTGTGTTATATTATATATCTATATACTTTTTTTTTTATCATCATATTTAAAATGTGTGTTATATTCTAATGACTTTTCACAGAGTCGCATTAATTAGTTGAATGGGATCTGGTATGATCACGCCTCATTTAATTTGCAGAATTATGTCGTACAAGCTACTAATTGTTACTTTCTTATTGGCCACGAGAAATTACGCTAGTTATCAGTAAGTGTAGGTCAGGGGGATTTTCAACGACAGACATACGCCTCAACCGATTTGTTATAAAATATTTGGGTTTCCTTAAAAATATATGGTATTACTGAAATGTCTTTTTACAGAGCCATATTAGTTAATTTACCGTGATTTGGTAAACTCACCTTACATTAATACGTTTCTACACATGCTCCCCTACTACAACATTTACTAGAGAACTGCACATGTATGTTATCAGCAAACTAATAGTACGGAAATGTAATGGTAACCTATTGAATTACACGTAAACACATTTTTTATCTAACACATATTTGGAATTCGCTCGCGCTGTTTATACATTACTGTCTGTGCTTCAGCGGTTCCAAAATTAGGGGTCCGCTGTTGTGCCCTGTTACGTTTGCAATACTGTAGCCTGTGGGGTATGTTAAAGAGGCCCTTTGGTCCACTAAAGTGACGAAAAATATGTAGAAAGACGAGGAAGAGTGGAAAACGCAATTGGGCCTTCCGATTATGTGTTCACGGGTGTCAAAAGGCGAAATATGGCTTGGTATGGGCACGTCACGAGGTCCTGCGGAATTATAAACTCGATACTGCATGGTTCCGTTCCAGGAAAGAGAGGGCGTGTTCGTCCAAGGAACATCACTGAGTGGTCAAACCTTCGTCCTGGTGATGCATGACTGGCGGCGGCGGAAAGAGAGAGATGGCGTGCAGTTGTGGGAGTGTTTTCAAGTGTGCCCCAACGACCTGATGGGTTACCGGATGAACTGAACTGAACTTAAAGTGACGTCTACCGAACTGGCCTGTGGTGTCCGCTGGATTGAAATGTGGGGTTCCCCCGAATCACACTGTGAAGTTCACTAAACGGTGGCTTGTGGGATGTTAATGTAGCCTGTGTGGTCCGATAAGTGACGTCCACCTGTGGCATGTGGGGGTCTGTCGAATTGGCCTATGAGGGTCAGCTGATTTGTCCTATGGAGCCATGCGAACCAAATCTAGATTTTAAAATTGGTTTTTATTCCACTTTATATTTGTCAAAGTCCTGGTCTTTGAAACACAAGAGAGACAATAACCCTTGGTGACAATGGTGATGTTGAAGGTTCTTCATGTAACTAGATTCCTCGTACACACTGAAGAAAAAACATGTCTTCTAGTAAAAGGGCCAAAGTCTTCTTCTTCTGCTTCTTCACCTCCTCTTCGTCTTCTGCGTCTTCACCTTCTTCTTCTTCTTTTTCTTTTTCTTCATCTTCTTCTTCTTCTCCTCATTCTTCTTCTTTTTCTTCTTCTGCTTCTTCTTCTTTTACTTCTGATTCTTCACCAACTTCTGCTTTTTCTTCTGCTTCTTCTTCTTCCTTGTCTTCTTATTCTTCTTCTTCTTCTTCTTTTTCTTCTTCTTCTTCTTTGTTCATCCTCAGGCAAATCATGAACCTGGTTTTTCTTACAAAGATTGCCGTAGTTTGTAAAGCTGTTTTATCTCCTTTTGACTATCCTCTGTCTCGAGAGGCCAGCATTGTTCATTCTCTTTGTGTGTGAGGGTGCAGCTTTATAGGATGTGTTCCACGGTAATGCTCCCCACAATGACACATGTCATCTATTCCAATCCTCATTTTCTTGTAAAGATGACTCTTGTATCTATTATGCTCAGTTCTCAGTCTGAACATTATCACCTGCACTTATCTAGTTAATTAATAGTAGTTGCCTTCTTGTCAGAAGTGTGTTGATCAGCCAATTATCCATTAAAGTTGTCAGTAATTATGGTCTTTGCCTTATGGGGAGTCGCGTAGCGCAGTTGAGGCGGAAAAGTTTTTTTAAGACCGCAAGCACTCCCGGGGTCGACCCAGCCTTAAATGGGTACCGGTTCATTCCTGGAATTTAAAGCGAGAAGGGCCAGTGTCAGGGTTTTGTAGCGGGAGATTGAGACAGAGGAAGCCAAGCCAAGTCATAACTGGAGCTATGAGAACATCACCAATGAATGCAACATCACAGGAAATCAGAGTCTAGAAAAGCAGAATCACACACACAAAAAACCCGCCTTCATATAACTGAGCCTTGAAATGTGAGGTCGCTAATACTTCACATCCCTATGGCAGTAGTGCTATGGGTTACTTTGACTTTGACTTACATTATACGTAATGCCGTTTTTATTTGTGGGGTAGGTCCTTCAGACTTGCCTGCTGCTGGATTGCGTCCGATATTGTTGTAGAAGGTGATCCACTGAATGACCAACCTTGGATTAGTCAAGGACTACTTTAATTATCGAGATCCTTATCTCTATTTTTTTTTAAGAGCTGCTAATCATGACGAAGCATCAGTCCCAAAAGTTAGGTCCTCATGGCGAATATATTCATCTGATAACACGAGCCAGAGAAGGCCTGGTGAAAATACAGGTGAGAAAGAACTAAGATTTAACGGTTACACCTGGAGACGGGTAGCAATAGCAGTCCAGGACCGTGCATGTTGGTAGAATGTTGTCAATGACGTAAGCACCTAGAGAAGAGACGGCCTTAAGTGTTTCTACTTCCGCTCGGAAGTAATTGGAGTATGTTCCTGCTCGAGTTTTTTCTTCTCCTTTCCTTAGTCGGTAATATGTTTATTCACCTCCATTGGATGTGGCTCTATGAGCAGAATTCATCTGTATATATGTGTACTGTATCCATTTTTCTGACATGTATACTCTTCTAAGATATTCTTTCGTGATAATTTTTCCTTTCTAAATCTGTTCGGAGTTCTCTTCTCTTCTGTTCCCTTTATGGGTTCTAGCGTCTCTTGGAATGTTGCTCTGTTCATGTTGAAATTTGAGATGTTTATTTTAGATTTCTAGCTACGATCTGGTTTTTATGATTGAGTCTGCTCATTGCCAGCTTTTTGGGGTATTTTATGTGAAATGGTTTTTCTTGAATCTCTCTAGTCCAATGCGATTTACCCTGTCATATATTAGATTATAGGGCATCTGTTTGAACTTGTCTCCGTGCTGAAGTGTTTTTTGTGTGTGTGATTCTGCTTTTCTAGACTCTGATTTCCTGTGATGTTGCATTCATTGGTGATGTTCTCATAGCTCCAGTTATGACTTGGCTTGGCTTCCTCTGTCTCAATCTCCCGCTACAAAACCCTGACACTGGCCCTAAGTAGCATAATGTAGTCCAGAGAACGGAATGCGTAATGTCGTAGTTTACAACTTGGCTACGATATTTGCTCCATTCGGTCCAACACATCCGACTTCAGCAAGTATCTTTTGAGTACCAGGTTAGCATTCCCTCTTCTATTCCTCCTCCTTAGACAGTCTGATCTGTTGCAGCATGTTATCCAGGATCACCGCGTGGAGGTGTAGAAGGGTCTTGGCAGCTCTGGTTCCCTGGCCCTGTCATTAGCAGTCAGATATGGGTCGCTGACCGCTGCAACTCATGCGCTGCTCAGCATCTTAATCCCAGCTGCAGTTATAATACGTATACCATGGTTTTTTTTGGTTTATTCATTTGTGGTAAGTTTATTTGTGATTGATGTGGACCATGCTGTTTTTCTGTATTCTGACACTGGCCTCACACAACCTATGTACAGCGTGTATGTTCGCTTCAGCTCCAATATCTCTTGAATTGTGTCCATTATATTCAACATTAAAGACGCTTTTTCTTCAATGTGGTTGTTAGAGTCTTAGTTTCACGTGAGCTCACTGAACCACGATGAATAAAAACAGGCTATAAAGGTCTTGATTCAATTTGTTACCCTTTCTTCGTACTATGCAACTTTATCAGCTTTTTTTGTACATTTATAAAATACATTTAAAAACAAAATTAGCGAAGAGCCAGAACTACGGTCTAGGTTTTCTTTCATTGACCTTGACATTGTAAAACTGACAGCCGAAAAGCATCTCCAACCATTTGTAAAGCAAAATTCATGATAAAGTATAGTTTTAAAACAACATCTCATTACAGCTTAAATTCACATTGCTTTTGGGGATCAAGAGCAGTGCAAGATCTATTGCGGTCAGCCACCAAAAGCTAACATCACGGCCAACGACACAGAGCTACTAGAACCCTTCTCCATCTTCCGGTGGTGATCCTGGATAACAGGCTGCAACAGGGCAGACTGGCTAAGGAGAAGGAACCGAAGAGGAAAGGCTAACCCGGCACACACAAATACCTGCTGACGTCGAATGTGTCGGACCAAACAGTGTAAATTTCGTAGTCAAGCTGTAAACTACGACACAACGCATTCTGGTTTCCGGACTACATTCTGCTAATTGCAAAACCCTTTTCAGGGCTTGGTAGCGAGAGTCTTAAAACGAATGACGAAGAAGAAGAAGATATTGCTTTTGAGACCACGAAGAGAACATATAGGGCTAAGGAATATATGTTGATTGTCACTGCAGTCGCCACACATTGAATAGACTTGTATTTTTATATTTTACCATAGGCAAAAAAAAAACAACTTTACCGAGGTTTTAAACCCGTATCGACTAGTCATAAAACTGTTAGACAAACCATTCGACCATCTGCTCTTGAAATTCATGCCAAAATATCCTTATGGAATTGGAGATAGTGGCAGGGTGGTTTAGAAATACGTCTGCTGTCTAGGTCAAAACAGATTCAACACCTGTACAAGGCCTAGGTGTATATTCAGTCCGTCAATAAATGCCCGTCGCTTCTTTCGGGGCATTTACTATTGCCAACCCTCTTCCAGCATGTTCGGTCTAGAGCTGCCCATTTTTCCTCTATCCAATTCATTCTCAGTCTTTTCTCCATGTATTTCTTGGTCTATGTCTCTTCTTCTTTCTCTGTGGATTCCATGTCAGGGCACGTTTGATGGTGATGTCCGTCTCATGTGTTCTAACAAACTCCAGTTCCTCTATTTGATATGTTGCTCCCCTGGTTGGTGTTGGCTCATTTCCCCCAAGTCTTCCTTCCACCCATGTCTTGCTAGCTTATATCCATCTTCCTCCGTAGATATTTATTGACAAACGACTCGAGTTTCCTCTATATTGCATTTGCCGCTCTCCAAGTTTTTGCTCCATAAGTTAAAGGTTAAAGACGAGGGCTCGACTTCATCGCCGTGGGTATCCCCATATGGTTTGGTTGCTCTCCGCAGACCGGTGTGTCGCACGAAGCATGAACTCGGTTGCTCTCCACAGCGCGGTGTGTCGCACGAAGCATGAACATGAACCGTCCGCCTCAGTTCGAATTCGAAACCGGAACGTCTGAACACACACGACTTGACTAAACGACTTGATTGACTAAACGACTTGACTAAACGACTGGACCACTTTGCCACGGATACCCTCTTGCTCTAGGAATATGAATTACTGACTTTACATTGGAATCTAATTTTCCGGCTACGCACAGGTCACAACAGACTTAGATGTCATATGTACAACAAATTCAGGATTGGCACCACAGAACTTTGTGCCTGTGGCACAGCCCCCATGAAGGCAGAACATATATAGAAGTAGCATTTGGCAACATCCAGTGTCCTTCCGCGAGAAGCTGTACGGAAGTGTACAGAGCCTTGAGTCGACTGCTGCCTTCGTTAGAGTCATTGAAGTTAAGGTCTGAAGACGAACGAGGAAGAAGAAGAAGAAGACGACGTTAGAATCAAACAATCTTTACTTTGTATTATAAATATTTCCCTGGATTTCCTTATAATATTTCCCTGGATTTCCTTATAATATTTCCCTGGATTTCCTTATAATATTTCCCTGGATTTCCTTATAATATTTCCCTGGATCTCCTTATAATATTTCCCTGGATTTCCTTATAATATTTCCCTGGATTTCCTTATAATATTTCCCTGGATCTCCTTTTAATATTTCCCTGGATTTCCTTATAATATTTCCCTGGATCTCCTTATAATATTTAGAAACAGGAGTGCTGTCCTTTTCGTTCCAATTCTAGCCCTTACTTCTGCCTCTGTGTCAACTGAAGAATTAATGGTACTGCCCAAATACATGAAGGTGTCCATCTCTACCAGTGCCTCATCTCCACGCATGGCTGGCTATTTGCTTAAGATGTTTATTTTGAACAGCATATACGGCAGCGCATAAGCTGCAGTGGTCAGGGCCTGAGAACCAGAGCTGTCAAGACCCTTCTACACCTCCACGCGGTGATCCTGGATAACAGGCTGCAACAGAGCAAACTGGCTAAGGAAAAGGGATCGAAGAGGGAATGCTAACCAGGCTGAAGTTGGATGTGTTGGACCGAAAAGTGAAAATATCGCAGTCAAGCTGTAAACTACGACACAACGCATTCCGTTCTCTGGACTATATTCTGCTACTTAAGCCCTTTCAGGGTTTGGTAGTGGGGGATTGAAAACAAACGAAGCCAAGCCAACAGCATATACGCTTGAAATCAATCATATACTTCACATTTCCTAGCAACTGCACGGGTAAGATAAGTATATGTCTTTACAATATAAAGTCATCGGTCGCACACCAGGAACGTAGCAATACTTTTTAATAGTTGTATTTTTAACAGACTGTTTGAGTCAATTTGTTTTTACAAATATTAACGTGCGTATATGAATTTAGGATCACTTTAAATGCTGATAATGAGTAATGGGTTGATGGAATATTTTTTTTGGCTTCAGCGGGTCCAGGACGCAGAAAATGTTGAGAACCACTCCTAATCGTCAAAAATGTAGGCCTTTATTGTACCGTGAGTGATCAGATTCCGCATCTGTCTTTCATTAGCCCCGTGAAGACGGATAATATGTCTCCCACTAACAGCTAACGGGGTACAAACGTGTACTATGCTTGTCAGAAGGATTCCTTCGTGAGTGGTTGCACTGTGGTATCTGTTTCATGTGCAATCTGTGAGCTGTTGCCCTTCAGTGAATCGGTTTAGTAGTCCTTATTTTTGTACTTCTGGAAGGATTTCTGAGCTTGTTTTTCTGTGAGAGTTGCACAAAGTTACTAGCTAATAATCAACACTTTATAGCATGATCGATGTACAGCACCTATTTTTAGGACTAAGTGATTGCAAACGCTGCCCACAAGTTAACGCCGGGGTGCTAATATGTCTTTTTTGCAGCACCAACTCTGAAACAATCACAAGCACTATTGTGTGGAGGTTACAATTTTTTCTCCGAAATGCAGTCAAGGTTAATATGCAGCTTTTTCGATACATGTTGTCATCATTATGTCCTTAATGTCATTAATAAAATAAATGGGACAAAAAACAAAACAATAACAAGCAAAACAAACAAAACAGCGCCCCGAGTTATAACTATATATATATATATATATAAAGCTGAAAGTCTGTCGGTCGGTTTGTTCCTATACAATTCTGAACTGTTTCACTGATCGAAACGAAATATTACATAGTTCCTTTTCTGTATTCAATCCCCTTGACACATGAGGCAGTTGCCTAAAATTTGGGCACCAAGTTTCGAAATATTTATAAAAGCAGCATAGATAAATACAGACACTGACCCAATTTATCAATAAATATGGGGTGTGCACGTATAGGATGAGGAGATGGTGAGGTTGAAGAACAGATTGACCGGGTGATGTACTGGGTTATGGCTGAGGTTGATGGGAGACTGAATAGATGGGAGGGTTGAAAGGAGAAAGGAGAGATGCGTTAAGGAAATGGGCTAATGAGCTGGATACGTTGAGGGGATAGGATGAGGATGGGTGGTTAGGGAAATGAGCACAGCAAGCTAGGTAGCTGGAACGTTCGTGCGATATATCTACTTTTTTGTTTCGTTCGTTCGTTCTAAAATTTCCGCTACCAAGCCAGGAAAAGGGCTTTGCAAGTTGCAAGATATTTTCCGGAGAACGGTATGCCTAACTGCGATATTTGAACTTATCGGTTCGATACATCCAACTTCAGCGTGACATTTGTGTAAGCCGGGTCAGCTTTCCCTCTTCGGCCCCTTCTCCCTTGCCAGTCTGCTCTGTTGCAGCCTGTTATCCAGGATCACTATGGTGAGGTGTAGAAGGGTAATGGCAGCTCTGGGTCGCAGGCTCTGACGCTAGCAGTCAGATTTGGGTCGCTGACCCTGACGCTAGCAGTCAGATTTGGATCGCTGACCCTGACGCTAGCAGTCAGATTTGGGTCACTGACCCTGACGCTAGCAGTCAGATTTGGGTTTTTGACTGCTACAACTCCTTCACTGCTCGACATCTTGATCCCGTGCCATGTATGAACAAGAGAAGGCTGCACAAGTGACGGAGAAAATGCTGAACTTCAATGTTACTATTCTTGAGCTGGCCTATACAAGATGGATAGGAGTTATTGTTATGATAAAACACACGGGGGCTGCAACTGTCCTCCAGGAACATTGGTAAAGTGTAAGTGGGGCTCTGGTGCTATCGAACGAGGCACAAAATGCATTTATAGAATGGAAGGCAGCTGGAACAAAAATGTTACTGGCCACTTTTATATCATTGCAAGATAGTAGCTGTTATTGGATTATCAGGGCAAGAGAGATTAGGGCAGACCTAAACACTAACGGAGACGGTAAGTCGAAACATATCAGAAAACATCAGAAAATACTTGGTGATAAGAGTCAGAAACAACTGCGCATGACAGGAAGACATGTCAAGTATTTTTTTAGGATCCACGCTTCGCAGGAAGCTGAATGGTTCCTTGATTGATTGAAGGTCATTGCACATTCAGATCTTGAAATAAATTACTCTTCTTATAATTATGTAAAATAGTTTGCTATAGTTGGATCACGCTGTTACTGATCATCAATGTCGAACAGGGTCGTTGCATCCTACATAAACAACATGTTTTCGAGACCTGCGGTTGGTTTTTGATTCCTGAGCTCACGATCTCACCTAAAATCTAACAAGATCTAGATTACAACAGCTGCACACCTGGTCACTAAATTAATAATACAACTTTGGGGAACATGAAAGCAGGCAGATCCAGCTTAAATGTTGGAAAAACAAGTGACACGTGCTCGTGAAACTGTAAACACACGTCCAATCCAATCTGGCAATGCTGTTAACATATGTTTTCCATGACAGGCTCAATTAAAACAGATGCTTACGTTCCAGAACTGAGCAACTGTTTTTCATATTATATTTTAAAACCTTTCTAATGAAAACGCATGTATGCTTAAACTAACCAATGGACACATGTGAAGCGTCTAAAAGATTCTGAATCCTGGAATCAGAAGAAGGTGTTTACATCTGAATGAAACCGTTTTATAAACAAATCTGCACGCACATGTACGTCAGCAATGTGAAGGTCACACATATATTGACAATTAGTAAATAAACGTTATTAATTATGTGAAAAAGCAATTATGGACAATGTGTGCATTTTATGGAGAGATGCAGAAGGGGCAATGTTTTCCTCGTGTTCTTATTTTTGTCATGTTTTGTTATTTGGAATACACGTAAATGCAGATAACGAAAAGCGAGCGATTACTCAGTGATATCCATCCAAAGCGTAAACAAATCAGGTGCTGTCAGTCAACATAAGCAGTGGGAGCAATGTTTGCCTTTCACAAGCAAGCGGAGGGGAAAGGAGATTATCGTCTGGTCAAGAAAAACTCACTGAGCGGACATGCCAGTGGGGGTCAGGTAAAATTATACTGACCAAAATCACCCCTCCCCGCCTCACCTCCATGTAGGTCTCTCCGGATACGGGCTGTTTTCATAGCAGCCTAACGAGGTGGGAGGGGAGGGCATGATACCCACAGTAGTGACCGACACGCTGATGGAGCCGAGTATATCACAACTGCCTGGAGAGCCCGGTCCACCTTCATTAGCTCGCTCGGTATGTGAATAAAGCTACTTAACACCTTTGGTAGGGCTCACAAATATGTAATCTTACTCATTTTGAACATTCAACAACAGCAACAACAACAGCAACAGCAACAACAACAGCAACAGCAACTTAGTTTAGGGTTGTGTCATATTGTTCTGGTTAATATATAGTTGCAGATCATGGACCAGTCTGCCTAATGTCAGGGGCTGAAGATTCATCAGGGAGTGAGCTGACAGCAGCGACTCATAGATGCCTGCTTCCTTAGGGGTCAGCAAACCGTAGCTGAAGATTCATCAGGGAGTGAGCTGACAGCAGCGACTCATAGATGCCTGCTTCCTTAGGGGTTAGCAAACCGTAGCTGAAGATTCATCAGGGAGTGAGCTGACAGCAGCGACTCATATATGCCTGCTTCCTTAGATGTCAGCAAACCGTAGCTGAAGATTCATCAGGGAGTGAGCTGACAGCAGCGACTCATAGATGCCTGCTTCCTTAGGGGTCAGCAAACCGTAGCTGAAGATTCATCAGGAAGTGAGCTGACAGCAGCGACTCATAGATGCCTGCTTCCTTAGGGGTCAGCAAACCGTAGCTGAAGATTCATCAGGGAGTGAGCTGACAGCAGCGACTCATAGATGCCTGCTTCCTTAGGGGTCAGCAAACCGTAGCTGAAGATTCATCAGGAAGTGAGCTGACAGCAGCGACTCATAGATGCCTGCTTCCTTAGGGGTCAGCAAACCGTAGCTGAAGATTCATCAGGAAGTGAGCTGACAGCAGCGACTCATAGATGCCTGCCTCCTTAGGGGTCAGCAAAGCGTAGCTGAAGATTCATCAGGGAGTGAGCTGACAGCAGCGACTCATATATGGCTGCTTCCTTAGGGGTCAGCAAACCGTAGCTGAATAAGACCCTATTCCGTCACCAGGTGGCGGTCCTGGAAATATGCTGCACTTGTGTAGTCTGGCTAAAGGTATAGGGATCACAGAGGTAAGGCAATTATGGTACCAAAACGCCGTGCTGAACCCGGATACGTTTGGTCGAGAGGCGGAGATATCGCAGCCTCGGTGTAAACTGCTAGAAAACGTCTCAGCGTCCTTTTCATGATGAACCTCGAAGAAGCAGAAGAAGAAGAAGAAGAAGAAGAAGAAGAAGAAAGAGAAGAAGAAAAAGAAAGAGAAGACGAAGAAAGAGAAGAAAAAGAAGAAAAAGAAGAAGAAAAAGAAAAAGAAGAAGAAGAAGAAAAAGAAGTAGATAAAAAAAAGTAGAAGAAGAAGTGGTAGAAATATTAATTGTCCGATACCCTTTATTCGCCTCTAACAACACGTGAAGCCGGTTACAGCCTTCCTCCTATTCATTGCTCACCTTTCAGACCTGGGCATCAGTGTGCGTTTTTGCATGTTTTATATATTAAAACCAGATGCGTCTTCCTGAATCAAGAGCGACGGCACTATTTCTGCGTACATCTGTCCGAGATTTTGCTAACATAAAATTGATCTGCTCTCGTTTTTCCCCAATATTTTGATGTGAATTTATCTACCAGCTGTACAGCTGCTCTAATTTTGACGTTGCATACGTTTATTGAAGGCGAAAGGTGTTCAGAAATCCAAGCTACCTGTCGGTCTAAATAATTTGCAAATATTGTGTTAGTGGTTGTCGTTACACGCTCTAGTGCAGTAATCTTATCATGCAGATAAACAAAGGACAATTAAAATAACTTGATTCATGATTTACCTGTAGAAACATATTACCATAGAGATATTTTTTTAGATCCTGAGTAGGGGCTGAAAGTGTAACAGTGAATCAACTAACTTCAGCCAATGACACCTAACAAGTTGCGTGCATATGGAACATCGAACAAGACTCCATTCCGCCTTCAAGCAGTGGTCCTGAAAACAAGCTGCACTTGTGCTATCTTGGCTAAGAGAAAAGGCATAACATTAGTAAGACGAACGCGCTACCCCCCAAAAAGCCACGAAATCTGATGCGTTGGGAGAAAAGTCATATATATATATATATATATATATATATATATATATATATATATATATATATATATATATATCGCAGTTTCGCTGTAAACCGACACAACGTTTGTTTTCAGAACACGCGTCGAAGAAGAAGAAGAAGAAGAAGAAGAAGAAAAAGAAAAAGAAAAAGAAAAAGAAGAAGAATAAGACGAAGTAAAAGAAGAAAATCTTAAGAGAAAGAATTTAATGTAAAAGGTAGTCCGATAGCAGATGTTGGTAGCGGGGATGACGTGTTGAAGGCATCATTTCATTAGAGCAAAGTTTATTTATAAGGTGGGGTTAGCGAGTTCCCTTTCCTTCCCTATCAGTAATCTAGATACCCATTGGCAGCTGAGTCAACTGGAGCTTGCATTAAACACGAGCTGAACCTCGTACCTTTGCTTAGAAAAGCAAGTGCTTTAATCAGACGAGTTATTCACTCTCGTCACCAGCTCCTTTCTCTTATATGAAGTATGGAGTATTGTGTCTTGTTTTCTTTCAAATCCTCATGGTTAAACAATATTTGATAGGCGTTTGGAATGAATGAATAGCAGTGCATGTATTGCTATACGTTGGAGTGTATGCTACCTAGGAGTGGTTAAACAACACAGCAATTCGATATGCCACTGGCAGTTGGCCTTAAACTCTTCAGGTAATATTTGATTCATCAGTCCAGAATGCCAGATGTTGCTGACACTACCGATAACAGAGCTCTACAAGTGTTTTCTTCTTCTTCATTTGTCTCACTAGCCTTGCGGCGTAGCAGAGGGAATACACGCGTCGCCTTATGATTTCCACCGGGATTCAGTCTCTTGCTCGCGGCTCTGAAGTCTCCATGTTGTATGATTTCCACCTGGATTCAGTCTCTTGCTCACGGCTCTGAAGTCTCCATGTTGTATGATTTCCACCTGGATTCAGTCTCTTGCTCGCGGCTCTGAAGTCTCCATGTTGTATGATTTCCACCTGGATTAAGTCTCTTGCTCACGGCTCTGAAGTCTCCATGTTGTATGATTTCCTTCTGGATTCAGTCTCTTGCTCACGCCTCTGAAGTCTCCATGGTGTATGATTTCCACCGGGATTATCTTTTGCTCACGGCTCTGAGTCTCCATGTTGTATGATGTCCACCTGGATTCAGTCTCTTGCTCACGGCTCTTAAGTCTCCATGTTGTATGATGTCCACCTGGATTCTGTCTCTTGCTCACGGCTCTTAAGTCTCCATGTTGTATGGTTTCCACCGGGATTATCTCTTTCTCACGGCTCTGAAGTCTCCATGTTGTATGGTTTCCACCGGGATTATCTCTTGCTCCCGGCTCTGAAGTCTCCATGTTGTATGGTTTCCACCGGGATTATCTCTTTCTCACGGCTCTGAAGTCTCCATGTTGTATGGTTTCCACCGGGATTATCTCTTGCTCACGGCTCTGAAGTCTCCATGTTGTATGGTTTCCACCGGGATTATCTCTTTCTCACGGCTCTGAAGTCTCCATGTTGTATGATTTCCACCGAGATTATCTCTTGCTCACGGCTCTGAAGTCTCCGTGTTGTATGATTTCAACCTGGATTCAGTCTTTTGCTCACGGCTCTGAAGTCACCATGTTGCATGATTTCCACCTGGATTCTGTCTCTTGCTCACGGCTCTGAAGTCTCCATGTTGTATGATTTCCACCGGGATTCAGTCTCTTGCTCACGGCTCTGAAGTCTCCATGTTGTATGATTTCCACCGGGATTCAGTCTCTTGCTCACGGCTCTGAAGTCTCCATGTTGTATGATTTCCACCTGGATTCAGTCTCTTGCTCACGGCTCTGAAGTCTCCATGTTGTATGATTTCCACCGGGATTCAGTCTCTTGCTCACGGCTCTGAAGTCTCCATGTTGTATGATTTCCATCTGGATTCAGTCTCCTGCTCACGGCTCTGAAGTCTCCATGTTGTATGATTTCCACCGGGATTATCTCTTGCTCACGGCTCTGAAGTCTCCATGTTGTATGGTTTCCACCGGGATTATCTCTTGCTCACGGCTCTGAAGTCTCCATGTTGTATGATTTCCACCTGGATTCACTCTCTTGCTCACGGCTCTGAAGTCTCCATGTTGTATGATTTCCACCGGGATTATCTCTTGCTCGCGGCTCCGAAGTCTCCATGTTGTATGATTTCCACCTGGATTCAATCTCTTGCTCACGGCTCTGAAGTCTCCATGTTGTATGATTTCCACCTGGATTCAATCTCTTGCTCACGGCTCTGAAGTCTCCATGTTGTATGATTTCCACCTGGATTCAGTCTCTTGCTCACGGTTGAAGTCTCCATGTTGAATGATTTCCACCTGGATTCAGTCTCTTGCTTACGGCTCTGAAGTCTCCATGGTGTATGATTTCCACCGGGATTATCTCTTGCTCACGGCTATGAGTCTCCATGTTGTATGATTTCCACCTGGATTCAGTCTCTTGCTTACGGCTCTGAAGTCCCCATGTTGTATGATTTCCACCTGGATTCAGTCTCTTGCTTACGGCTCTGAAGTCCCCATGTTGTATGGTTTCCACCGGGATTATCTCTTGCTCACGGCTCTGGTCTCCATGTTGTATGATTTCCACCGGGATTATCTCTTGCTCACGGCTCTGAAGTCTCCGTGTTGTATGATTTCAACCTGGATTCACTCTCTTGCTCACGGCTCTGAAGTCTCCATGTTGTATGATTTCCACCGGGATTATCTCTTGCTCGCGGCTCCGAAGTCTCCATGTTGTATGATTTCCACCTGGATTCAATCTCTTGCTCACGGCTCTGAAGTCTCCATGTTGTATGATTTCCACCTGGATTCAGTCTCTTGCTCACGGTTGAAGTCTCCATGTTGAATGATTTCCACCTGGATTCAGTCTCTTGCTTACGGCTCTGAAGTCCCCATGTTGTATGATTTCCACCTGGATTCAGTCTCTTGCTTACGGCTCTGAAGTCCCCATGGTGTATGATTTCCACCGGGATTATCTCTTGCTCACGGCTCTGGTCTCCATGTTGTATGATTTCCACCGGGATTATCTCTTGCTCACGGCTCTGAAGTCTCCGTGTTGTATGATTTCAACCTGGATTCAGTCTTTTGCTCACGACTCTGAAGTCACCATGTTGCATGATTTCCACCTGGATTCTGTCTCTTGCTCACGGCTCTGAAGTCTCCATGTTGTATGATTTCCACCTGGATTCAGTTTCTTGATCACGGCTCTGAAGTCTCCATGGTGTATGATTTCCACCGGGATTATCTCTTGCTCACGGCTCTGAAGTCTCCATGTTGTATGATTTCCACCTGGATTCAGTATCTTGCTCACGGCTCTGAAGTCTCCATGTTGTATGATTTCCACCGGGATTATCTCTTGCTCACGGCTCTGAAGTCTCCATGTTGTATGATTTCCACCGGGATTCAGTATCTTGCTCACGGCTCTGAAGTCTCCATGTTGTATGATTTCCACCGGGATTATCTCTTGCTCACGGCTCTGAAGTCTCCATGTTGTATGATTTCCACCGGGATTATCTCTTGCTCACGGCTCTGAAGTCTCCACGTTGTATGATTTCAACCTGGATTCAGTCTTTTGCTCACGGCTCTGAAGTCTCCATGTTGCATGATTTCCATCTGGATTCTGTCTCTTGCTCACGGCTCTGAAGTCTCCATGTTGTATGATTTCCACCGGGATTCAGTCTCTTGCTCACGGCTCTGAAGTCTCTATGTTGTAGGATTTCCATCGGGATTCAGTCTCTTGCTCACGGCTCTGAAGTCTCCATGTTGTATGATTTCCACCGGGATTATCTCTTGCTCACGGCTCTGAAGACTCCATGTTGTATGATTTGCACCTGGATGCAGTCTCTTGCTCACGGCTCTGAAGTCTCCATGTTGTATGATTTCCACCGGGATTATCTCTTGCTCACGGCTCTGAAGACTCCATGTTGTATGATTTGCACCTGGATGCAGTCTCTTGCTCACGGCTCTGAAGTCTCCATGCTGTATGATTTCCACCGGGATTATCTCTTGCTCACGGTTCTGAAGTCTCCATTTTGTATAATTTCGATGTAGGTTGATCATACTGAATCCTTTTAAAATTCCCAAACCACTTTATTTTCTATGCTTCAGCATAGTAATTATGTAGTCCCCACCATTTTCCTCAACGTATTGTTGTTAATTTTATCGCAATCACAAGTGAGAGAGACCACTCTCTTTGTTCAGCCGTACGGGCAGTCTTTTATCTTGTTGTCCACATAAATGGGTGACCTGCCCGGTGATTTAGATTAAACTGAGGAAGTAACTTCATAAATGGGTGACCTGCCTGGTGATTTAGATTAAACTGAGGAAGTAACTGCATAAATGGGTGACCTGCCCGATGATTTAGATTAAACTGAGGAAGTAACTGCGCCTTTTGTCAACCTCACGCTCTGGTCCTGAGCTACATTTGGCCAGTGGCAAGATATTTATCGAGACGACTGGAGATAGCATAAGGTGCAGATTTTTCCTCAGGGTTTACTCCCGAAGCCTTTCCCATACACAGGTATCCCGCAAGGCAGGGGGGAGGGGGCGACATCTAACGTTGTGTATCATGCTTTTCGCATAACCACAAGAGGTCGTAGGGACATCACTCAGCGTGTGAGTGAGTCTGGCATCTCTCCCCGGCTGTGTTCAATTCTTTATAGTATTGTCTAAATTTCTCACACGCCAATTTTGTGAAGTTCAGTCGTGTGAACTAGGCCGTGAAATACGACACAGGTTTAAGCATAGTACCCTTCATATAGCCGAAGTCCAGACCAGGAAATTCGGACGGAAGAAATCACAAAACACGAACGAATTAACCAGTCCAAACGGAAAAGAACAACACGTTTCCGTGAACACAAGTGTAAGTCTTCGACTACGGTGAATTCCTAGCAAATCCGTGGTCTGGCGGCATCCATAATGAAACACAACCGTAGAGCAATGTAGACCCGCAGCCAGTTACGGCGCCATACAGTCTTCCACCTATTCCTTGCTCATCTTTCTCACCTGGGTGACGACAACGATATTTAAAAAAGGACGTGAGTTAACGAAAGATTTTCCGAGACCAGGTCAGTCACATATCGTTGCTTTAACTCAAGTCCTTTTTTTAACATTGTTGTCCAATTCTTCACTGTTGTCTTCGACACACTTTTGTCACCATACACCGCCTGCATTTTGCGATGAATGTCAACTGGTCGACATCCTTTATACATTGGGCTGAAAAAGGAGATACAAAAATGTATTATTTAGTGGCAAGTAAAAAAAAAAAAAAAGGAAAGATCCCATCACGCCGAGCGGCACATAAGAAATATGGTGTTAGGTCCATATTATTTTGTAACCAACGGTAGATAATGGATGATGTGGTCAGCATCACGCGGGCCGCTTTTACTTCCCAGATTTTCTGGTACCCAATTTCTGTAGATGGGTCGACCACATGGGCCGGTTTGTGATAGAAAAACAATCCCGCACCAACTGGGCATTGAACCCTGATCGCCTGGCTGGGAAGCCAGTGCACTAACCACTGCGCTACCGCGGTTAGTGGCATGTCTTTTATTTATTTTTTGTTCAAATCGGCATTTTATATGTAAGTGTCAATGCTAAAGTTAGTGTCAATGCTAAAGTTAGTGTCAATGCTAAAGTTAGTGTCAATGCTAAAGTTAGTGTCAATGCTAAAGTTAGTGTCAATGCTAAAGTTAGTGTCAATGCTAAAGTTAGTGTCAATGCTAAAGTTAGTGTCAATGCTAAAGTTAGTGTCAATGCTAAAGTTAGTGTCAATGCTAAAGTTAGTGTCAATACATCGTTTGCGGATGGCATATTCATCGTGAGCCACAACATCAAGAAAGATGATCAAAGCCTGAATGAGCTCAACAATGCAAGCGAGGCAGTTGGTCTAAAAATAAATAAGCTAGAGACACAATGCGTGCTAAACAGTTTCTGTCCCTGCAAAAACAACGGCTTGCAACTGATTCCGTCATAAACGTGAATTCGTACATCTACTTGGGCCAAGAAATGACGAACTCCCATGACATGCATAAAGAGGTCTCACGAAGAATGGCTGCGGGGTGGCTCACCTTCAACCGCATCAAGACAGTACTTCAACAGATGAAAAACAACAAAGCGGGAGCTCACACTTTAAACAGCCTGGTCATTCCAGCCATGGTATATAGCTGCGAAGTGGCTCAGCTTCAACCGCATCAAGACAGTACTTCAACAGATGAAAAACAACAAAGCGGGAGCTCACACCTTAAACAGCCTGGTCATTCCAGCCATGATATATGGCTGCGAGGTGGCTCAGCTTCAACCGCATCAAGACAGTACTTCAACAGATGAAAAACAACAAAGCGGGAGCTCACACCTTAAACAGCCTGGTCATTCCAGCCATGGTATATAGCTGCGAGGTGGCTCAGCTTCAACCGCATCAAGACAGTACTTCAACAGATTAAAAACAAGAAAGCGGGAGCTCACACCTTAAACAGCCTGGTCATTCCAGCCATGGTATATGGCTGCGAGGTGGCTCAGCTTCAACCGCATCAAGATAGTACTTCAACAGATGAAAAACAACAAAGCGGGAGCTCACACCTTAAACAGCCTGGTCATTCCAGCCATGGTATATAGCTGCGAGGGGGCTCAGCTTCAACCGCATCAAGACAGTACTTAAACAGATGAAAAACAACAAAGCGGGAGCTCACACCTTAAACAGTCTGGTCATTCCAGCCATGGTATATAGCTGCGAGGGGGCTCAGCTTCAACCGCATCAAGACAGTACTTCAACAGATGAAAAACAACAAAGCGGGAGCTCACACTTTAAACAGCCTGGTCATTCCAGCAATGGTATATAGCTGCGAGGTGGCTCAGCTTCAAAAAAGTGACATGGCGTGGCTCCAAGCTACTTCACCAGCGATGGGACGTAGAACACTGTCACTTTCACTGCGAGACCACATCCGCAACACTACCATCTGGAGTCAAACCTGCTTCAGTGACGTCGTAGATACGGCGTTGATAAGTAAGTACAGGTGGGCAGGCCCCGTGGAACGCATGCCTGACGATAGATGGGCCACGTAAAGTGACGTCATGTTGGCCCTACTCCTTTAATCGTTGCCCCGGACGTCCACCAATGAGCTGGTGAGGATCGTGGCCCGGCATGGTACTTAAAGGGAAAGGACAGGGACGAGTTTAGACTTTATTCTATTCCTGAGCCTACCACACATTCAACACCTAATTAGCTGCGAGAGCTGGGGAGCCCAAGTGCAACGGAGTATCTACAAGTGGCGGACAGAAGTCAGAAAATCGCTTACAAGTTGAAAAACATGGCTGCGATAGAAAAATATGTGAGAGCAGTGATGAAAATCTGAAACACCAAGACCAGACGGAAATAAGTCAACGCAAATGGGCCTCACGACAGAAGGAGGAACCAAATCATTTAATTTATCTATTCAATATTGTACTATTTTTCTTATGTATACAGTATATATTTTGTCGTCTTTCATAATCATTCCATTTCACTCACCCTTGTTGTACACCTCACTACATTACATCTTCACAATGTTTTGTAAATATATGATGATGACGTTTTAAAAAAAAAAAAAATATATATATATATATATATATATATGTATTTAAATCAGGAAAAAATAATAAATAAAAGGGGTCCGGATCAATTATGAAGGAAAATAAATATACTCATTCCCAAAATGGTCACAGGAAAACAAGTGTGTAATATTTTGCCTCGGATACCCGACATGGTAAACCAAAGAAAAGAAGAAAAAATTGAAATAGCAACCAACTACCTACGAAGGACAACGTCAAGATCATTAAATGGCAGGCAATAACGGGAGGAACATCACGGAAATACCAGGTTAGGTATAAACAGATACACACACGCATTCAAGCACTGGTTTATGCCTCGTAATATCACCTAATTGACTACGGTCTGGGGTAGAATAGGCGCGCCTCCGCCAATAGAAACTTGTGAGGCAAACACGTAAAAAATTTACAAAAAAATGTTGAATTAACAAAAATGAGTTTAGAAGAGATGTGGCTACCTGGCATAGGGCACAAAACGTGCACGAATGAAACACCAGGATAACAGTGTCAATGCTCTTGGTGTTCATATTTTCTAGAATAGTGTATTCAAAAATAACGTACTGGAGCTCTCGCTGAGTGACTAACCATTTTTTTTTCGCTCTGGAATCTGTGTATAATTCTCGTATATGTAGGTGCCTTGCCTTGAGTGTTAATTACATGTGACATATCTCACGGCCTTCTCCTTATCTTGTTTTTGCGTACCACGTTACATATTTTCTGCCAGATCTGTCTTCTGCTGGTCTTGTTTATGTCTGATAAGATTCTCATCTCTGAGCCGTCGGGATAACATACACTACGTCGTATCAGGAACGCTAATGTTTGTTATCAGCTTTCTACGCATCTAGCGGCTAATTGAAAAGAAGCTATTGGTAGCTTGTTCTATGTTATCGAAAGCTGTGTATAGTGATCCCGTATATATTATGAGATGTAATAATTCATATCTTTCATATTAATATCTTACCTTCTTTATACTGCTTTAGAAGACTCTACGCATTATGTGTACAACCAGTTTCCTCCTACTCCAAATAATCTGAATGAACTTTGTGCAATCTATTCCTGAATTCATTAACTGACCCTGCCACGACTATTTCCTGTGGCAACACATTTCAAGCATTCCCCACTCTTTGACTAAATAAAGATATTTCCTATTATCGTATCTGGACCTTTCTTTAATTAATTTGTAGCTGTGCCTTCTTGTTCTTGTAGCCGGTTGTACTTTGAAAAACATATTAAATTGATCCTTTCCCCTTGATTACCGTATAAACCTGTGTTAATTCAGCTGTTATCTGGTCTGGTCACTGTACACTGGGTTTTCCGAGTCTTTCCTCATAATTATAATTCCGGAATCCTACTATAAGTTGAGTAGCTTTTCTTTGTATCCTTTCCAAAATGTCTCGATTGCTTTTTGATCAAGATAATGATGTAAAATGCCTTCTCCACATTGAAAGTTGGCTAAAATGGAGCTTCATTACCCTGTTATTTGTAAAATGTTCTTTGCCAGATGTTCTTAACAGATATTTATTAGCTGGACGGTTCTTTGTCATATATTCTTTGCTAGATATTCTTTGCCAAAGGGTCATTGTCATATGTCTTTTGTCAGATGTCCTCTGTCAAATGTTCTTTGTTAGATGTCCTCTGTCAAATGATCTTTGTCAGATGTGCTCTTCATTATGTTTTTTGCAATTGTTCTCTGCCAGGTGTTCTTTGCTAGAAGTTCTTGGTCAGATGCTCTTTGCCAGATGTTCTTAATCGAAAGTTCTTAATCAAATGTTGGTGTGTTTTTTTGGTAGACGATCCTTACCAGATGTTATTTGACAGAACTGCTTTGATTAACGTTTATTGCCAGAATTCCTATTCATGATATTCTTTGTACATTTTCTTTGCCAGATGTTCTTTGTACATTTTCTTTGCCAGATGTTCTTTGTACATTTTCTTTGTACATTTTCTTTGCCAGATGTTCTTTGTAGATGATCTTTGTACATTTTCTTTGCCAGATGTTCTTTGTACATTTTCTTTGCCAGATGTTCTTTGTACATTTTCTTTGCCAGATGTTCTGTGTACATTTTCTTTGTACATTTTCTTTGCCAGATGTTCTTTGCCACATTTTCTTTGTACATTTTCTTTGCCAGATGTTCTTTGTAGATGATCTTTGTACATTTTCTTTGCCAGATGTTCTTTGCCACATTTTCTTTGTACATTTTCTTTGCCAGATGTTCTTTGTAGATGATCTTTGTACATTTTCTTTGCCAGATGTTCTTTGCCTGAAATGCTTTACCTTTTCCCGCTTGCCCTACAGTTTAAAACCAGCACATATTATTACGGCAAAAGACATTGAACAATAACGTATGTGGGAGACAAAGAAATCATCTTTTAACGCAGAATGTTGGCTATAGACTCAGCTTTGAACTTATTGACGAGGATATGAAGTCAGCTTTGAACACATAAAGGAGACTGTTAGCTCAACTGTAATCACTGGGCCGAGGCTAAAAACGAAGAAGTTATCATTTTAACATTTTTTTAAAATTGTTTTTCTTTTTCGGCGTTCATCCTATTAAAGTTGTTGGGACTTTGCTTTGCAGTTTACAGGGAGGCTGCTAAATATATGCCTTTCGGTCCGACGTATTCGATTTTAGCGAGTTTTTATTATCATCGAGTTTGCCTTCCCACTGCGATCTTTACTCTTTTAGCCAGATTACTTTAGTACAAATGTACATATTTTGGAGACTTCGTAGTAAGGTGTCGGATAGACGAGGGATCTGAACTCATAGTAAGGTGTCGGATAGACGGGGGATCTGAACTCATAGTAAGGTGTCGGATAGACGGGGGATCTTGGCTTGGCTTCGTTCGTTCTCAATCTCTCGCTACCAAACCCCGAAAAGGGCTTAAGTAGCAGAATGTAATCCAGAGAACGGAATGTGTTGTGTCGTAGATTACAGCTTGACTGCGATATTTGCACCTTTCGTTCCAACACATCCGACTTCAGCAAGATGACCAGGGATCTGAACTAAAACAAAAACGAAGGTTTGCGCTGCAGTTGTTCTACCTACCCTCTTATATGTGTAAGACCTAGTCCGTCTATAGTCGCCATGTCGGGAAATTAAACCACTTCAACATGCGCTGCCTGCAGAAACTACTGAGGATTAGATGACAGGACATGGTGGCAGGACATGGTGGCAGGACATGGTGGCAGGACATGTCAAATAGAGATATTTTACCGCGATCGGGGATGTCCAGTATACACACCATGTGGTACGCATGTCGAATCAACGTCCGGCAAAAGAATTGCTCTAAGGTGAAGTGCAAAATGACAAGAGAGCAAGCATTGGGCAGCGAAAACGATACAAGTACACGCTTAAGAAATCACTTATCGAATGCGAATATTAACCAAGAGTACTGGGAAAGAATCGCCACCAATCGTACAGATTGGGGCAGCACTTTTGCTGAGGGTGTTCAGAGACAAGAGGCATCAAGAATAAATGAGACGATCTCACAGAGACGATCGCTTCGCGAGTCAACTCACATCAATCCTTTCTCAACCCCAGTGTTAGGAGGTGTCCATCGTATTAAGTGTGATAGACAATTCCGGGCCCCGGCTTATTAAGCCGTCTCCAAAGTCCTGCAACCAGTGAATTGTGACAAAATGGTTATCATCGATTACGATGGACGAGCAACAGTTTAGTGCAGTCAGTTTCTAGCGCCGTAACTTGGTGGTGGAATGGGTCTTGGCCAGTTCTGGTTTCCGCTGCGCTAATCCTGAAGCAGTCAGCCATCTATGAATCACTGGCTGCTGTCAGCTCATTCACTGTGCTGCATCTTCAGTCCCTAGTATTGTTCGAGATGCCCAACACGTGTAACCTTTGCTCTCACTTATAGTGTACTTGTGTCAAGAGTAGGAACGGCAGTTGTAGCATGCGCCCTATTACGCCGTCTCTGTTTTCACCTCAGCATGAACCTGTTATGGGCGTCTCTTCTTGAGATGTCATCTCAGACACGCGCCATGTCAAACACATACTCAATTTCAAGTGACACAAGGATAAACAGGCTACTGTATCCTCTTTGAAGATGCTTACTAACTCCACATCGTTATGACAAAAGTATTTAGCAAGTAGGGGAGTTCAAATACCTAGATCACGGGTTCCCAACACATGGGTCGCGACCCTAAATGGGTGTCTCGAAGTGTTTTCTGTGGGGTCGCCAGTTGAAACAGGAAACCAAATGAATGTTGATTGTAAAGCAATTTTCATTTTGATCTGCGTCTTAATATTTAACGGAGACAGAACTTCGAGAATTGGTCCAAAGATGTGATGCAACAGCACAGAGTTGTGGCAAAGAGAAATATGCAGAAAAGACATAGTTGATGACCAACAGTACTGAAGGAATCAACGCTGTGATCAAAGAAAATGGACATCATTTTTAAAGTTGTGAACCGTTTCAAATATCTGAGCCGAAGGATCAACAGCCAGCGCTTGCACGATTGAAACATCGATGGAAAGATAAACGATTTTCTCTCGACATAAAGGTCAGAATAATGCGCTCACTGGTTCTTTATATTCATCTGCGCATGTGAAACATAGTCTATTACAGCAGACCTCCATAGAAGAATCCAGGTCATGAGATGCCATGTTTAAGAAGACTCCTAAATATCACATCCAAAGAAAAGTATCAGAAATGAGGACGTATGACGTAGAATCGAGAATAAAAGTGGAATGTACGACGACCTCCTGACAATGATCAAAAGGCAAAAGCTGACTTGGTATGGCCTCGTCTCGAAGTCAAATGGAATACAGGGCGCACCACACGGCAAGCGAAGGCGAGGAAGTTCGAGAAAACGATGGACAGACAACATCCACGAATAGACTAACCTACCCGAGGAGACACAAAAAGAAACCGCAGAGAAGAGAGGAGTGGCGTAGGATTATAGAGGTCGCAGCAGGGTGCCCCAACAATCTCAAGGGCTCACGGGATTAACTGAACTGAATGTTTCAATAACATCATTTGTTTTAAATATCGAATATAACTGAGTGGTTTTATACTGTGTTGTTCCCAGTGGATACATTGAAGCGATCCATAATCACATACATCAGCACGCGGACCCCAGATTGTTTACATAAGCAGTTTTTAGAGGGAACAAAAAATCGCGTCATCTCGTCGTGCACAGATATTAGTTTACGTCAGCGAGTTCCGCGAAATATAATAAATCCTATGTTTCTGCCACCAATCAGATGAGGCGATTGCATAATCCAGAAATATGTCGTAAGTTTAAATTTAAATGAATGATATCATTCTGAAAAATATATTTTCGATGTGTTTTCTTGTACCCTATTAAGAACAAACTTTAAAAAAATGTATCAGGTCGTGGGTCACTTTGCTTCTATAAAATGGGGTCGCGCTTGAAGCAGGTTGAGAACCGGTGACCTAGATAATATGTTCACTGATGACGGCAGAGAGATCGCACATATAAATATGGAGGTGAACAGCGTACACTATCTAATTGCACCCTAGAGTGATGCTTTCAACTAAGAAGGTTGATAAATACACTTTTCATCACTACATTGTGTTACTAGTGTCAATCTTGGTCCTTACTAGAAACACATAGAGGAACATCCAGAGTTGTGAGATGCGCTGTGTAAGATGTGCGGCCAGAGAGACAATACGTGGCTCATTTCACAACACTACACTAACTTAGTGGGGACAAACCAAGGTAGCGCCTACGTTGACGGCCAACAAACCAAGGTAATGCCTACGTTGACGGTCAACAAACCAAGGTAGCGCCTACGTTGACGGCCAACAAACCAAGCTAGCGCCTAGGTTGACGGCCAACAAACCAAGGTAGTGCCTACGTTGACGGCCAACAAACCAAGGTAGCGCCTACGTTGACGGCCAACAAACCAAGGTAGGGCCTACGTTGACAGCCAACAAACCAAGGTTGCGCCTACGTTGACGGCCAACAAACCAAAGTAGCGCCTACGTTGACGGTCAACATACCAAGGTAGCGCCTACGTTGACGGCCAACATACCAAGGTAGTGCCTACGTTGACGACTAACAAACCAAGGTAGTGCCTACGTTGACGGCCAACAAACCAAGGTAGTGCGTACGTTGACGGCCAACAAACCAAGGTAGTGCCTCCGCTGACGGACAACAAACCAATGTAGCGCCTACGTTGACGGCCAACAAACCAAGGTAGCGCCTACGTTGACGGCCAACAAACCACGGTAGCGCCTACGTTGACGGCCAACAAACCAAGGTAGTGCCTACGTTGACAGCCAACAAACCAAGGTAGCGCCTACGTTGACGGCCAACAAACCAAGGTAGTGCCTACGTTGTCGGCCAACAAACCAAGGTAGTGCCTACGATGACGGCCAACAAACCAAGGTAGTGCCTACGTTGACGGCCAAAAAATCAGGTGGTGGGCCATTTGGTCAGAATGCATTATGACCAGCCTGCAGTAGAGTCATATCAGATTCAGGTCTCCGTTCCATGCAAGCGGGCGACCACGAATGTCTGTCGAGCGAGGGTATCTGACACACTTATGAAGTTCCACCTAAAGTCAAGCATAAGCTAGCGATATTAATAAATCTTTGCATCCGTTCCTCTGCAACGCCTCGTGGCAAGGGCAGTTGGACACCAAAAAAAAACCAATAAAGAAGATTATTTACGTTTCATTATCATGTCGATTCTGATGACGCCGATCATCAATATTCTCGGCGACCATGTCTTTCAGCTTTTCATGTTGTTTTTGTTGTTGTTTAATGCACACAATGAGTAAGTTTACTCTTATGTAAGGCCTGAAAAGTACGTTAAGTGACGAGTCGGTGTAGCTTTCCTCACATTCAGGGCGTGCTGACGAAGGTGGACCAAAGCACTCCATGTGATTGAGCTATGCTTGAATTTTTCTGCGTGAGGTTCACTACTATGGACATCACGTCGACCCACATCGCATCAGACTTGAAAACAGCAAGTTTCATGGGAACGCTGCATGAAAGAGAGCTAGTTCCTGATCGGACTAACGTCTCAGTTCCCCATCCGCGTATCCCAAGAGGCTATAAAGAGGTCACGATAACCTCACTAAATTAGACAACAATCAAACTCATATCATTGCCTACAATGTCAATTATAAGGTCAAAATCCAGTTTAGGTACGGAGTAGCTTCTCAAGTTCGCAAGAGAGCTCCAGAAACAATACCACCGATTTTACACACGAATATAATGTTTCCTAATGCGTTTTTCTCGGAATCAGAAGAAGAAGAACGTATGAGCGTTCCAGTACTTCATATGTTCTTGATTCTTGATTCTAATAACCAACATCAGCACACAGGGGACATTCCAATAAGTGCTCCGTTCTCCGCCCAAGCAGCCAGCCTAGTGAAGTTTTACTGAAAGAGTCCCAGCCAGGTGTTGATTTCATGTTCTTCGGATCTTTCAGGCAGAAACTACTCTCCCCTCTCCCCTAGTCACTCCCAAATCTACATTCTCTTCTTAAATGCATTTTCGCGACCCTCTTTCTCTTGATCATTCTGAAGACTGTCCATGACTGCCCCTATCAAATCAACTTTGTCTCTCGTCATCACCACAGCTAGTCCCGTCACTGCATCAGCTCTTTCGTTGCGCCAGACGCCTGCATGTTCATGCGTTCTTGCTTTTGCTGAATGCCCACACTTAGTAAGATTATTCTTTTGAAATGGGCATGAAGTAGCGGGTTGCAGTAACTTTTCTCACATCCCGAGCATGCTGATGATGGTGCTATGCTTGGCTTCGTCTGCGTGTCGCTTATGACTACGTTGATCCCCCACCTCGTTAGTCAGGTGGCCATTAAAATAAACTGTTTCCCGGCTCATCTGCGTTAGATTGAGGTGGGGCTGGGCTAGTATATTTGACCTCAATCCGGCTTACGTCCGATCAGTATTTTGGTGCCTGATCAGACGTTAGTCTCCTCTCCCTATCAGACGTTCATCACGTCACGATATCAATGAACAATAATTATGTCACAAGCTGAACTGATACAAAACACTTCTTGGTTGGTTGGTTGGTAATTAATCAAGCAGCCTATGGGTGTATGCCCTTTAGCCCAATGCCGTAAAGTATATCTGCAAGGCTTCTTCTTCTTCTTCTTCTACTTCTTCTTCGATCAACGGATGCTATTCTTCTAGCCGGGTGAGGTTCACTAAATAGACTTTACATTTAAAGTCGTCCCCGGTCCCCCACGGATTTTTTAGCATGGTCGTTTTTATCGGCCAGGCTGTCTCGTTTCGATATTTTCAAGTAGGTCAGTCCTACAGGATGTGTTCTGGTATTTACTTGGGTGCTCCGCCATCTCACGTGGGCAGTGCCTTAAAGACCTATTCTATGGAGGTGGGCCTTGAAACTGCAATGTTCCCTTCTGAGTATGAAGATCTTTGTCTGTCCATCTGTGACAAGTTTATCTATGTTATCAGCTTTTAGCTTGTATTCTTTGTGCTGGTTTCTCCTTTCCGGATCGTTTTATGAGTGACTCTGCTCCTTTATAGCTCTGCGGGTGTTGAGTTTGCGCGCCGCTACTTTCGGCTTTTGCGTGCTAATCTGCCTTTTCGTTTCCAGGAATCCCATAGTAGGCCGGAATCTAGGTCTAGATTTGTTTTGGGGGAGAGGGGAGGGAATTGACAGAAGCCAGATGTTATTATTTTTTTCGTGTGAAAGTATGTCTTGTCTGGGGCTTGAGTTGGCTTGGAGTACGCTCCTGGAGTCTATCTTGTCTGGGGCTTGAAATGGCTTGGAGTACGCTCCTGGAGTATATCTTGTTTGGGGCTTGAGATGGCTTGGAGTCCGTTAGAATAACCGTTTTCCTTATAATTGTTTTAGCTAATGTGAATCTGCGTTACTGCATGAACAGCTGCTGTCTCAGCTCTGAAATTGGTACAGGTCTCTCCGGCTGGTATGCAGTAGTTTTCTGAGTCGCGATGTAGATTCCACTGCCTCCTTTTTCGCTCAATGTGGCCGATCCGTCTGCGTACACATATGTCCAAGAGTTGCTACGGTACTGTCTCTTGAGCTCCTGCAGAATGTGGATTGTTTGTTCTGTTGTCGACTGCTCACTTATAGTTAAACATGAAATCTCCAATAAAATTGTTATCGGTCCTGGCTGCATATCCATGGCTCTGGAATGAGTACTTCGCACTTTTTGATTCCGGCTTCAATGCTGTCTGCGTGTTTTCTGTGAATTTCTCTGGCTAGATAGTTGGGGGTTTACCTTAGTAGTCTGTTTTTACTTCTCTTTTGGGACTTCTGGTGTAGAAGGTGATGATGTAGCCTTTTCAGTTTTTCAAACTGAGTACGGGATTTCTTTGTTTACCTTAAATCGGTGTGCATAATATTTGCTGTTTTCCCTAGCTACGTAATAGGAATGCTTTTCAATGTTCCAAGGGTAACTGTGAGACCCATATATTGGCTCGGTCTAGTTGTCTTGTGTTTGTTTTAACTGCTGGAGCTCAATTATTAGACGTACATTACATGACTGGTCTGATAGCATCAGTGTAAACCAAGGTCAAAATCTCTAAACCACTGAATCTCCTGTGATGTTTGATATTGGTTGCACGTATGTTAAGCGGACCTGCCGTTCTGCTTATATTCGGTTTCCGTATTTCACGTTCTTATCTTAGTAGTACATTGTTCAGAAGCTTCCCCAAGTGCAGCCACATCAATATTCCTGATCGTCTGCATAGTGTCATTCTTAATTTGTAATTTCGCTGACTTCTGTTGTTATTATGTCCATGTTATTAGTGAGCTGCAGTGGTGGGAGCATACATTCTTGCCGTACTCATGTAGTTATTTGAAAATAATATGTGACTTCATAAGCTATTCTTAGTATATTTATATGCATACGGAACAATGCTCTCTATTTTCTAATAATTGTCATTGTACCCCATATTTCTCTATTATTGTCCAGGGTTAATTCGTATTAATTAAATCCACTATTGTCTCAGGATGAATAAATGATATATTTAAATGCATTTCACGTTCTGTTGTTCTTTCTCAAAGTGAACTCGCCATCAATACATCCCATTTTCTTTTGAAATTCAAGTTGCTCAGATGTGGTTCTAAAACTGGACTTTTTCTTTGGCCAAGTGTTTTCACCCACAATTATTCTCTTCTACTTAGCAAGTGCCACAGTTTCTTTAAGTCTTTCTTTTTTTTGGTTCCAGATTGCTTAACTTGTCAATCATCTAGTACTCGTCTTTCTTTCCATGCTGTCATACAGATTTTCTTTAGGCATTTATCCCTATCATCTCACAAGCTTGTATTGCTCCCACTTGTATGCACTTTGTGATGAAACTGCACGACGAATGAGAAGCTGGCTGTCTGCAGTCTCTGCAGAGTGTTTATAAACCAGTATTGAATGTCAAGTTAAGGACAACTGGGGTTGACACAACAAGCCACCACTGAATTGTTGCCTGCCAAAAATGAAATTCAGGAGGACTTCAACGGAAATGTTGACGAGTAATGTCAAAAGAAACATGGAATCACACCAACATCGGCGTCAAAGCTGCCACACGACAAAATAAGAATATCCCTCCCCACGTCGCATAATGACACAAGTGGATAGAAAGTGATGATCCATAATTGACCTTCGTCTTCGTGACACTTCCTTTGTGAAATTATTTGTGTCGTGACGACTATTCTTTGGTCAGTATCCACCCATGTGTTGGAGATTATTCTAGAGTCTTCTATATTTCTTCTTTGCCGTTGCCTTGCAAATGCATAATATATTTGTGATGTTATATCTCGGCTGTTCCACATTTATCATTTTTGGTATCACGTTTCCGGTGTTGAAAAATTGTGTTTTTTTAATAACCAGACCATGCTTAGTACATACATTTGTATGAACGTATCTATTGTTCCTCTGCTCGAATCGGTGTTACTGATCCTTCCAAGTAATATTCATGGTATATTTTGTCTCTATTCGGCA
Organism: Ariolimax columbianus; assembly: GCA_036924085.1. Taxonomy (NCBI): domain Eukaryota; kingdom Metazoa; phylum Mollusca; class Gastropoda; order Stylommatophora; family Arionidae; genus Ariolimax; species Ariolimax columbianus. The sequence continues at coordinate 32,297,602 of JAVGWX010000008.1, read as the reverse complement.
ATTTCTTCTTCTTCTTCTTCTTCTTCTCCCACTACCAAACACAGAAAGGCCTTAAGTAGCAGAATGTAGTCCAGAGAACGGAATGCGTTGTGTCGTAGTTTACAGCTTAGCTGCGATATTTGCACCTTTCGGTCCAACACATCCGACTTCAGCAATCATTTGTTAGTACCGGGTTAGCATTCCCTCTTCGATCCCTTCTCCTTAGCCAGTCTGCCCTGCTGCAGCCTGTTATCCAGGATCACCGCGTGGAGGTGTAGAAGGGTCTTGGCAGCTATGATTCGCTGGCCCTGACGCTAGCAGTCAGCTATGGGTCGCTAACCACTGCAGCGCATGCGCTGCTCAGCATCTTGATCCCTATTTGGCAATTTAAATCGATCATTACGATGAGATCATCATTCTCGGTGACCTTATTGATAATAAGAAAGTAAGATGGCCGCGCTCTCGACTCGCTCCGGTGTTTGTGTCGTTTTCGGATGTTTGCTAGTTTTTGTTCGGATTATAATATTCACAACTGCTTTACCAGGTGGTATCAAAGGCTTTATTCTGTTGAATTCACGTGCTTTCATTCGGTTATACTGTTGTTATGCTGCATCTTGCTGCGGTTGAGCCTGGCTTAAACCGTGAGAAAACAGTCAAAAAATTCCGCTTGACTGCACTACACATTTCAACCCAGGTTATAACTACTCAAGGGCCTTCCTACGTAGACTGAAGCCGTCTACCTCCTGTTCCCTTCCAACGGATGTTACACCGTACCTCTCCCAACCTCGTATTCTCACCACAGCAAGTCTGAGACTGACCCGAAGGTGGACACAATCCACGGTGGCGGAACTCGAAGAAACGTTACAAAGACTCTCTGAGAGTTTCTGTTTCTAAGAATCGACGTCACTGCAATCCGGTCATACCCACAGGTGCTCAGTCTCTCTCATCAAATGACGTACGGTATGGATGCTGATGGTCCCTGTAGCTCGCTCGTTGTACACTTTTCTGCGCCGTCCTCTCATTCGCTCTACTCCTCTCGAACTTCATTTAATGTCGAAACTTTGCAGTCTGTCGATTGCTGCATCATTTAATGCGGTGTCCTCATCCAGCAGGCGGTCATTGATCGGTTTCAAAATGTCACTTCTATCCATCACTAATGTGCCCACGATGGGAGCTTGTAAAGCTAAGTTGTCAGCTCTTTCATTGCCCTGAACCCCGACATGAGCAGGACAGTAGATCCAGGTCAACGCCTAGAGGTTTGAAGCCTCAGCAGCAGCTATCCAGTCGTATCTAAGCCATCACTTCTGTACTTTCTAAAGTACGGCTTACGTGTCTGTCACGATGACTGCCTTTGTTATAGAAGTCTCAGATATCCATTTCAGTGCTGAGGTCACTGCTTCCGTCTCCATTCTCATACTGGAGGTTGTTGACATGTATACCCTACTGAGCTGAACAACGACCTCTCCTCTCACTCTAGCCGAGAAGCCCAGCCTGATGTCCCACTGCGCACGACAGATCTGTCAGTGTATATGACAGCGTCACTCTCCTGGGTGTTCTCAGTTATCAGCTGATTTACCTCGCGCTCTGCACTCTCGTTGTTCCGTTCTCTGCATTCCTTGCCTAAGATTATGATGACTCTCTGGTACTCTATCATTCTATCACCAGTGTGGACCCATTCTTTCCCTTTGGCTATCGTCACAGCTGGGGTGACGTGTCCGGTTGTTGTCTCAGCCTGTGCTATCCATGACGACCCTATCTTGATTCTTGATCCCTTGATGTCTGAGATACTACTGAGAGTATCTCCAGACAGCGTTATTGTTGATGTCAGCTCCTGTGAGCTGTGGCTTCGAACGGCTCAGCCTGACGCACTGCCATGCCGATAAGGTGCTCGCATTGGCATGAGAGAATCATCTCTGCGGAGCAGAAAAAGCGAGCTGCACGAAAGGGTAAAACACAAGATGACACAATTACTGACGATGTGCACTTGTACCGAATGTGTGGTACAGTTTTTTGGACTTAGATCGGACTGCACAGTCACATGTGGTCATCTCAGATATCACATGTCTGACGTTGTCACCATCTTCGCTTGCGATGGGTAACTATTATTACACCGAGTTAAACAATAGATAGTATACATGGGTCTTCTTGATGTTCTGTCCATTGTTTTTGTATATTTTCTGGTCCAAACTTTTCTTTCTAATCTTTTCATATAAAACGTATATGATCCGACTCATTTTCATAAAGTTCACAAACATTTCATGTCGCTTTCTTAGTTGCGTGGCTGTTACGTAATCCTTCAGTTTTTCTCTCCGTAATCCTATAAGATCAGTCTATTTAAGCTCAATTAATGTTTTTGTGAGGTGTGCTTGGCCGAATGGTTTCAAGTATTACCTGCCGACAAGGAGGACAGCGGTTCTAATCCCCAGTATGGCATATGCTGCTTTTCTGTTGGGGGTGAAATAAACAAACAAATCCAGAATACCACGTGGCGACAGCAGTGTCGAAGCGGCCTGTAGTCCTCATCCTTCAAAACCCCTCGACTACCCCAGCAATGGGATAAATGTATGACAAAAAAAGGTTTTTGTAGGAATGGTAAACTACTTGTCAGCTTGCTGGCCAGTGAGAGCAGTGTCTGTGTCCCTTTCACGATTGTTGTGAGTACGTTCTTTGAATGCCTCTCTATTTGACCCTATTCTCTGGTTGACCAGTCCTAAGACTGGTTGTAAGGTTGGCTGTGAATGTCTCTCCATTTGACCCTATTATCCGGTTGATCAGTCCTAAGACTGGTTGTAAGGTTGGCTGTGAATGTCTCTCCATTTGACCCTATTCTCTGGTTATCAGTCCTAAGACTGGTTGTAAGGTTGGCTGTGAATGTCTCTCCATTTGACCCTATTCTCTGGTTGAAGCAGTCTTAAGACTGGTTGTGAGGTTGGTTATGAATGTCTCTCCATTTGACCATATTCTCTGGTTGACCAGTCCTAAGACTGGTTGTAAGGTTGGCCGTGAATGTCTCTCCATTTGACCATATTCTCTGGTTGACCAATCCTAAGACTGGTTGTAAGGTTGGCTGTGAATGTCTCTCCATTTGACCCTATTATCCGGTTGATCAGTCCTAAGACTGGTTGTAAGGTTGGCTGTGAATGTCTCTCCATTTGACCCTATTATTCGGTTGATCAGTCCTAAGACTGGTTGTAAGGTTGGCTGTGAATGTCTCTCCATTTGACGCTATTATCCGGTTGATCGGTCCTAAGACTGGTTGTAAGGTTGGCTGTGAATGTCTCTCCATTTGACCATATTCTCTGGTTGACCAATCCTAAGACTGGTTGTAAGGTTGGCTGTGAATGTCTCTCCATTTGACGCTATTATCCGGTTGATCGGTCCTAAGACTGGTTGTAAGGTTGGCTGTGAATGTCTCTCCATTTGACCCTATTATCCGGTTGATCAGTCCTAAGACTGGTTGTATGGTTGGCTGTGAATGTCTCTCCATTTGACGCTATTATCCGGTTGATCGGTCCTAAGACTGGTTGTAAGGTTGGCTGTGAATGTCTCTCCATTTGACCATATTATCCGGTTGATCAGTCCTAAGACTGGTTGTAAGGTTGGCTGTAAATGTCTCTCCATTTGACCCTATTCTCTGGTTGATCAGTCCTAAGACTGGTTGTATGGTTGGCTGTGAATGTCTCTCCATTTGACCCTATCCTCTGGTTGATCAGTCCTAAGACTGGTTGTATGGTTGGCTGTGAATGTCTCTCCATTTGACCCTATCCTCTGGTTGATCAGTCCTAAGACTGGTTGTAAGGTTGGCTATGAATGTCTCTCCATTTGACCCTATTATCCGGTTGATCAGTCCTAATACTGGTTGTATGGTTGTCTGAGCATGTCTCTACATGTATCCCTATCATCTGCACCTCTTATCATCTGAGCATAGGTTTGTTCTGTATGTCTCTGTATTCCTGAAATGTAAAGGTGGGTCTGCTTCGTCCCCTTCCTCTTTTCCTTTGGATCTTGTCCTCTAGTTTCTCCTGTAGAAGACTTTCATGTCTCACGCTGTGGCTCAGCCAACTTAATCTTCGTTTCTGTATCATTTCAATATTTGTTATTGTGCGTCTACCTCAGCAAGGACCTTGTCATTGCAACCTATTTAAATCGTTCCATTTTTACGGCAGCACCACATTTTAAACTCTTCCAAAATTTGTTCATTATTTTTTGCTGAAGTTCATTTTTCAGCCCCGAACAGTACAAAAGGTCATATTTGATTAGCAATTATTCATTTTCTCCGTTTTTTCCCGATATTCTTTTATGTTGGCTGATTCTGTTTTGTCTCTGAAGATATGTTTTTATAAAAGAAAGTTCAGAAAACCAAACACAGCCGAAGGACGTGTTCTGAAAATGGTATATGCACTATGACGTCACATTACAGACTTTCATATAAAGCGATCTTCTCTTTTATTAAGGTTGAGAGGGGGCGGGGTTGAAGAGGGGGGGGGGTGTAAACGATTTATAAAACGGAGGGTTAGATCACATTGTAACATCAGGCACAATTGTAGGGAACAGTGGAAATGGACAAAAACAAATGCAATACTGTGTGGTTTAGCAATACATGACATGCAGTCGGGTAACTGTAATTGGTAAACTAGATTCAGTGCAGAAGCTATGCGTTCACCTTCGGCGGTCGGCATGACACACGATGCTGTTGAATGAGAAAGAACAGAACAAAAAAACAATTCAGTACCAAGTTCCATCTCTTATATCATTCGTTGTCTACCCTACATTCTGCCATCCTTCGGTCACCCTGCCAGCTGACTTGATGTTACCTACTAACGCCGACATGCACGTTATGTGGCCTGAATTCACGTCTGGTTCACTTGTAGGTGTTCTCCCTCGCATTTCTTGATATTCCGTTGCTGGTGCTCGCAGCTGTTTACATTAGCCGTGTTTTGGAATGGCTTTCTATGTTCATATGTCTATGGGATGCTAGACTCTGGAGGGAAAACTAACGTGGTAGAATTGTTCTGTTTGTTATATTACGTATTCTGCTTCAACTACTTCTGCTTGTTCTTCTTCTTCGTCTTATTGTTGTTGTTGCTCTTCTTCTTCCTCGTCTTCTTCTTCTTCTTATTGATCTATTCTTCTTCTTCTTATTGTTCTTCTTCTTCTTCTACTGCTTCTTCTTCTTCTTCTTATTGTTCTATTCTTCTTCTTCTTATTGTTCTTCTTCTTCTACTGCTTCTTCTTCTCCTTCTTATTGTTCTTCTTCTTATTATTGTTCTATTCTTCTTCTTCTTATTGTTCTTCTTCTTCTACTGCTTCTTCTTCTTCTTATTGTTCTATTCTTCTTCTTCTTATTGTTCTTCTTCTTCTACTGCTTCTTCTTCTTCTTATTGTTCTATTCTTCTTCTTCTTATTGTTCTTCTTCTTCTACTGCTTCTTCTTCTACTGCTTCTTCTTCTTCTTATTGTTCTTCTTCTTCTACTGCTTCTTCTTCTTCTTCTTATTGTTCTATTCTTCTTCTTCTTATTCTTCTACTGCTTCTTCTTCTTCTTCTTATTGTTCTATTCTTCTTCTTCTTATTGTTCTTCTTCTTCTACTGCTTCTTCTTCTTCTTCTTATTGTTCTTCTTCTTCTACTGCTTCTTCTTCTTCTTGTTGTTCTATTCTTCTTCTTCTTATTGTTCTTCTTCTTCTACTGCATCTTCTTCTTCTTCGTCGTCGTCTTCTTCTTCTTAATTATTATTATTATTATTCTACTGCTTCTTCTTATTATTATTATTGTTCATCTTCTTCTTCTTCATCTTCTTCTTCTTCCTCTTATTATTCTTCCTCTTGTTCTTCTTCTTCTTCATCTTCTTCTTCTTGTTCTTTTTTCTTCTTGTTTATCTTCTTCCTCGAATTCTTCTTCTGCTTCTTGATCTTCTTCTTCTCTGCAATCTTCTTTTCTCGTCTTCTTTGTCTTCTTCTTGGTTCTTTTTCTTTTTCTTCTTCTTCATTTTGTTTGTCTTCTTCTTCGATTCCTACTTCTGCTTCTTGATCTTCTTCTCTTCAATCTTCTTTGCCTTCTTCTTTGTCTTCTTCTTCGTTCTTCTTCTTTTTCTTCGTCTTTTTCTTCTTCTTCAATTCTCTCCTTCTTTGTCTTCTTCTTCGTTCTTATTATTATTCATCTTCTTTTTTTTCTCTTTTTTCTTCTTCTTATATTTCTTCTTCTTGTCTGTTTCTTATACTTTGCCATCTTCGTCTACTCTTCTTCTTTTTTTTTCTTCTTCTTCATCTTCTTCCTCTTCGCCTTTTTCTTCTTCTTGTCCTTCTTCTTCTTCTTCTACTGTTTTTTCTCGTCTTTTTCTCCTACTTCGCCATCTTCGTCTTTTTCTTCGCCATCTTCGTTTTCTTCTTCTTCGTTCTTATTCTTCATCTTCTTATTCTTTTGTTCTTCTTCTTTTTGTTCTTTTTGTTCTTTTCTTCTTCTCATTCTTCATCTATTTCTTAATATTCCGTTACTTTTTCCTTACCTCCTCTTGCTTCTTTTGTTTTCTACTGTAATTTCTTCTCCATCTCCTATTTCTTCTTCTTTTTTCTTCTTCTTCCTCTTTTTTATTTGTTTGTTTTCTTATCCCCTTCTTCTACTTGATCATATTCTTCTGCATTATCTTATTTTCATTCGACATCTTCAATTTCTTTTCATCATTCTTCTTCTTCTTCTGCCCCATCTTCTTCTATTACTACTTCCGCCTCAATAGCTCACGATGACGCATGAATTGTCTAAATCAAACAATATTTGGTTATACGTTCCTACAGGGCTATTCAAACTCAGTAGGGCTAGCTTGATCGACTCAGGTCAGGTCAGGGCATCCCGTAACCGGTGAGGTCGTTGGGGCACACATGAAGATATCCTCACAACTGCACGCCATCCCTCTCTGTCAGAAGCCGCTGCCTGTGACTCTTCTGGTCGGAGACTGGTCCATTCTTTTATGTTGTCTTCCCATCTCTTTTTGGGACGGCCTCTTAGTCGTCTGCCATGCACCTTCCCGTGGAGGATTTTGTTTGCAAGACCATTTGATCTCGATATGTGACCGTACCAAGTGAGTTTCCTTCTTTTGACAGTTGCCAAGAGATCTTCGAAAGGCCCTATTGCCTTCGTAATTCTATTTCGGATTTCCTCGTTTGTAACTCGATCTTTGTACGTGACGTTTAAAAGTCTTCGGAAACATCTCATCTCCAAGGCCTGTATCCTTCGTTGAAGGTCAGCTGTAACTGTCCATGTCTCACACGCATAGAGAAATATTGACAGGACCAGTGTACGCATTAATCTGATTTTCGTGCGTAGTGCTAACCGTTTATCTTGCCAGATTTTGTTAAGCCGTGCAAGCGCCGCTATTGTCTGTGCTATTCTGGCCAATACTTCACATTTTGATCCTTCATCACTGACAATTGACCGATGATATTTAAAACGGTCAACTACTTCGAGTTCTTGACCGTTTGCTTTTATCTTGCTGTTGAAGCCCGTAGCGTTGTTTGTCATTAGTTTTGTCTTTCCAGCGTTTATCTCCATACCATAGTCAAGAGCTGTTTCATCGAGCCTTCTGACCCATTCCTGGAGTTCTGCTTCTGAACCAGCCAACCCGTCGATATCATCTGCAAAACGAAGGTTGGTAATCGTTCGGCCCCCTATCTTGACAGTACCAACGTGACCTCCAAGTGCCTCACTCATAATTCCTTCAAGGAATATATTGAAAAGAGTTGGAGAGAGTGTACACCCCTGTCTCACACCAACTGATGTGCGAAATCAGTCTCCTCGCCTCCCATTCACAAGAATTGCACTAGACGCCTTGTTATACGGGTGTTCAAGGACCGTTATAATATTTCCGACTAGGGGTGCAAAACAAGTGTTAGGGAGCCTGCTACACTTATTATTTACTTGTACGCCTACCTATGCCGTTGAGAGCCGTATGCAGCATACTGGTATTGCCTTCCTTAGGACAAGTAGAAGATTCTGAAGTCTGAGTTGTGAACGATTTTGAAGTCTGAGTTGTGAACGATTCTGAAGTCTGAGTTGTGAACGATTCTGAAGTCTGAGTTGTGAACTATTCTGAAGTCTGAGTTGTGAACGATTCTGAAGTCTGAGTTGTGAACGATTCTGAAGTCTGAGTTGTGAACGATTCTGAAGTCTGAGTTGTGCACGCGATTTACAATCCATAGAGTGCAGGATTCTAACAACGTGGCCCACAGTTTGACAGACGGAGCAAATCGCTTGGTTGTTTTTTATGGTATTACTGCTTCTTTCAGTCAGCTCAGATGTAAATGGGTCACTGACGAAGCTACGGAGTTCGTGCTCTGTCGTCATAACGTTCAGCAATGATCGAGACTTAGCACGTGTGGAGGCGCCCTGGTGCAGTGAATTCACTTCTATGATTTATTTCCCATTTTTTGTTTTCTTGGGAAATGTGTGTAACGTCGGTTGTTGTTAGTCTAGGACGCAGTGGTCTCAGGTTAAGGTGTCCGCCTCGGATGCCGGATGTTGTGGATTCGAATCACGGTGTAGGACAGGATTTTATTTTCACGTGAATCTTTTGGTAAAAATTCCCATGATATCTGGTTAGCGAGATCGGGATCAAGATGCTGAGCAGCGCATGAGCTGCAGTGGTCAGCGACCCACAGCTGACTGCTAGCGCCAGGGCCAGCGATCCATAGCTGACTGCTAGCGTCAGAGCCTGCGACCCATAGCTGACTGCTAGCGTCAGCGCCAGCGAACCAGAGCTGAGCAGCGCATGAACTGCAGTGGTCAGCGACCCATAGCTGACTGCTAGCGTCAGGGCCAGCGAACCAGAGCTGAGCAGCGCATAAGCAGCAGTGATCAGCGACTCACAGCTGACTGCTAGAGTCAGGATCAGCGAACCAGAGCTGAGCAGCACATGAGCTGCAGTGGTTAGCGACCCATAGCTGACTGCTAGCGTCAGGGCCAGCGAACCAGAGCTGACTGCTAGCGTCAGGGCCAGCGAACCAGAGCTGCCAAGACCCTTCTACACCTCCACACGGTGATCCTGGATAACAGGCTGCAGCAGAGCAGACTGGCTAAGGAGAAGGGATCGAAGAGGGAATGCTAACCCGGTACTCAAAAAATGCTTGCTGAAGTCGGATGTGTTGGACCCAAAGGTGCAAATATCGCAGTCAAGCTGTAAACTACGACACAACACATTCCGTTCTCTGGACTACATTCTGCTACTTAAGCCCTTTCAGTGTTTGGTAGCGAGAGATTGAGAACGAACGCAAAAGAAGAAGAAGAAGAAGAAGAAGAAGAAGAAGAAGAAGAAGAAGAAGAAGAAGAAGAAGAAGAAGAAGAAGAAGAAGAAGAAGAACTCTAGTGTTCAGTGTCAACCACGTTAACAATTCATTGGCAGTTGGAAATTAAAAGGACAAGTCTTAACAGCCGCTGCCCAGACACAATTCAAATTAAGAATCTACCCAAGCTCTTTGTACCTTTCCCCGTGTGGTTAAAAACAGCTGTTGATGGCGCCCAACTGGCGGTGAGTCTGCTTAGCTCTAGTGTTTGAGTCTATTAAGATGGACTCGCATATCGGTTAACCCCCCCCCCCCTCACCCCCCACCACTCCACCATCTAACAAGAAACTGGTTGTATTATGCTCTGTAGAGTCTTCTAAATCAATATAAATACTTTAAGTAAGTTACGTAAATATCATTGTAGGATTCCTCTATGTCATTCCATCTACCAAGCGGTCTTCCTCGTGTCGTGTAGTCATATGTTACTCAGTTCTAAACGGACATAGGTAGTTGACCAGTTTGCATTCTCACGAAATGGTCAAACTATTGTATTGTGTGTTTTGACTTGTATGAGCGCAATACGAGTCGTTTTCTACAATACAAAAATTCGGATTTCTTTTTTGTTGGTTTACCCCAACAGCACTAGCTTGTTTTTCGAAGATACCCGTGCCGATCTGTTTATTTGTGAGGGATATCATCTGATTACAAGTTACAGTAAGTATTTAGGTAGTCCGTTTAGAGAACAAGGCGTTAACCATTCATCAGCCCGATGGCTGATCGAGTCCCAGGCCGCATGTAATGTCTTTCTGATTTGACCTAAGCAGGTGGTTCGTGCATGGATGTTGATACGGGACCATGACAGATAGGGTTGTCTCCTCTCCTTTTCAGAGCTCGAGGACAGGGACATCATCGAAAAGACGGACCACGTGTTTAAATGGGTCAAACGGCGACGGTTTAGTATGGGGAGGTTCTATTGAGACCTGACCGTCGATTGACTTCTTCGTTTGAGGTACAGTTACACCAGTGGAAGGTAGTAATTCGCCTCTGACTGAGCATGCGGAAGACTTCAATGTGCCTTGCAGGATAGTCTATTTTCAGAACCGTACATCAGGGTGGAGAAGACACAGGTTATGTAAATTCGTAGCTTGATTTTTCAGTGAAAGCTTCCTGCTAGTTAAAGACTCAATACAGTGTTTTCGTAGAGCTATCAGCCATACAGATTCTTCGAATGATATTCGGGTGGTTTCTAACTTAACTAACTTGATTTGACTTAACGTCTTTATACTGGTTTGAAAGACTCCACAGAGTCTGTATACAACAAGTTTCTTGAAGGGTGATTTTTACCAATGTGCGAATCCATCTTAATAGACTCACACTAGAGCTAAGTAGACCCGCAGCCAGTTAGGCGCCATCTATATCTGTTCTTAGCAAACCACATGGGAAAGGTACAAATAACTTGGTAGATTTTTAATTTGAAGTTTGTCCGGGCAGCAACCGTTAAGTCTACTCTTTTCGATTTTCAACTGTCAATGAATTTTTAAAGTTACCCGACCTCATTACCCTGAAATCAGGTGAATTTTTACCAGAGGATCCATGTTAAAAAAAATTGATGTCTCCACTGTGATTCGAACACGCGATCAGGAGTGAAGTGTTAGAGATTTCAATATACTAAGCCTTAGCTTTTGAGGTGGGATGGCCATTTCTTTTCCTCGCTGCCTTTTCCTTCCCTAACCGTAAGTCAAGTACCAATTTACAGCTGGGTTGACTGGAGCTGCCGGCAGTGAAAGTTGAACTCCGTACCTTCGCATAAAAAGCGAGAGCTCTACCATTACGTTAATGTGCTAATCATGCACATAGTATGAAGGAACAATTCTATGAAAATGGCCTCAAGTTACATAGTGGGCATGCATAAGTAGGTAGTGGTAGAACGCTCCATTCTCATTACAAATGTACGGGGTTCGAAGCCGCTATCGACACGCTGCAGTTGACCGCAGTCTTAAATAGTTATCTTCTTTGTACTGTCTCCCTTTTTTGTGAGGTATGAGGCGACAAGGTTCCTTTCATGCAATCTTTCCGTACTCCTAGCAAGTCCGGTACTCGTTTGCAGGTGGGTAAACTATAGCGTGTAATAAACGAAGAGCGAACCTTTATTTAGGCACTAACCTTAACTTGTACTTCCGTTGTTAGCAATAATTTGTTTTCTGGGTATTTTGAAAAGGTCTTATGTCTGCGATCGATACGCCTGCTTTGTTTATTGTTGTTCTCGCCCGCGGGTTATCCAGGCACGAGTGGAAAGCAAAATCACGTTACACTGTAACCTGCCTCGAATGTTTTGAGAGGTAACTAAGGAGGTACAGACATGGGATGACTACCACGTCCTATCGACATTCTAAACCGAAGATAAAGTCCCAAGGTAGGCACTGCTGTCAGCGATGAAGGGGTAGAGAATTCATTGTGCTAAGCCACAACTTGTATGAGCTGAGTTATCCAGTCATCATCTTCTTCTTCTCGTTCGCCATATTGTTACCTGTTACGTCTGCGCGTGAAGTCTCGTTCTCTGGATAAAGATTGTTGTAGTGGAGAGTTCTTCAAGACTTCCAAATAACTTTGCGTGGAGGATCTTCTCCGTAGGCCAGTGCTCAGTACCAAATTGACTAAGCATTTGACGGTCTTGCAGGATATTTTTGGATGTATTTGCTGCATACCCTCGTATACACATTGGCGATAGAGCCAATTTGAGTTTGTATAAGTGGTTATTCAATCTGCTATGTCCTGTTTTCTTGCGGAACAGGATCACTTGTTCTGTTCGATCAAAGCAGTGATAGTTGTCTCTCATTTTTCTTGGAAGGTGATTTTTTGTTCGTTCTGTTCTTGTGTTGCTCCTTCTTTTACCGACCTGTCTGATGTCTCATTTTCTGGTATGCCACAGTGTGATGATATTCACCGAAGCCCGATCCTTCTCTTGACTTTTAGATCACCCAAGGCTTTCCTCTGGCAGTTTATCGCTCTTGAAGGCTTGCAGAACTGACATCAAATCTGTAAATAATACAGTCTGCTGGCATTGACTTGCTGAATCCTAGTCATTTCTGCAACAATAATTAGTGCCTGGATGTAGATAGCTACTTTCCTTTCCTTCCCTTATTGTAAAGCAAGTACCCATTTACAAATGACACCCTTTTATAGCTGGTTAGACTGGAGCTCGTATCTTTACCGTGAAAAGCGAGTGCTCTACCACTACATCGATCATACGAAAATAAAGACCTCCATATTAGAAGGTAGAAGACGAGGGACTATGTGTGTAAGGAAGAATATGTTACAGTGCTATATAACTTTTACTAAAAACCAAATTGTTTGTATTTAATAAAAAGACGTTTTATTTGTAGATATGTATTTGCTGCTTGGGTTTACGGATTTTTCAAGTCAAATGGAAGCCTTTATAGATCCAATACTGCACGAGTACCGTAAAAACAAAAACTTTTCTTTATTTTACGGAAGTAATTTGTGTTAATTATTTTGTGACAAGTGTGCACAGACCTGTTTAGAAGTACATGTAAAAGAAGGCTTTCAGCAGACTTACCATTAAGTCGTTCTTAAAAATCGTTGGAATATTTGAAAGTGCTGGAGCACAAAGTTCGATAAAACTTTGAAAATGAGGTCCAGATATTTCTTGCCATTATCTTTGACGCTACTGGCCCTTTTGCTTCAAATGTGTGTCGCGCGGTCAATGTTCAAGAGGCCATCTGCATATAACACATTCATGAGACAAACGAACATGAACTACGAGAAGGCGAAGGTTGAAACGTTAGGAGATATCTTCAAGAGGCACGTGCAACAACTGAGGCACGTTCAGAACAAACAGGTGGAGCTTGTTTTCTTGATTGACAGTTCTGGAACTGTTGGAAGATACTACTTCTACGAAGAAATCAGGTAAGTAGTAAAGCATTACACCTTGTTACGTGTTTCTTATAAATCTTGTTCGTCTCCCTTTCTTCCTTTACGTAGCATTGAGGAACCCCTGCTCAAAGGAAGTCTGCGCCACAACCACCAAGTGTGCTCTTGGTGGGGGTGTCTTCCATAGCAGGACTAAAACCACAAGAAGTGCTCTGGTGGGGGTGTCTTCCATAGCAGGACTAAAACCACAAGAAGTGCTCTGGCGGTGGTGTCTTCAATAGCAGGACTAAAAACACAAGCGTTAATCGTTCATGGGTGGCTTCCCCGAGACTAAAACACCAAGTGTGCGCTTGCAGGGGTGGTTTCCATAGTTGTACTAAGCGCGGCAAGTGTGTTGTTGCAGTGGTGACTTTCATAACATACCAACAACACCAGGTGTACTTTTGCAGTGGTGACTTTCATAACATACCAACAACACCAGGTGTACTTTTGCAGTGGTGACTATAATAGCAATATATTGCACATGACTTGACTTCTCTTCAATTTCATGTTACGACATACTTAGATGAACGGTGGCCCTATTCTTTCCTCCCCAGTAAGGGATCATCATCTCCACACTGAGATTGAGATTGCTACACTGTATTTACCTTTTGGCCATTTTATTCTACTTTCGCTGCAACACATATGTTGATGCTAATATGTACGCCCGTATACAAAAGACAATGTAACACATGTGAAGGTGGAGCAATTATTATGCATATACAAGCTATCTGAACTTTCTATGAAGGTGCACAAGCAACTAGGCGTTAGTTTTAACAATTGTAATCTTCACAGATTCATTGTTCGTCGGTCAAGCTTCAGTAGACGGTGGTCATAGTAAACCTGAAATTACCCAAATATCCGTTGATACCAACCAGTTTTTGGCATCCAATAAAGTCAGAATAGTTATGCCAGCGATACCTGGCCACTCACATACATCTATAATGACAAGCCAGTCAGACTGGATGAGAAAGGATTAAGTTAAAAACAATAATATATATACTTCAACAATTCTACAAACAGTTAAACGCTTACTTTAAAAAAATCGAGCAAAGAGGATTTCCTGAACAGAAGGGAAATGGGTATTACTGAAAGAGAGAACTACAAACCTATGGTCATCCCAAATCCCAATGACATCATCAACCTCCTGAAAAGGAAAGATCAAAGCATCATTCTCCGACTTCACACTCAACTTATATTAATTAGCAGCCACTTGAAAAGTGCTGCATAACACGCACACGAGGTCAGTAGAAGGTGATGGTGTGCCCGCTGTTCGTGATTTCTGGGTCTCGCGTCTGCTCTGGGCTTTCACAACACGCTGGTCTTTGCTGCTAGCTACACCAGCGTCGACTGCGCTTCTGCAGACAGATATGTTTTGCGCTAGACATTCCCAGGTGGTGATATCAATCTGGCAACTTTTCAGTGAGCCCTTCAGACAGTCTTTAAAACGTTTCTTTGGGCGCCCTATCTCGAGCCATCCCTCTCTCAGCTCGCCGTAGAGAAGCTTCTTTGGGAGTCGTTCGTCTGACATACGGACGAGATGTGCGGTCCATCTTAGTTGTGCTTTTTATAACAGTGCTTGGATGCTAGGCATTTTAGCCCTCGAGAGAACTTCGATGTCAGGGACACAATCATGACATCGAATGTGAAATATTCGCCTCAGGCAACCTGTGCAGAAGTGGTTTAACCTTCTTGCATGTCGAGAGTATGCAGTCTAGATTTCGCAGGCGTAGAGTAGGGTTGAAATGATGGTGGCACTGTAGACTTTGAGTTTGGTCTTGGCGCTGATACCACGACGTTCCCACACCATCGAGCGCATTCTACCAAAGGCTGTGCTGGCCCTTGCTATTCTTACTCATTGACTAGGCTGACAGATCTCGACATCGTGCTGCCCTGATACGCGAATGTGTCTACGACATTCAGCGTGCTGCCCAGATACGCGAATGTGTCTACGACATTCAGCGTGCTGCCCAGATACGTGCATTTGTCTACGACATTCAGCGTGCTGCCCAGATACGTGCATTTGTCTACGACATTCAGCGTGCTGCCCAGATACGTGCATTTGTCTACGACATTCAGCGTGCTACCCAGATACGTGCATTTGTCTACGACATTCAGCGTGCTGCCCAGATACGTGCATTTGTCTACGACATTCAGCGTCTGCCCGCTGACTGTAGTCTATGGTTTTGTGTACGGCATGCCTGGTGCTGGTTGGTACATGACCTCTGTTTTGTGTACGGCATGCCTGGTGCTGGTTGGTACATGATCTCTGTTTTGTGTACGGCATGCCTGGTGATGGTTGGTACATGACTTCTGTTTTCTTGACATTTATGGTCAGACCTAAATGTTCGCATGAGGCAGAGAACCGGTCCATTCCCACCTTCATGTTCAGTTCTGAGTTGCTGTTCAGAGCGCAGCTGTCAGCAAACACAAGTTCTCTGATTATGTCGCCAGCCACTTTGGTTTTAGCTTTCATTCTTCTGGTATTGAGTAGCTTGCCATCCATGCGGTACTTTATGGGTATGCCAAGCTTCAGCGATCTGAAGGCATCTGTCATCGTGGCCTCGAACATCATGCCGAATATGGTTGGGGCGAGTGCACATCCTTGTTTTAGGCCGTTTTTGCACGTCCATATGATGCTGTTAAACACCATATGTATGAATGTCCGACGCTTGACTGTGTTAGAAAGAAACTTCTTTCTCCAAGGCCATACAAATGGAACATTCTGTATGGAACTGAACAACAGCCTACGAGCACTTACAGATAGCACTTTATGGCATCGCATTAAATGGCAGATCAGTCAACAATAGTAGAAGCATAGAACCACTACTGAGGCAGATCTGTATTTATATGCTAATGTAGAGGTGGTTTATGTGACAGATCTGTATATATATGCTAATGTAGAGATGGTTTATGTGACAGATCTGTATTTATATGCTAATGTAGAGGTGGTTTATGCGACAGATCTGTATTTATATGCTAATGTAGAGGCGGTTTATGTGACAGATCTGTATTTATATGCTAATGTAGAGGTGGTTTATGTGACAGATCTGTATTTATATGCTAATGTAGAAGGGTTTATGAGACAAATATGTATTTATATGCTAATGTAGAGATGGTTTATGTGACAGATCTGTATTTAAATGCTTATGTTTTTATGAGACAGATATGAATTTATATGCCAATGTAGAGGTGGTTTAGGTCACATATCTGTATTTATATGCTAATGTAGAGGTGGTTTCTGTAGCACACGTGTATGTACATGCTATTGTGATGTGGTTTCTGTGAACGTTCGTTATACATGGTGAAGTCTTCAGCACCATGCACAACCCTATTTAGTCGTCCTATAAAACATGCAGTAGCGTTGAATTTGCTCTATTTTCTTTTCTTTCAAAACCTTCCAAAATGGCGTAAAATGCGACTGAAGAGGGTTGAGCATGAGGCTAGCAACCTCATTGCGTTGATGTTTTTGTTGTTTGAAACTACTCATGCTGAGCTGAGTTAGCTCTTGGTAGCAAGTTACGAGGGCTCTTCGTATATCAATGAGCATTCTTCAGCCATTTAATCTATCAAATTTTGACGGAACAAAAATGAACACACAAAAAAACCGTCCATTCCCCAAAGAAACACCAATATAAAAAAATTAATTACATTACTGTATTCCTAAAAATGAAAAAAACCAAACCTTTAAAAACATATACAACTACAGTTACTATCAACACTATTTTTCACTAGTATTCTGGAGGTGTTATTTGCCCCCTTCCTCAACCCCACCATCCCAAACCACCGCACCACTGTCACTTCTCATACGGGTTCCAATCCAACCCATGCATGTTATTCGCTGATATTTCTGTAGGAAGGTGTATTTGCTCCCCCCCCCCCCCCCCCCCGCCACCAACCACCGTACCTTGTACCCATGTCTCTTAATTTACATTCTTCACTTCTAATGCGGGTTCCAATTAAGCGCATGACGTGTGTCATTCTGATGTTGATTTAAAGAGGGTGCTTCCTATCGATCTCCACTTTCTCTCACTAATCTTTATCTATCATCATCATCAACATCATCATCATGTAGCATGTCCTTTATAGAATGTCGCTACAATCACAGCCTGTCTGAAGGAAACTCTTTCCCTTGCCAAAACTCCAGCCTACTGCCACAGTCATACCCAGGCATTCCTGGATATCTTGGTGCCATCGTCTTCTTGGTCTACAACTGCATTTTGCGCGTGGCACCATACCTTCCATCACTGTTCTCTCAAGACCAAATTATTTCAATTTTCTGGTCAAAATGAAATTGATAAACCAGTTCTTCTCTATGTTCAATTCTTGTCTGTTTCTCCGTCCAGGGTATTTTCGGGATCTTCCTGTAACATTTTGACTCGAAGGATTCGATTATTTTTTATAGGTTTTGTTAATCGTCCATGATTCGCAGCCATAAGTTGCCACAGGAAAAACACAGGCTCTCGAGACTTTCCATTTTGTCGTTTTGTTGGTGTTCTGTCATAATTTCTTCTGTTTAGTATATATATATAATATATATTCTGTTTATATATATTACAAAAATGGCGACGCAGACGCTGAACAGCCTGAAGAAATTATGGCAGAGTACCACCAAAACAACAAAAGTGAAAGTCTTGAGAGCCTGTGTTTTTCCTGTGGCATCATATGGCCGCCTATCATGGACGATTAACAAAGCTCCTAGACAAGGATTCGAATCCTTCGAGTCAAAATGTTACAGAAAGAATCTCAGAATACTCTGGCCGGAGAATAGGACACATATAAACACTCGGCAAGAGTTGAGCATAGAGGAGAACTGGTTTTGGTTTTGGCCATAAAATGTAAAAACATTGGCTACACCAAAAGACACAACTGTCTTGAGAGAACAGTGATGGAAGGTATGGTGACAGGCAGAAGTGGCAGGAGTAGACCAAGAAGACGATGGCATCGTGATATCAAGAAATGCCTTGGTATGACTGTTGCAGAGGCTGGAGTTTTGGCAAAGGAAAGAGTTTCTTTCAGACAGACTGTGATGGGACCGTCGTTCTATAAAGGACATGCTACATGATGATGATAATATATATATGGCTTGGCTTGGCTTGGCTTGGCTGCGTTCGTTCTCAACCTCCTGGTACCAAACCCTGAAAGGGCCTAAGTAGTATATTGTAGTCTACAAAACGGAATGTGTTGTGTCGTAGTTTACAGCTTGACTGCGATATTTGCACCTTTCGGTCTAATACATCCGACTTCAGCAAACATTTTGTCATTACCTGGTTAGCATTCCCTCTTCGACCCCTTCTCCTTAGCCAGTCTGCCCTGCTGCAGCCTGTTATCCAGGATCACCGCGTGGAGGTGTAGAAGGGTCTTGGCAGATGTGGTTCGCTGGCTCTGACGCTATCAGTCAGCAATGGGTCGCTGACCACTGCAGCTCATGCGCTGCTCAGCATCTTGATCCCCCTGATATATATATGACGCAATATGTGTTTTAAAAATCCAACATAAGCGAGGGAAACAACCTCAGTTAACACTTAAATGAACTTCTCTTTGCTGATGACCAAGCACTAACAACAACCTCAGTTAACACTTAAATGAACTTCTCTTTGCTGATGACCAAGCACTAACAACAACCTCAGTTAACACTTAAATGAACTTCTCTTTGCTGATGACCAAGCACTAACAACAACCTCAGTTAACACTTAAATGAACTTCTCTTTGCTGATGACCAAGCACTAACAACAACCTCAGTTAACACTTAAATGAACTTCTCTTTGCTGATCACCAAGCACTAACAGCAACCTTCGTAAAACAACTGCAGGACCATATCAACAATTGAAATGAGGTCACTGCGGATCACAGTATGGACATCAATATAGAAGAAACCCAAGTTATGACAATTGTAGGAAATGATATAGGAACAACAATTTTGATACAAAACCAAAAGGTAAAATGGGTGAAAAATTTCGCATACCTGGGTAACATAATCTCAACAGATTGCAAAGACGGTACGAAAATCCAAAACAGATGTAATAAAGCAAGTCAAATGTTCGAGCAAATGTCCCCAATATTACTAAGCAAGCACGTTACAATGAGTATAAAAGGAACGCTATGCAATATTCAAAGCATGATTATGCTGTCAGTGTCAATGTTGGATATTAACTTTACGATGAAAGCAACATCGTAACAACATAGATGCAATGATTGTGAGGAATGATTGGAGTAACAAGAATGGATGTAATCAGAAACGAAGATTTTGGAAGACAAGTAGGTACAAAACCAGTGATAGACTTCATCAAGAGACAACAAACCAAATAGTTCCACCACGTGACACGTCAAACACAAGATAGTATCGCTCAGAAATCAATGCTATAATTTGGCAAATAATTTACTTACACCCCAATGATAAATTAAGATACGCCCGCGGCTCTTAACGTGCTATAAATTAACGGAAGTGCTGTACAATTTGTTGTGTATAAACGATAACTTTTGGTCTCATGAAAAAACAAAGACAACGTCTGTTTTGATAAATACGTGCTGTTTACTTAGTATTTATGCTTGAACACATTCACGTTGTTACAAAAATGGGGGCACATGTGAAAATTTAAGAAGAAAGGTTAATGAATTAGTAAGATAATGTATAAATTCCAACGGCACGTATTTCTGGATGCACCATGGCAACGTTTTAAGTAACCGATAGACGCCACTCCAGCTTACAGTAAATTTAGGTCAAGGAGTATTTCCAGGTCAGATACACTTTCCTTATATTTTTGTTAATGTTTAATTCGGCTTAAAGCTGAATGAGTCTGCTAGTGCGGTGGTTACTGGCTTCTAATCTGACTCATTTCCCCGTTCCGGCATTCTTTAGTCTACCCGGTTGAAATGAGTACCTGACTTATAGGTATGGCAGGAAAATTAGTGAGAAAATAACTTGTCGCCCTTCTACCTTCTTTAAAAAGTTTAGATTTAATACAATAAAATATATTTCACTTCATCTCCGCCTGCAGTATCTGATGTTGAAGCGCCTTTACTTTTACCATAAATCCTACAAAATGTAAAAATCAATATCAATAGGTGTCCATATCTCATGGTACAAGGTTAGAATAGGTAAGAAAGGACAAACAAGCAGACACAGGCGAGATAAACTATTAAGCAATACACGCGCAGTATGGACAAATCATGGCCAACTCTAGATATAAGGCCATGACACAGATCACGACCAAATCTAGATATTAGGCCATGACACAGATCACGGCCAAATCTAGATATAAGGTCATGACACAGACCACGGCCAAATCTAGATATAAGGTCATGACACAGACCACGGCCAAATCTAGATAAAAGGTCATGACACAGACCACGACCATCTCTAGATATAAGGCCATGACACAGATCACGGCCAAATCTAGATATAAGGTCATGACACAGATCATGGCCAACTCTAGATATAAGGCCATGACACAGATCACGGCTAACTATAGATATAAGGTCATGACACAGACCACGGCCAAATCTAGATATAATGTCATGACACAGATCATGGCCAACTCTAGATATAAGGCCATGACACAGATCACGGCCAACTATAGATATAAGGTCATGACACAGATCACGACCAACTCTAGATATAAGGTCATGACACAGATCACGGCCAACTCTAGATATAAGGTCATGACACAGATCACGGCCAACTCTAGATATAAGGTCATGACACAGACCACGGCCAAATATAGATAAAAGCTCATGACACAGATCATGGCCAACTCTAGATATAAGGTCATGACACAGATCACGGCCAACTCTATATATAAGGTCATGACACAGATCGTGCAGACAACACGTCTGCTTTATTAATTACATCATAATCGGAAGTACAACAGCAGAAATACATGAGACTCATTAGTTAATATGTAAAAGCTGATATATTCTTTAAATGTAACTGACAGTTTAGTTTCCCTTTATCAGTATCTTGTTGATGTTCTCAACCTGCCAACCTGCTATCACAAGTGGAATGTGACATCGAAGTCAAAGGCTAAGTAGTCTGTTTATCCTGTTTAGATCTATTGCTAACGTAATATATAAGCCTAAAGAAGTCATTAGGTTTTACTATGCATTTGCAAGAGAAAAAGTGATTCTTTGCATCTCGCAATTTTCTTTTTGCAACAGTGCCTCCGTAAATCGAGATTCGCATATGTATGAGAATTGCACGAAAAATAGTACTAAAGAAAGATTTTCTTTTAGCAATTGAAATTTTCTATTCAACAATCAAAAGATTCTTCCTTCCCATGTCCTGGACCACACGTCAGCGACCATGTTTCCAATGTTCATGCACATGCCTTGTGATTCCTCCTCAACATGTCATCTATACTGTATGTTTTCAGAAGTTTTAGGCAGATCATCAGGTGGTCTTGGACTTGTGTTGCTCCACATCATCTCTGTATACTATGCCCATCTCTTCCTGCATCGTAATTCACCAGTTCAGAGTCTTGTAAGTGACTGGTATGCCCATCTCTTCCTGCATCGTAATTCACCAGTTCAGAGTCTTGTAAGTGACTGGTATGCCCATCTCTTCCTGCATCGTAATTCACCAGTTCAGAGTCTTGTAAGTGACTGGTATGCCCATCTCTTCCTGCATCGTAATTCACCAGTTCAGAGTCTTGTAAGTGACTGGTATGCCCATCTCTTCCTGCATCGTAATTCACCAGTTCAGAGTCTTGTAAGTGACTGGTATGCCCATCTCTTCCTGCATCGTAATTCACCAGTTCAGAGTCTTGTAAGTGACTGGTATGCCCATCTCTTCCTGCATCGTAATTCACCAGTTCAGAGTCTTGTAAGTGACTGGTATGCCCATCTCTTCCTGCATCGTAATTCACCAGTTCAGAGTCTTGTAAGTGACTGGTATGCCCATCTCTTCCTGCATCGTAATTCACCAGTTCAGAGTCTTGTAAGTGACTGGTATGCCCATCTCTTCCTGCATCGTAATTCACCAGTTCAGAGTCTTGTAAGTGACTGGTATGCCCATCTCTTCCTGCATCGTAATTCACCAGTTCAGAGTCTTGTAAGTGACTGGTATGCCCATCTCTTCCTGCATCGTAATTCACCAGTTCAGAGTCTTGTAAGTGACTGGTATGCCCATCTCTTCCTGCATCGTAATTCACCAGTTCAGAGTCTTGTAAGTGACTGGTATGCCCATCTCTTCCTGCATCGTAATTCACCAGTTCAGAGTCTTGTAAGTGACTGGTATGCCCATCTCTTCCTGCATCGTAATTCACCAGTTCAGAGTCTTGTAAGTGACTGGTATGCCCATCTCTTCCTGCATCGTAATTCACCAGTTCAGAGTCTTGTAAGTGACTGGTATGCCCATCTCTTCCTGCATCGTAATTCACCAGTTCAGAGTCTTGTAAGTGACTGGTATGCCCATCTCTTCCTGCATCGTAATTCACCAGTTCAGAGTCTTGTAAGTGACTGGTATGCCCATCTCTTCCTGCATCGTAATTCACCAGTTCAGAGTCTTGTAAGTGACTGGTATGCCCATCTCTTCCTGCATCGTAATTCACCAGTTCAGAGTCTTGTAAGTGACTGGTATGCCCATCTCTTCCTGCATCGTAATTCACCAGTTCAGAGTCTTGTAAGTGACTGGTATGCCCATCTCTTCCTGCATCGTAATTCACCAGTTCAGAGTCTTGTAAGTGACTGGTATGCCCATCTCTTCCTGCATCGTAATTCACCAGTTCAGAGTCTTGTAAGTGACTGGTATGCCCATCTCTTCCTGCATCGTAATTCACCAGTTCAGAGTCTTGTAAGTGACTGGTATGCCCATCTCTTCCTGCATCGTAATTCACCAGTTCAGAGTCTTGTAAGTGACTGGTATGCCCATCTCTTCCTGCATCGTAATTCACCAGTTCAGAGTCTTGTAAGTGACTGGTATGCCCATCTCTTCCTGCATCGTAATTCACCAGTTCAGAGTCTTGTAAGTGACTGGTATGCCCATCTCTTCCTGCATCGTAATTCACCAGTTCAGAGTCTTGTAAGTGACTGGTATGCCCATCTCTTCCTGCATCGTAATTCACCAGTTCAGAGTCTTGTAAGTGACTGGTATGCCCATCTCTTCCTGCATCGTAATTCACCAGTTCAGAGTCTTGTAAGTGACTGGTATGCCCATCTCTTCCTGCATCGTAATTCACCAGTTCAGAGTCTTGTAAGTGACTGGTATGCCCATCTCTTCCTGCATCGTAATTCACCAGTTCAGAGTCTTGTAAGTGACTGGTATGCCCATCTCTTCCTGCATCGTAATTCACCAGTTCAGAGTCTTGTAAGTGACTGGTATGCCCATCTCTTCCTGCATCGTAATTCACCAGTTCAGAGTCTTGTAAGTGACTGGTATGCCCATCTCTTCCTGCATCGTAATTCACCAGTTCAGAGTCTTGTAAGTGACTGGTATGCCCATCTCTTCCTGCATCGTAATTCACCAGTTCAGAGTCTTGTAAGTGACTGGTATGCCCATCTCTTCCTGCATCGTAATTCACCAGTTCAGAGTCTTGTAAGTGACTGGTATGCCCATCTCTTCCTGCATCGTAATTCACCAGTTCAGAGTCTTGTAAGTGACTGGTATGCCCATCTCTTCCTGCATCGTAATTCACCAGTTCAGAGTCTTGTAAGTGACTGGTATGCCCATCTCTTCCTGCATCGTAATTCACCAGTTCAGAGTCTTGTAAGTGACTGGTATGCCCATCTCTTCCTGCATCGTAATTCACCAGTTCAGAGTCTTGTAAGTGACTGGTATGCCCATCTCTTCCTGCATCGTAATTCACCAGTTCAGAGTCTTGTAAGTGACTGGTATGCCCATCTCTTCCTGCATCGTAATTCACCAGTTCAGAGTCTTGTAAGTGACTGGTATGCCCATCTCTTCCTGCATCGTAATTCACCAGTTCAGAGTCTTGTAAGTGACTGGTATGCCCATCTCTTCCTGCATCGTAATTCACCAGTTCAGAGTCTTGTAAGTGACTGGTATGCCCATCTCTTCCTGCATCGTAATTCACCAGTTCAGAGTCTTGTAAGTGACTGGTATGCCCATCTCTTCCTGCATCGTAATTCACCAGTTCAGAGTCTTGTAAGTGACTGGTATGCCCATCTCTTCCTGCATCGTAATTCACCAGTTCAGAGTCTTGTAAGTGACTGGTATGCCCATCTCTTCCTGCATCGTAATTCACCAGTTCAGAGTCTTGTAAGTGACTGGTATGCCCATCTCTTCCTGCATCGTAATTCACCAGTTCAGAGTCTTGTAAGTGACTGGTATGCCCATCTCTTCCTGCATCGTAATTCACCAGTTCAGAGTCTTGTAAGTGACTGGTATGCCCATCTCTTCCTGCATCGTAATTCACCAGTTCAGAGTCTTGTAAGTGACTGGTATGCCCATCTCTTCCTGCATCGTAATTCACCAGTTCAGAGTCTTGTAAGTGACTGGTATGCCCATCTCTTCCTGCATCGTAATTCACCAGTTCAGAGTCTTGTAAGTGACTGGTATGCCCATCTCTTCCTGCATCGTAATTCACCAGTTCAGAGTCTTGTAAGTGACTGGTATGCCCATCTCTTCCTGCATCGTAATTCACCAGTTCAGAGTCTTGTAAGTGACTGGTATGCCCATCTCTTCCTGCATCGTAATTCACCAGTTCAGAGTCTTGTAAGTGACTGGTATGCCCATCTCTTCCTGCATCGTAATTCACCAGTTCAGAGTCTTGTAAGTGACTGGTATGCCCATCTCTTCCTGCATCGTAATTCACCAGTTCAGAGTCTTGTAAGTGACTGGTATGCCCATCTCTTCCTGCATCGTAATTCACCAGTTCAGAGTCTTGTAAGTGACTGGTATGCCCATCTCTTCCTGCATCGTAATTCACCAGTTCAGAGTCTTGTAAGTGACTGGTATGCCCATCTCTTCCTGCATCGTAATTCACCAGTTCAGAGTCTTGTAAGTGACTGGTATGCCCATCTCTTCCTGCATCGTAATTCACCAGTTCAGAGTCTTGTAAGTGACTGGTATGCCCATCTCTTCCTGCATCGTAATTCACCAGTTCAGAGTCTTGTAAGTGACTGGTATGCCCATCTCTTCCTGCATCGTAATTCACCAGTTCAGAGTCTTGTAAGTGACTGGTATGCCCATCTCTTCCTGCATCGTAATTCACCAGTTCAGAGTCTTGTAAGTGACTGGTATGCCCATCTCTTCCTGCATCGTAATTCACCAGTTCAGAGTCTTGTAAGTGACTGGTATGCCCATCTCTTCCTGCATCGTAATTCACCAGTTCAGAGTCTTGTAAGTGACTGGTATGCCCATCTCTTCCTGCATCGTAATTCACCAGTTCAGAGTCTTGTAAGTGACTGGTATGCCCATCTCTTCCTGCATCGTAATTCACCAGTTCAGAGTCTTGTAAGTGACTGGTATGCCCATCTCTTCCTGCATCGTAATTCACCAGTTCAGAGTCTTGTAAGTGACTGGTATGCCCATCTCTTCCTGCATCGTAATTCACCAGTTCAGAGTCTTGTAAGTGACTGGTATGCCCATCTCTTCCTGCATCGTAATTCACCAGTTCAGAGTCTTGTAAGTGACTGGTATGCCCATCTCTTCCTGCATCGTAATTCACCAGTTCAGAGTCTTGTAAGTGACTGGTATGCCCATCTCTTCCTGCATCGTAATTCACCAGTTCAGAGTCTTGTAAGTGACTGGTATGCCCATCTCTTCCTGCATCGTAATTCACCAGTTCAGAGTCTTGTAAGTGACTGGTATGCCCATCTCTTCCTGCATCGTAATTCACCAGTTCAGAGTCTTGTAAGTGACTGGTATGCCCATCTCTTCCTGCATCGTAATTCACCAGTTCAGAGTCTTGTAAGTGACTGGTATGCCCATCTCTTCCTGCATCGTAATTCACCAGTTCAGAGTCTTGTAAGTGACTGGTATGCCCATCTCTTCCTGCATCGTAATTCACCAGTTCAGAGTCTTGTAAGTGACTGGTATGCCCATCTCTTCCTGCATCGTAATTCACCAGTTCAGAGTCTTGTAAGTGACTGGTATGCCCATCTCTTCCTGCATCGTAATTCACCAGTTCAGAGTCTTGTAAGTGACTGGTATGCCCATCTCTTCCTGCATCGTAATTCACCAGTTCAGAGTCTTGTAAGTGACTGGTATGCCCATCTCTTCCTGCATCGTAATTCACCAGTTCAGAGTCTTGTAAGTGACTGGTATGCCCATCTCTTCCTGCATCGTAATTCACCAGTTCAGAGTCTTGTAAGTGACTGGTATGCCCATCTCTTCCTGCATCGTAATTCACCAGTTCAGAGTCTTGTAAGTGACTGGTATGCCCATCTCTTCCTGCATCGTAATTCACCAGTTCAGAGTCTTGTAAGTGACTGGTATGCCCATCTCTTCCTGCATCGTAATTCACCAGTTCAGAGTCTTGTAAGTGACTGGTATGCCCATCTCTTCCTGCATCGTAATTCACCAGTTCAGAGTCTTGTAAGTGACTGGTATGCCCATCTCTTCCTGCATCGTAATTCACCAGTTCAGAGTCTTGTAAGTGACTGGTATGCCCATCTCTTCCTGCATCGTAATTCACCAGTTCAGAGTCTTGTAAGTGACTGGTATGCCCATCTCTTCCTGCATCGTAATTCACCAGTTCAGAGTCTTGTAAGTGACTGGTATGCCCATCTCTTCCTGCATCGTAATTCACCAGTTCAGAGTCTTGTAAGTGACTGGTATGCCCATCTCTTCCTGCATCGTAATTCACCAGTTCAGAGTCTTGTAAGTGACTGGTATGCCCATCTCTTCCTGCATCGTAATTCACCAGTTCAGAGTCTTGTAAGTGACTGGTATGCCCATCTCTTCCTGCATCGTAATTCACCAGTTCAGAGTCTTGTAAGTGACTGGTATGCCCATCTCTTCCTGCATCGTAATTCACCAGTTCAGAGTCTTGTAAGTGACTGGTATGCCCATCTCTTCCTGCATCGTAATTCACCAGTTCAGAGTCTTGTAAGTGACTGGTATGCCCATCTCTTCCTGCATCGTAACAGTTCAGATTCTTGTAAGTGACTGTATGCCCATCTCTTCCTGGCATCGTTAATTCACCAGTTCAGAGTCTTGTAAGTGACTGGTATGCCATCTCTTCCTGCATCGTAATTCACCAGTTCAGAGTCTTGTAAGTGACTGGTATGCCCATCTTCTTCCTGCATCGTAATTCACCAGTTCAGAGTCTTGTAAGTGACTGGTATGCCCATCTCTTCCTGCATCGTAATTCACCAGTTCAGAGTCTTGTAAGTGACTGGTATGCCCATCTCTTCCTGCATCGTAATTCACCAGTTCAGAGTCTTGTAAGTGACTGGTATGCCCATCTCTTCCCTGCAATCGTAATTCACCAGTTCAGAGTCTTGTAAGTGATGGTATGCCCATCTCTTCCTGCATCGTAATTCACCAGTTCAGAGTCTTGTAAGTGACTGGTATGCCCATCTCTTCCTGCATCGTAATTCACCAGTTCAGAGTCTTGTAAGTGACTGGTATGCCCATCTCTTCCTGCATCGTAATTCACCAGTTCAGAGTCTTGTAAAGTGACTGGTATGCCCATCTCTTCCTGCATCGTAATTCACCAGTTCAGAGTCTTGTAAGTGACTGGTATGCCCATCTCTTCCTGCATCGTAATTCACCAGTTCAGAGTCTTGTAAGTGACTGGTATGCCCATCTCTTCCTGCATCGTAATTCACCAGTTCAGAGTCTTGTAAGTGACTGGTATGCCCATCTCTTCCTGCATCGTAATTCACCAGTTCAGAGTCTTGTAAGTGACTGGTATGCCCATCTCTTCCTGCATCGTAATTCACCAGTTCAGAGTCTTGTAAGTGACTGTATGCCCATCTCTTCCTGCATCGTAATTCACCAGTTCAGAGTCTTGTAAGTGACTGGTATGCCCATCTCTTCCTGCATCGTAATTCACCAGTTCAGAGTCTTGTAAGTGACTGGTATGCCCATCTCTTCCTGCATCGTAATTCACCAGTTCAGAGTCTTGTAAGTGACTGGTATGCCCATCTCTTCCTGCATCGTAATTCACCAGTTCAGAGTCTTGTAAGTGACTGGTATGCCCATCTCTTCCTGCATCGTAATTCACCAGTTCAGAGTCTTGTAAGTGACTGGTATGCCCATCTCTTCCTGCATCGTAATTCACCAGTTCAGAGTCTTGTAAGTGACTGTATGCCCATCTCTTCCTGCATCGTAATTCACCAGTTCAGAGTCTTGTAAGTGACTGGTATGCCCATCTCTTCCTGCATCGTAATTCACCAGTTCAGAGTCTTGTAAGTGACTGGTATGCCCATCTCTTCCTGCATCGTAATTCACCAGTTCAGAGTCTTGTAAGTGACTGGTATGCCCATCTCTTCCTGCATCGTAATTCACCAGTTCAGAGTCTTGTAAGTGACTGGTATGCCCATCTCTTCCTGCATCGTAATTCACCAGTTCAGAGTCTTGTAAGTGACTGGTATGCCCATCTCTTCCTGCATCGTAATTCACCAGTTCAGAGTCTTGTAAGTGACTGGTATGCCCATCTCTTCCTGCATCGTAATTCACCAGTTCAGAGTCTTGTTAGTGACTGGTATGCCCATCTCTTCCTGCATCGTAATTCACCAGTTCAGAGTCTTGTAAGTGACTGGTATGCCATCTCTTCCTGCATCGTAATTCACCAGTTCAGAGTCTTGTTAGTGACTGGTATGCCCATCTCTTCCTGCATCGGTAATTCACCAGTTCAGAGTCTTGTAAGTGACTGGTATGCCCATCTCTTCCTGCATCGTAATTCACCAGTTCAGAGTCTTGTAAGTGACTGGTATGCCCATCTCTTCCTGCATCGTAATTCACCAGTTCAGAGTCTTGTAAGTGACTGGTATGCCCATCTCTTCCTGCATCGTAATTCACCAGTTCAGAGTCTTGTAAGTGACTGGTATGCCCATCTCTTCCTGCATCGTAATTCACCAGTTCAGAGTCTTGTAAGTGACTGGTATGCCCATCTCTTCCTGCATCGTAATTCACCAGTTCAGAGTCTTGTAAGTGACTGGTATGCCCATCTCTTCCTGCATCGTAATTCACCAGTTCAGAGTCTTGTAAGTGACTGGTATGCCCATCTCTTCCTGCATCGTAATTCACCAGTTCAGAGTCTTGTAAGTGACTGGTATGCCCATCTCTTCCTGCATCGTAATTCACCAGTTCAGAGTCTTGTAAGTGACTGGTATGCCCATCTCTTCCTGCATCGTAATTCACCAGTTCAGAGTCTTGTAAGTGACTGGTATGCCCATCTCTTCCTGCATCGTAATTCACCAGTTCAGAGTCTTGTAAGTGACTGGTATGCCCATCTCTTCCTGCATCGTATTCACCAGTTCAGAGTCTTGTAAGTGACTGGTATGCCCATCTCTTCCTGCATCGTAATTCACCAGTTCAGAGTCTTGTAAGGTGACTGGGTATGCCCATCTCTTCCTGCATCGTAATTCACCCAGTTCAGAGTCTTGTAAGTGACATGGTATGCCCATCTCTTCCTGCATTCGTAATTCACCAGTTCAGAGTCTTGTTAGTGACTGGTATGCCCATCTCTTCCTGCATCGTAATTCACCAGTTCAGATCCTTGTAAGTGACTGGTATGCCCATCTCTTCCTGCATCGTAATTCACCAGTCAGAGTCTTGTTATGTGACTGGTATGCCCATCTCTTCCTGCATCGTAATTCACCAGTTCAGAGTCTTGTAAGTGACTGGTATGCCCATCTCTTCCTGCATCGTAATTCACCAGTTCAGAGTCCTTGTAAGTGACTGGTATGCCCATCTCTTCCTGCATCGTAATTCACCAGTTCAGAGTCTTGTAAGTGACTGGTATGCCCATCTCTTCCTGCATCGTAATTCACCAGTTCAGAGTCTTGTAAGTGACTGGTATGCCCATCTCTTCCTGCATCGTAATTCACCAGTTCAGAGTCTTGTAAGTGACTGGTATGCCCATCTCTTCCTGCATCGTAATTCACCAGTTCAGAGTCTTGTAAGTGACTGGTATGCCCATCTCTTCCTGCATCGTAATTCACCAGTTCAGAGTCTTGTAAGTGACTGGTATGCCCATCTCTTCCTGCATCGTAATTCACCAGTTCAGAGTCTTGTAAGTGACTGGTATGCCCATCTCTTCCTGCATCGTATTCACCAGTTCAGAGTCTTGTAAGTGACTGTATGCCCATCTCTTCCTGCATCGTAATTCACCAGTTCAGAGTCTTGTAAGTGACTGGTATGCCCATCTCTTCTGCATCGTAATTCACCAGTTCAGAGTCTTGTAAGTGACTGGTATGCCCATCTCTTCCTGCATCGTAATTCACCAGTTCAGAGTCTTGTAAGTGACTGGTATGCCCATCTCTTCTGCATCGTAATTCACCAGTTCAGAGTCTTGTAAGTGACT
The DNA here is from genome assembly GCA_036924085.1 of Ariolimax columbianus. Classification (NCBI taxonomy): domain Eukaryota; kingdom Metazoa; phylum Mollusca; class Gastropoda; order Stylommatophora; family Arionidae; genus Ariolimax; species Ariolimax columbianus. The sequence continues at coordinate 32,266,989 of JAVGWX010000008.1, read as the reverse complement.
GGTATGCCCATCTCTTCCTGCATCGTAATTCAACCAGTTCAGAGTCTTGTAAGTGACTGGTATGCCCATCTCTTCCTGCATCGTAATTCACCAGTTCAGAGTCTTGTAAGTGACTGGTATGCCCATCTCTTCCTGCATCGTAATTCACCAGTTCAGAGTCTTGTAAGTGACTGGTATGCCATCTCTTCCTGCATCGTAATTCACCAGTTCAGAGTCTTGTAAGTGACTGGTATGCCCAGACAAGTAGTGTCCAGGGGACTTATCAGTTCATTCCATTTTTCAATGCGGAATTTTCCGTGGACTAGTCTATAGGGGACTGTGTTGACTGTAAGAAATTTCATCTAGATTAAGTCTTGTGCACTGCAACTAGTGTCCAAATAACAATTGTATTTGGTCGATTTTCTGTTTATCTCTTTCAATTTCTGATGCGAGACTTTTTCATGTCTTGGCTTGGCTTGGTTTCGTTGGTTCTTAATCTCCCGCTACCAAACACTGAAAGGGCTTAAGTAGCAGAATGTAGTCTTAGAGAACGGAATTCGTTGTGTCGTAGTTTACAGCTTGACTTCGATATTTGCACCTTTCGGTCCAGCACATCCGACTTCAGCAAGCATTTTGTTGAGTACTGGGTACGAAGAGTCAAAACGGCTTATCAAAGCCAGATACATGACCAAATGGGAAACCGAACATACTGGTTACACCAAAAACGATGCCTATTACCAGTTGAACCGAAGAGAGCAGGTCGTTGTCTTCAGACTTCACACTGGCCACAATAGACTGAGGTACCACCTATTCAACAAATTGAAGATAGGTGGTACCGACGAATGCCCGTGCGGTACCGGTAAAATGACAGCTGAACATCTGCTGCAGAACTGCCCGACATACGAGGATCAGAGAGAGCAGATGTGGCCATCACCAGTGGAACTGCAAGACAAGCTATATGGCAGCGGCGACAGCCTCAGGATGACCGCCGCTTTTTTCGAAAAAATAATGGTTACTGTCTGACTGTGTACGAAGAAGAATAAGAAGAAGAGTACTGGGTTAGCATTCCCTCTTCGATCTCTTCTTCTTAGCCAGTCTGCCCTGCTGCAGCCTGTTATCCAGGACCACCGCGTGGAGGTGCAGAAGAGTCTTGGCAGCTCTGGTTCGCTGACCCTGACGCAGGCAGTCAGCTATGGGTCGCTGACCACTGCAGCTCATGCGCTGCTCAGCATCTTGATCCCACTTTTTCATGTCTGATTATGAGAAATATCTTTTCAGCTAAAGTAGGCTTTAGGCATCCTGTAACACCGGCACTCTCATTTATTGCCGCATCAATCAGTTCCATACACGTTTTCCAAACTGGCGTGGAGTACTCAGCTACGGAGAAACACAGGGCGAGTGTTGATGTTCGGAGGATATCTGGCTGTGTTCGTTTTCGGGTGATATTATCTCTCGCATGTATGTTCTGGTTGTTTCCTGGCAGTATATCATATAGAACAGCGTGCGATCCAACTTCACACCCAGATATTTGGAGGTTATACTGTGTTTCAACTGCTGTACTTACCATTGTATCTGTAGTTTCCTTTTTACCTCATCTATTTCTGAAGTGGAAGGAATATACTTGGGCTTTGCTGGTGTTTGGTGTGAGTTGATTTGTGTGGTGATATACGGAAAGGACATCGAGAAATAAACAATAGATTAATACTACTGCGATATTGATAGAATATACATTCATGTAATGCAATCTAATGATGAATGTATTTTGAGAAAGTGGGGGTCGCGATGTGCAATAAATGTTTTGAAATTATATTTTTGTTAATGTTGTAAAAGTGATCCGCATTTGAGGAAGTGAGAAAGCGCATGTTGTCATCACTAGAGCTATTCCTGTAAAAGCTTAATTATGAATACGCAGACAATCTGAGGCTGTCCACTGTTTTATTTATGTATATTCAAATTGGAATCTGAGGCTATCCGTCGTTTTCTTTATTTATATATATATATATCAACCATGTAGCATGTTCTTTATAGAACGTCGCTCCCATCACAGTCTGTCTGAAAGAAACTCGTTCCCGTACCAAAACTCCAGCCTCCGCCACAGTCATACCCAAGTATTCCTGGCTATCTTGGTACCATCGTCTTCTTGATCTACCCTTTCCTCTTTTACCTGGCACCATACCTTCCATCACTGTTCTTGTTTTCTCCAGACCGCTGTGTCTCTTGATGTGACCAAAGTATTTGCATTTTCTAGCCAAAATGCAATTGACAAACCAGTTCTCCTCTATGCTCAACTCTTGCCGAACGTCTACATTTGTCTTTTTCTCTGTCCAGGGTATTCTGAAATGTTAAATTCAGAATACCCTGGACATTAAATATATATATATATATATATATATATATATATATATATATATATATATATATATATATATATATATTCAATTTAACATCTGAAAGCATAGGAAGAAGAAGATGGTTGAGATTAATGTAAGTGTGTTCACACGCAGGAAAAATAACGTCGGTAGTATATTTCCACAGCAGTGGGTATTCGGTGGCATTTGTCGTGAAACAAGTCAGTGTTTGATGGTTCCAGTGCCAGACCGCTCAGCAGCAACACTAATGCCCATTATCGTAGCCAACATTCGTCCTGGTACAACAGTTCTGTCTGACCAATGACGTGCATACAGTACCATTCAGAATGTGCCTGGTTTAAGTCACGAAACAGTGAATCATTCTGTACATTTTGTCGACCCTATCACAGGAGCAAACACACAACGGATAGAGAGGTTGTGGAAAGCTGTCAAATAGCGCAACAAACGTCAAAACGGAACACACAGACACATGATAGATTCCTACATGTGTGAGTTTCTGTGGCGACATCAGAATAAAGTCCGTCAGTTAGACCCGTTCGACTATACATTCTGCAGGACATCACAGAAGTTTGGCCTCCTATTTAAATTGTGCAGCTACGAACAAACAACATGTGTTTGTCCTGATATGTGAATAGCTTCAGCGATCCTTGGTAATCTGTTCCCTCACGGCCTTTTTCAGGGACCACAAAACCTACAAACCAGCATCGAGGTCCTTTTTAGGGCCCACAAAAAACAACAAAACTGCACCCAACAAAACTGCATCCTGATAGCTTGACACTTATAATTATTTTTGTACGGAAACCCGTGTGGTCATTGAATGGCATACAATTTCAGAATGGGTGAATTAACGCACAAGAACCGAAAAGGTAAGAAAATTAAAACATAATGCACTTAATTTTACAATGACATACCTAAAGTATTTGTTGTATTAATGGTTCATATCTGCCGAAGACGGATGTGTCGTACCGAAAGGTGCAAATATTGCAGTCAAGCTGTAAACTAGCGACACAACGCATTCCGGTCTGCGGATTTCATCCTGCTACTTGCAAAGCCCTGTTCAGAGCTTGGTATCGGGAAATTGAGAACGAATGAAGAAGAAGAAGAATGGTTAGTATTTTATCGTCCTCCCCAACACCCAACCCCCAACATCCAAACACCCCCCCCCCCTTCTGAAACGTTAAAATCTAATCACACTTACAAGTATATTGTGCCTGCTAACAGATTCATGATAGATATGGGATTTTCAGTCCGTCTAACCCATCTAATCGAATCTTTTCATTGGGAGCAACAAGCTACTCTCAGAGTATTTGGTGAAACATCAGATTGGTTCGAAGTACAAATGTGAGAAAGGCAGGGATGTATGCTCTCCCCATACCTTTTTTTTTACATTTATGCAGAATACACAATTGAGGAACTTTAGAAGGGATGAGAATATGGAAAGTTGCAGTCTCTTTACAATCGGCTGATACAAGATCCCAGAACTAAGATACGCAGACGATACTGGGATACTATCAACTGTACAGAGGGATTTGAGCAGCTAATTGCAGCCGTAACCAGATGCAGCGAAGATTTTTAAAACTCTTTGTAAACATAAACGAAACAAAGATAATGACCACCGTCAAAACAAGAAGTCTACACATTCAAAATCGGGGGTCAGGAAATATAACAGTTCACGAACTCCGAGTATCTGGGCTACAGAATTGACAATAATGGCGATTGCTAAAAATAAAATCAGAAGGAGATTGGCAGTGGCAATGAAGAGTCTACACAGCCTGAGGAAACTTTGGCAGAATACCAGCAAACCAACAAAAGTGATCATTTTGAGTTTTTTTCCCATTACAGCATAAGGCTGCAAAACATGGACAGGGACCCCAAGGAAGAGAATCGAGTATTTCGAGTCGAAATATTATAGAAGGGTCCTCAGAATACCGTGGATCGACGATAAGAATGCATACATTCGACAAGAGTCGGGCATCGGGGAAAACTGGTTCATAAATTCCATCATGAACAGAAAATTAAAATACTTTGGCTACATCAAAAGACACAACGGTCTTGAGAGAACGGTAATGGGAGGCATGGTGTCGGGAACGAGAGGCAGAGGCAGACCAAGAAGGTGGTGGCACCAAGATGTCAAGGAATGCTTGGGCATGACTTTTGAGCAGGCTAAAGATTTGACAAGAGATTGAGTTTTTTTTCAGAGGGGATGTGATAGGAGCAACTTTCTGCATGGGACATGCTACATGCTGATGATGAATAAATGTATAAATATAGCACAATAAGACGCGGTTAAAACTCGCGAGACACTTCCCGTGTCAGATGGATTGAGGGCATAACAGAATAAATACAACATCACGGAATTAGAGTTACCGACCAACACGCTTCGCCTAGGTGAGGCGACTTCATATCACAGCAGAGCCTAATGACACACGTGAAATGGAAACGTAAGTAACGGACGTGTAAAGGCCGCAGTACTGTCGTATGTAGTGTCATTACGTCACCCCCCCCCCCCATCTTACCACAACACCACCCCCCACCCCCCGCCTCCACCCCATCATATCAGTACAACAGTCCTGTTGTTTGCTTCAAACTGTAGCTTTATGTTCTGTTCCTAAGAATCGACTTAACTGCACTCTGGGCGTAACCATAGGTTATCAGTATTTCTCAATAAATGGCGGTGGTTGTGGATTATGATGGTTCCTGCAGCTCGACGGTTGTACACACGTCTGCTCCATCCTCTCTTGCGTCCCAGTCCTCTCGGACCTCTTACTATATCAAAGATCTGCAGTCTGTGAATTGCTGATTCATCTGTTGCAGTATCTTTATCAAACTGGCGGCCATTGATAGACTGCAGAATGTCACTCCTATACATATATAATCTATCCGTAATTGGCGAGTATAGGATTCAGCTCTTTCGTTGCATGAACCTCAGAGTGGCCAGGGGAGTAGATCCTCAATATTAGTCCATGTAGTTTGTTTGATGTCTCTACAGCTACTCATGTCTTAGCCAGTCCTTGTATACCTTCCGAAGCAAGGATTTGGAGTATGGTGCGATTACTGTTCCCGTTAAAGAGGTACCAACAAGCCATCTCAAAGCTGCAGTCACTGCTTCCGTCTTCATTCTTATATTGGAAGCTGCTTTTCTTTATGATCCCCTCTGCTCAGCAACGATCTGTACTCTCATTGTAGCCGATAAGCCCCAACAACTACGTAGCACCGATCCATCGGTATAAATGACGGGATTACTGTACTGCATGTTATTATTTATCAGCTGGATATCCTCGAGCTCTCCCCTTCACGTGCACCACTCTCTGCATTCCCTGCCTAGATTTGTGATAACTGCGGTAATATCATTCTATTGCCAGTGTGAATTCATTCTTATCCCTTGACTATCGCCCAAGTTTAAACTGTAGTCACCTGTCCAATTATTACGCCTGTGCCATCCTCTCTTGGTTCTTTATCTCTTAATGTCTCAGGTGCTATTGTGCAATGGGTGTCGCCTGATTGTGCTAACCTGCATATAGGTTTGGCAAATGCTAATTTATATCAGCCCGTCACAGATGATTAATGATAAGAATGGGAAACCAATAACAGGCCCACAGAACACAAAAGTGAGAGGGAGAGAATATTTTAAGGAGCTGTACGATGTTTGGGGCCTGTATCAAGATAACACACCTCTAAATAACATGCTATTTACAGAAGTGCAATTACCTATAGACAGAAACGAATTTAATAAGGCATTTTTTTCATCTCGAACAACAATGCACCAGAGATAGACGAGTTACCTATCGAGCTACTCAAAGCAGCGGGATAAATTTTACATAATGTATTTTTTCAATATGTTAATGCCATTTACAAAAAGGGAATATGGCCAAAAGATCACACAACCTCAATATTAATTCCGTTGTTAACAAAATAAAATGCAAAAGAATGCGGTCAATTCCGAACGATAAGTATGATAACATATGCATCTAAAATTCTTTTGAAGATAATTAAGATGAGGATGCATGGAAAGATGAAGGAGGTACTGAAAGATATCCAGTTTGGATTGTTAAGGCCAGAGGTTCGCGGGAGACCATCGGATCATTGCGGCTTCTCGCAGAAAGAGTGACCGATCAAGGACGACCACTATTTATCTGCTTTATTGACTCGTGAAAGCCTTTGATCGAGTCCCCTAGAGCAAACTATTTAACATTCTGCAGCAAATAGGTATAGAAAGAACATCCATTAAGTTAATCCAGAACCTGTATGAAAGTCAAGAGGCCATTATTTCAATCAAAGAAGGTCTCATGGATCCAGTCTCTCAACTAGTCTCTATACCGCATATTCTGAGATGATCATGGACAACGTTATGCGGAGTTCTAATAGGGGTGTCAAAGTTAATGGTATGATAGTTTATGCCATTAAATTTTCCGATGACCAAGCGATAGTGGGTGGATCAGTAGCAACGTTGCAAATGCTGCTTGAAAACAATTATTAGCACAGCCAAGGAGTTTGGCATGAAAATAAACATATCAAAGACAAAGGTTTTGTTGTTTTCTAAGCAACAAATGCAACAATAGGATCGGATCACCAATGGAGAAATAATCGAACAAGCACATAAGTTTACATATTTGGGGCAAATAAACCAAAACAGAAGATGCACGCAATGAGATATAAATTAAGGCAAGGAATGCAATGGCAAAAAAGGGCTTCAGTGAAAAAAACAGAAACTGTTAATCTCAAAGAATCCCAGAATAGAACTGAGGATGAGAATATTCGTCACTCATATAAGGCCAATTGCACTGTATGGGGGTGAAACATGGACTCTAGCAAAGAAGGATGAAAAAAGATTGGAAGTGTTTGAGATGTGGTGCTACCGTAGAATGGAAATAGTGAGTTTGGCTTTAAGAAGATCTAATGACAATGTACTCACTGATGTCGGCGCAGAAAGACACATTTTGCTTATGATACAAAAACGTCATTAGAGCTGGCTAGGTCACACTATAAGACATGAAAGTATCCTACGGAAGATACTAGGGGGCAAGATTGGCTGGGTCACAATATGAAACATGAAAGTATCCTACGGAAGATACTAGGTGGCAAGATTGGCTGGATCACAATATGAGACATGGAAGTATCATACGGAAGATACTAGGGGGCAAGATTGGCTGGGTCACAATATGAGACATGGAAGTATCCTACGGAAGATACTAGGTGGCAAGATTGGCTGGGTCACAATATGAGACATGGAAGTATCCTTCGGAAGATACTAGGTGGCAAGATTGGCTGGGTCACAATATGAGACATGGAAGTATCCTACGGAAGATACTAGGGGGCAAGATTGGCTGGGTCACAATATGAGACATGGAAGTATCCTACGGAAGATACTAGGTGGCAAGATTGGCTGGGTCACAATATGAGACATGGAAGTATCCTACGGAAGATACTAGGTGGCAAGATTGGCTGGGTCACAATATGAGACATGGAAGTATCCTACGGAAGATACTAGGTGGCAAGATTGGCTGGGTCACAATATGAGACATGGAAGTATCCTACGGAAGATACTAGGTGGCAAGATTGGCTGGGTCACAATATGAGACATGGAAGTATCCTACGGAAGATACTAGGTGGCAAGATTGGCTGGGTCACAATATGAGACATGGAAGTATCCTACGGAAGATACTAGGGGGCAAGATTGGCTGGGTCACAATATGAGACATGGAAGTATCCTACGGAAGATACTAGGTGGCAAGATTGGCTGGGTCACAATATGAGACATGGAAGTATCCTACGGAAGATACTAGGGGGCAAGATTGGCTGGGTCACAATATGAGACATGGAAGTATCCTACAGAAGATACTAGGGGGCAAGATTGACTGGGTCACAATATGAGACATGGAAGTATCCTACGGAAGATACTAGGTGGCAAGATTGGCTGGGTCACAATATGAGACATGGAAGTATCCTACTGAAGATACTAGGTGGCAAGATTGGCTGGGTCACAATATGAGACATGAAAGTATCCTACGGAAGATACTAGATGGCAAGATTCAAGGGAAGAGAGAATCCCGGCGACCAAGATTCACCTTTTCATCTCAGGCAAGCAGGGACATTAAAGCACTAACTTTTGCTGAAAAAAAGAAAACTGCAAAGGTTAGGGTGAAATGGAGAGACATACTCAGACGACCTTACAGCCAGTCTCTGGACTGATGAACCAGATAATGATGGTGTCACAGACGGTAGTCCCAGCATGTTGTGTTGCTTCATCAGGGTGAAATGCTTGTTAAGTGTTTGCTCATGTTTCGACCTGCATAACAACAATGTTTCGTTCAATCGCGAAATAATCAAAGATGCATGCCTTCGTCAACAAAGTTTGTAATTTACTAAGCAGCAAGACTTACTTTCCACTTCCAAGCACCACGTCATACAGCATCCGTCCAGTATTCAGAGACATGGATTGTCCTGTCATTTGCCTCCACCCTGTCGCACTTATTGCATGTTTCCTGGAGGTTGAGGCAGGTCATCTTGTGGTCTGGGTCCTGTATTGTGCCACATTCACAAATGTCATTATCTGTGTATCCCCATTTTTTCATGTTCCTCTTGCATCGTGATACGCCAGTTCGGAGTCTGTTCAGCGACGTCAATGTTGTGTATGGTAGATCATGTCCGGGGGTAGGTTCCTCACGAAGTTCGATCTCTTGGACCTGCACCAATTCGTGCCATCTCTCGATACGGCGACTTTCAGGGCTTGTCTGCGTTGGCTTTGTTGATTTTAGGAAGCTATAACAAGCAAGACTGTCTTATGTAAATTCTAGATATTAGGAACATTACATTAAACGCTCATTGTTAACATGCTAGTGTTTTTCATTGGCATGTTATAATCATGATGACCTGTTTCTCAGCGTAGCTGTATGTCTCAACTTCGTCTCCAGTGTACCCTGTCTTGGGTCACGGAAGTCGAATGCCTCTCTAGAGGCATCTCGGATGTTGCAACACACAGCAAGGGAGTCTGACCAACGCATTGGAGGTCTTCCCCGCGGTCTCTTCTTACCTTGGGGGTACCAGACTGCTGTCGCTGTGCTCCATCGACCATCATTTCGTCTTAACACGTGGCCTGCCCATGTATGTTTTGCCTTGTCTGCATGGATTACCGCATCTTTCACCAGGGACGATCGTCTTATGTCAGAGTTGTGGAGACCTTGCATACATTAGTTCCGGAGTGATCCCTACCAAGCGTCTCTCGAGGGAGGCCTGGGTCAATCTGAATTTGTACTCCAGTGATTTTTGTTAGTGTCCACGTGTCAGCACAGAAGCACACCGCGAGGAGTACCATGGAATTGAAAAAGGAGACTCGTAAGTCCTGGTCAATGCAACCGTCCAGGACCGTGTTAATAGACGAGAAGGCTGCCCAACCCGCGCCGCGACGTCTTGTCAGTTGAGGTTCCAGGTTATTCTCCATAGTGAGAAGGCGCTCAAGATAGATGTACTCGTTGACATCCTCTAATCGTTCATCGCCAACGAAGAGACTGGATCACAAGTGGCGAAGCGATTGCGCAACACTTTGGTCTTAGAGATATTCATCTCGTCTCGCTTTCTTGCCTTCTCCATCGAGTAGCTGCATCATTTGGTTGGCTTCTGTTGCTGACACTGATAAGCAGTATGTCATCGGTAAATCGAAGATGATTGAGACGTCTGCCGTCAATAAGAATGCCAAAGGTATCCCAGTTGCATCGGCTAATGACTGATTCCAAACATGCGGAGAAGAGGTTCGGTGAGATAGGATTGCCCTTGCGGACCCCCTTTTGAATTTGTACCATAACTGAACATTGGAATAGACGAAACGTGGTAGTGCAGTTCGTATAACTTTTGGCGAGAATTCTGATGTAACCAGGAACGACACCTTGTTATGATATAGTTTAAAGTTGAATACATTCTTATGCTGTTCCAGCCGGTCTTGATCACTGCACCCCCCCCCCCCTTTCTGGATTCCAAGCCTTTCTGACTGTAACCGGCGCCGGATAGCATACACACTGACCACAGCTGCTGTGCAATGACGCTCACGATCACCCACCCTCACACACATACACCCGCTTCCGCCATCCAGGTTTGCCATTTTGGCTTTCCAGAAGCTAAAATCAAGAAGATTGTAGATCAACACTTTAATCCAAATATTGGTGAGCATATCGAGAAGCTTCGCATTGCACTAGTCAGGAGAATCCCAGCTCGCCTTATCAACTACGCCTCGGGATATAAAAAGAGCCACTGTGACCCACCACCAAAAAATACGCCAAGAGTTAAATGAATTGATAATGAGTGGTCTTCCAGCAACAACAACAACAGCCAATCTATAAAAAAATGGGCGCGCTGTCTTTTGAGTAGGTTGTAAACCAGTCAGGGTGCATCCACAAAGACCCAGTATAATGAAGTGTTTACATGAAACATAATTTTCAGCTGCAGGTGAATTATCGTGATTTTAAATACTGATTGAAATACGTTACTCTTTTTGTTAAAGATAAATAAAAAACTTGTCAAAGTACATCTCAAATTACACTTTAAGAAAGTCAGAGACATTTGATCATGATTTTGATTTTGATACTATACAATACTGATTACAACACTACATAGTAGATGCTATGCCTCTCACCGTTCACACAAGACAAAACCCTTCTAAATTTTTAGCGGTAATTTGAGTTTTTTTTAAAAAGCATTCTAGAAACAGTACCTTACATATAAAAACAGGGAAATAGATGAGCGCGAAACGTGTTTGCATACTGATGGAAAATGGAAAAACACTACTAATTGGACTTCTAATGTGTTATCATTTTATCTTAGGCCTATAATTCAGTGCTGTTCAGGATAATCGTGGAATCGTACATTTTAAAATATACCTTCCCACACCCCTCCTCTCTGCCACCCATTACACTCTTCTCTTGCCTTCAACCCATCTATCACTTCCCACCTCACCCCTACATTCCCCCCCCCCCCCCCCTCTCTCTCAACACATGCATCTGTTCCTCCTTCAACTGGCCCATCAACCTGCCCATTTCTCGACAAACTACCCATTTCTTCCCCCCATCAATCTGCCAATTTCTCCCTCCCCCCCCCCCCCCCCCCAATCAACCTGCCAATTTCTTCCTATCTCAACCCATCCATCACTTCTCACTTTGATCCATTTCTTTCCGCTGGCAACCAACCTGTCTCAGTTCATCCATGCTTGTTTCAGATTCAGAGCTGTGTCCTCTTATTTTTCAGTGACATTATTTTGTCTGCCTATCAAAGGTTTATGAGCCATGGGAGAAGTGCAGGTGGTTCTTTTACATTCACCCTTTCATATTTATCCTGAGCCTTTTATCATAGTGACATCCATCACAAGATTTGATCAGCAAATCAAATATCTACTGCACACAGCAGGCAGACTGCAGAGAGAAATAATAAGGTAGATTGCCAAATAGACTTGGCAGTGACAAGGCAGACAGACTAGCAAAATAAGGATCAAGACCAAAACAGCCACACACAGCAACAACTTTATAAACAGTTGACAAATGACAAGACCCAATCCAAATGGAAAGGCTTCTTGACTGGGCCCTAGTATGTGCTTCGTACATTGGGAGCTTGACTGCTTCTGTTATTTCTGCTGTCCATCTCTTGCATGGTCGACCCTTGACTCGGTATAGCATTTTTTTTATATCCATTGTCACATTCTTAAATTGTAATATTTCGGAGATATTTAAACATGCTTAAAAATTACTTTGTTTTCAGATTTGTCCGGAACTTGTTAGCAGATTTCACAGTTGATGTCAATACCACTCGTGTGTCAGTGATAACATTTTCATCACCACATAAGATATATCGGCACATTGATTATCTCACACACCCTGATAATGACAACCACAAGTGTAGACTCTTAAATGAGGACATTCAGCAAGTAGACTACACACCTGGAGGCACTCACACCCTTGGGGCTTTTCTTGAGGCTGAGGTAGATTCATTTTTCTGTAAACCTGTATTTAACGTTGATAACTTGTTTTCAAACAAAAACTATGGTGATCGCCAGAGATGACAAGAGACATCAGATAACCCTAGGAAAACAAGCACTGGAGCAAGTCAGCAACTTTAAATTTCTAGGTGTGGTAATAGACAGCAGGGGAGGAATCAAAGAGGAGTTAACTGCACGAAGGGCAGCAGCAGGTAGACTTTTCCATGTAATAAACATAGGATTCCTCAGTAAAAGAGAAATAAGCAGGAAAACAAACATGGATATATACCGCTCGACCTATGTGCCTGTCCTGACATGTGGATGTGAGTCATGGGCAATGACTACAGCCCAAGAAAGGCAATTACAAACTTCAGAAAGGAGGTACCTAAGATGGGGGTTCAGGTGACGAAAAGGGTCAAGATCCGTAACCAGACAATACGTAGCAATCTTGAAGTTCAACCCCTGCAGACATTAGTGGAGCAGTCCCAACTACAGTGATTTGGCCATGTCTGTAGAATGGAAAAAGATCAGATACCAAAGCGGTCATGGGAGATAAAAAGGCAAGGACGCAGACCACCAGGACACCCCAAAGTACGTTGGGAAGACAACATACGACAGTCCCTAAGTGATAGAGGGCTGGATTGGAAAGAGGCCAGGAAAAAGAAGACGAATGGAACAGTGTGGCGTTCTCTCTGGCATACCTCTACACCTCACGGTAGAAGAGGAGCGACTAAGTAAGTAAGTAACTTGTTTTCAAAGTGTTTTCAGAATAATCACTGCAGATGTATGGCCAGCTGTATGGGTTTGAAACGTGGACTCGCGAATAGGATTGCTTCAAGGGGATTTAGATTTAGCTTCCTTAATAGTATTCAGCAGCGACATTCGACACACACTGACTTCCAAACATTCTTCATTGAAAATGAGAATTGTCAGGTGTTATGTATAATCGTCACTACTTTATGTCGCAGAAACATGAGCGCTGAATAAAAAGTAGGAACAAATAATAAAATTTAGGGAAATTTGGGTATATAGAAGATTGGGTTGAATTTATGAAGAGACAAGAAAACAAATGTGGAGGCATTGAAAACGTTTGGGGTGAAAAGAGAATTAATGACCAAAATCAAGGTTTGGCAGGTTAGATATTTTGACCATATAACAAGAGATATAACAGCTGTAAAGGAGGAAATGTGGACTCTAACAAAGAAGGATGAAAAAAGCAGCTTGGAAGAGTTTGAAATGAGTTGGACAGAAAGACGACCCAATAACAATGTTCTCACTGAGGCAGATACACAAATACTAATATTGAAAATGATAAAGAAACAAAGGTTGAGTTGTCTAGAACACAATATGTGACATGAATGTCTTTAAGAGGAGATAGTAGAGGGCATTATTCAGGGGGAAAAAACAAATGAAGAGGATGGAGACAAGCCTTTACATCTCAGGCATGCAGAGGCATTAAAGTACAAACCTATGGTGAAATGAAGAGTGGTGCAGAGAATAGGGTCAAATGGAGAGATATGCTCAGGCAACCTTACAACCAGTCTTAGGGCTGATCAACCAGAGAATAGGGTCAAATGGAGAGACATGCTCAGGCAACCTTACAACCAGTCTTAGGGCTGATCAACCAGATGATGATTATGAATTTGTTTTTGTTACACACTTCTCAATTTCTCTAGGCGTTACGCTGTTAGTGGCAAGATCAGGTGTAACATATTGACTCAGATCCCCACTTCACATCCATCTGGATACAAATTGTTACAGCTTTCTTGTCAGAGAGGTGAGGATTATAACTGTCAGTCACGTAATGGTGAGCCTGCTGAGTAGTTCAGCATTGCACTACAGCCTTAGGTCCTAGTCTCACCTTCTTCAGTACTCCCAGAGATGAGCCACCACAACAGCTGCCAAAAAAAAATTCAGCAAAGAGTAAAGAACTCAGCAAGAGTATTTTCTGACAACAACATAAATGACCACACATTGGTTAGCTCAAGATAAATGTACACACATTGGTTAGCTCAAGATAAATGTCCACACATTGGTTAGCTCAACATAAATGTCCACACATTGGTTAGCTCAAGATAAATGTACACACATTGGTTAGCTCAAGATAAATGTACACACACAGGTAAACTCACTCATCCTAATCATGACGTCCACAAATGTAAATGTGAACATTGGGATTTGGATAGATGTCGTCTGATCCATTCAAAGTCATAACTGGCATATCGTGTCTCATTCTTTCCTGGCACATCAGGTATGCCGCCAAACTTAAACAGCTTATTTTACTTTACTTTTTTTTTTCTTTTACTATCGGACGAATTTATTCCTATTGCTGGGGTAGTCGAGGGGTTTTTAGACTGAGGACCACAGGCCATTTCGCCAAGCCGTGTGCCTCCTATTTTTGTTTTTTTCACCCGCAACAGAAAAAACAGTCAGCAGTCAGGCATCTAAACCATTCGGCGCACGCTGCTTTTACACTGTTGTGATTTGTTGTTTTCGTTTATCACTGATGAAGTTCTTGTGGCCATAACGTTCGTGACATTTTGTTGTTGTCCTGATATGGCTACTGAGCCATATATACGATTTTATCGACTAGGGAGTTTGTCATCTAGCATGAGTCAAGCAGGCAGTGGAGCCTGACAGAGTTGAGCATGATTACGTTCAATCAGTGAAGTACTAGAGCCATTTATATCCATAACCTTTGCCAGTAGCTGAGAGAGACAGAGCACCTAAATATCTGACGTGAGTGCAGGAAAGTAGATTTGATATAACATAACATAAATATATAAGATAACGTCAATTATTAATTGATTATATTCAATCAAGTGGACTAAGTCACAAGGTGCGCACAAAAGAAAGACAAGGATGCATACTCTCACCTTATCTGTTCAATATTCATGCAGAAAACATAACGAGAAATGTGAAGAATGACAAAAAGTATGAAACGTTTGACCAGATAAGAGTTGGCATGAAAGAAATGCCAGAACTAAGAAATGCGGATGATAAAGTTGTTCTCTTGAAGAGTGCTGTAGAGCTGGATTACCCTGTCTGTTAAGTGACACGGTGAAGAACAAAATCTGTTTGTAAACACCGGCAAGACTAAGACAATGAGTCGAAAACTAGACCTAAAGTTATCTTAGAAAATAAAACAGTTCAGAATGTTACGAGTTTCTAATATTTCGGCTCGATTATAAGCAGCAACAGAGATTGCCAAAAAGGAAATGAGAAGAATAATGACCATGCTACTACAGAGGTTAACTAAAAGGAAATATGTGTGGCAGAATGCAAACACTATTAATAAAATAAAGATCCTGAGGACTTGCATTTTTCCCTGGGACATTGAATTCTTTTGTTCTATAATCTCTTAGCCATGCTGCATGGTTACAATCTGTTGATTGGGCCATCACTTAGAGGTGGAAAAGGGTCTTGGTCAGTTATGAGTCACTTACCCTGATGCAAGTAGCTAGATTTGAGTTGCTGGCCTCTATCAGTTCATTCATTGCTGTATCTTTGGCCCCTAGCATGTAATATAATACAACTAACAGCAAGCTCATGAATTACACTCCCACCTATTCACTCAGATCAATCGAAACCTACCTATTGCAGAGTCGTCAGGGGTTTTACAGGAACATTACTCCATATGCAGAATAAGACTAAAAAAGTGAATTACTTTTGTTTTTCAGAGATGAGAAGCAGAAGAAATAGAAGAAGAAGACTATGTTAAAATACTAAAACCATGTTACATGCACTTTACAGAAAAAAAACTGTTAAATTTATGTCCTTCAATTTGTGCACTCTACAGAAAGTTCTGAAGTCTGCTCGACCAGATGCTGCCAAAGCCATCTTTCTTATGACTGATGGATACTCCAATGGTGGTGATCCTAGGCCCGTGGCAAACAAACTAAAGAGAGAGGGAGTGAAGGTTTTTACTTTTGGAATCCGAGATGGTTTTGTATGGGAGCTGGAGGACATGGCGTCAGAGCCGAAGAATGAAACATGCTACATTCTGGATAGTTTTGAGGAATTTGAGGCTTTGGCAAAGAGGGCTTTACACACTGGTTAGTGCATTTTGCATTGTTTCTTATTATACGAGGCTTGTTCAAATGAAACCGGACTTAATTGCACCAAGACAACATATGTATGATGTGCATGATGACATCACTTCTGGTGTATTCAGCACATACCAACCGTCAAGTTTGCAAAATTTAAGTATCCTCAGACTCTTTCCTCAACAGACCGTTGAAAACATGGCGGGTGTGATATGGAATCCGTCCAGAGTTGATCAGCGAGTGGTGATTCGGTTTTTAACAGCTGAAGGATGTTGACCAGTTGACATTCATCACAGAATGCTGACAGTGTATGGTGACAAAAGTGTGTCGAAGACAGCAGTGAAGAACTGGGCAACGATGTCTAAAAAAGGACGTGAGTTAACGAAAGATCTTTAGAGATTAGGTCAGATGCATATTGTTGCGTCAGAAGATGCCATCGCCAAAATGAATGCAGCAATTCATGCAGGAGCTTACGTTTGTTAGCAGAGGAATTAGCTGTGTTGCCAGGGACAGTGCAAATGGTGGTTAGCAAGAAACTGGTATATAGGAAGGTGTGTTCACAATGGATACATTGGTTGCTGTCTAACCACCATAAGGAAGAATGCATGGGATGGAGTTTGAACCACTTGCTGCAATACAAAGAGGATGATGATTCGTTTCTTTTGCGTATAGTGGCAGGTGAACATGCCTCGGTCAGCATCCTTCAGCTGTCAGAAACCAAATCACCGCTTGGACAGATTCCGTATCACACCCGCCATGTTTGCAAAGATCTGCTGAGGAAACTATGAACCGCAGGATAGTGAAATTTTGCAAACTTGACAGTTGGTATATGCTGTATACACTAGAAGTGATGTCATCATATGCATCGTATGTATGTTCACTTGGTGCAATTAGGTCCGGTTTCATTTGAACATACCTCGTACTTTCAGATATCAGTTTGAAATATGGCTGAAGAAAGAACTGGTGAGTCTGAGGATATTGTTATTTTAATAGAGAAATGCTGTTGGCTATATGCATTCCTAATATGTTGGGCACCATTGCAGTCGATGTTCTTGACTCATTCCATCAGCACCACACTTACACTCATTGGAAGTTTTCTATGTTTAGTTTCCTTAATAAATGCTGTTTTGGCTTTGAAAGCACTAATTGTAGAAACATTCAATATGAATGGGCAGGAAATGGTGAAATAAAATCATTAGCCCACTGCTAGATAATGTAGAATAATCCACAAAGGCAAATTATCAGACCCAATTACAGTTCAAACTGAGGTCAGACAGGGATGACTATCATCTCCAACAGTCTTCCTCACAGCTGTGGACTGGATCATGTGGCAAACAACTATTTGTCTCAACGTGGTGTTGTGGATTAACTTTCCGGCTGATTTTCTTACACAACACTTTTCACAGATATGTGCCTTACTCTTGTGTGCTTCTAGTAAGGACCAAGATTGACATTCGTAACACAATGAAGGAATAAATAGTGTATTTATCAGCTTTCTCTTAATGGAAATAAGCACTCTAGGGTGTTTCAAAATCGGTGCAATTTGATAGTGGACGCAGTTCGCCTTCATAGTTCTATGTGTAATCTCTCTGTTCACTTTGCCTTCATCAGTTAACGTACTACCTAGGTATTTCAACTCCTGTAACTCACTTGAAACTAATGCTTCTAATGCTTGAAGGGTGAACATCAAGTCTCACGGTGTGGGTAAACAGGATCTTTACTTTTTTGTATATAACTAGCCTGTTCCATGTCCAACGCTTTTTAGTTCACTCTTGTTATTTTTTGGCTGCGAATGTGTAGGCCGTTTTATTTATCATAGAAATTGTTAGCTTTGGTAATGACTTTGTAGGCTGTTTTATTTATCAGAGGGACTGTTAGTTTGGGCATTAAATGTGTAAGCTGTTTTATTTATCATAGGAATTATTAGTTTTTGGCTTTGAATGTGTAGGCCGTTTTATTTATCATAGGAATTATTTGTTTTTGACTTTGAATGTGTAGGCTGTTTTATTTATCATAGAAATTGTTAGTTTTGGTAAAGACTATATACCCTGTTATATTTTGAAATGGGATTATTAACTTTATTTGAGAATACATAATATGTTGTATGTTAATAATAGTTAATAAACATATCTTTAATTCCATTGTTACAATGGGAACAAAACATTCTTTCACTGGTCTGATGTGTTCATATGTGTTTCAGACCTTCAGAGTGGCTCATATGTTGAGCAAACGTCGTCTAAATGTAACGAGATCTGCACAAAAGAAGGACTTTGTTGTCATGAAAATGCTACATGCTCATGTGGAACTTATACAGGGAAGTACGAGTGCCTTTGTAAGCCAGGCTATTATGGAACTGGTCGAGGGAAAACTGGATGCAAGCGTAAGTTATGGTCAGCCATATTAGCTTGTGTTTCTCCTAGTCACATGGGTGGTTTTGGGAAAGTGTGTGTGTGTGTGTGACACAGGGAGGAAAATAATGGCCACTGCCATGCCGAGAGCATGCAATAAGAGGTGACTTTCTGAGTTTTCGGTGACATGCAGTCATTCTGGTCTCATAATCAACACTAGTATAACTGAGATTCTCTCCCAATATGATTCTGGGAAGTTGTACAACCAACCAAACATTACCAAAAACATTAAAATGTTTGCGTTCACCAATATTCACAATTTCGTCCAGAACCAGCTCAGGACAATGCAGGATACCTAGCTTAACAGTGAAGTAGATGAAATCCAGCAGACACAAAAGATTCAAAGCGGTTTTGTGATGGCCTGACGGTCTATGGTCCCAGGTCCTATCATTCATCTCCTATTCTTAATGCTGATGGCACGGAACTGATGACCGACAAAGTCGATATTCTGGAGCGATGGTCAGAGCACTTCAGTGCTATCCTAAACCGTCAATCCACTATCAGTGA
This sequence comes from Ariolimax columbianus, assembly GCA_036924085.1. Lineage (NCBI taxonomy): Eukaryota > Metazoa > Mollusca > Gastropoda > Stylommatophora > Arionidae > Ariolimax > Ariolimax columbianus. The sequence goes on along the minus strand of JAVGWX010000008.1, from coordinate 32,247,725 downwards.
ATTAGCCATAACACGCATGTCTCAAGTTGAAGTCAATAACAGGTTGGGTATCCTGCCCAGTACAGATGAGGTTGAGAAAGCAATCAGATTAATGTTTAGTGGCAAAGCCCCTGGTTCAGATGCTATTCCTGCTGAGCTCTACAAGGCAGGAGGCCCTGTGCTGCTACACAAGCTAACAGACCTCTTTTGCTCAAATTGAGATGCAGGTCATATGCCGCAGGGACTGAAAGATGCCACCTTTGTCCACATGTACAAGCACAAGGGCAATCGTCAATCTTGTGATATACACAGAGGGATCTCCATTCTGTCGATTGCTGGAAAAATGTTAGCTCGAAATTTGCTCAACCGCTTAACAACTCATCTCGAGCAGAAACTACTCCCAGAGAGTTAATGTGGTTTCCGAGCTGGTCATGAGACAGTTGACATAAAATTTTTGCAGCTTGCAAAATCCAAGAGAAATGTCAGGAACAGCATAATGATATGTACACGACTTTTGTTGACCTGACGAAGGCCTTTGACACCATCAACAGGGACAGACTCTCGAAAATCATGGTGAAATTCGGTTGTCCTGAAAAATTCATCAGTTGTTCGCCAGTTTTATGAGGGCATGTCAGCCCGCGTACTGAATGATGGTGAACTCTCTGCAGCATTCCTAGTCATAAATGGAGTCAAACAGGGCTGTGTGCTGGCCCCAACACTTTTAAGCATGGTATTTGCAGCCATGCTTTCTGATGCAACACGTGACTGTGACATTGGCATACAGATCAGATACCGGTCAGATGGGCAGCTGCTCACTCTAAGACGCCTAAAGGTCAAAGAGCAACCATCGTAGATCTCTTTGCTGACTACTGCGCAATTAACACATGCTCAAAACAGGACATGCAGGCAATCATGAATGAGTTCTCAACTGCGTGCACTAATTTTGGTCTTACTGTAAACACCAAGATAATGGGGGTAATGTTTTTTACCTGCGCCCGCGGAGCACTACCACGAACCAAACGTCACTGTACAGGGACATCGCCTAAAAGTAGTTGATAGCTTTACCTACCTTGACAGTACCCTCACCAGAGAAGGAAATATTGACTCTGTGGTCCACAACAGGATTTTCAAGGTGAGTGCTGCTTTCGGAAGACTATGAGAAAATGTTTGGGACCAGCAGGGAATCAGTGTTGCAACCAAGATTAGTGTGTATCGTGCTGTTGTGTTAACCACCCTTCTGTACGCATGCGAAACATGGACAGTCTATAGCAGGCATGTCAAGAAAATTAATCATTTCCATGTAAACTGTCTCCGCAGACTGCTCAGGATTGGTTGGCAGGACAGAGTGCCCAACTCTGAAGTCCTCAGCAGGGTGAGACTCTCTGGCATCCATACGCTGCTTTAGAGCGCCCAGATAAGATGAACAGGGCATGTTGTTTGCATGTCAGATGAGCGTCTCCCTAAACAACTTTTGTACGGTGAGCTCATGACAGGATAACGCTTGCAGGGGGGGACAAAAGAAATGAAACAAAGACACTCTAAAAGTTTCTTTGAAAAGTTTCTCCATTGATGTTGCTGACTGGGAGCTGGCTGCTCCGAACTGCTCAGCCTGGTGCACTGCCGTCACACATGGTACTTGCACCGCTGTGCAGAGGACCATCACGGAGGCGCAGGAAAAGCGAGCTGCACGAAAGGAAAGAATACAAGACTGCCAAACTACAAATGATGCTCATGTATGCCCTACGTGCTGTAGATTTTGTCATGCTGAGATCGGCCTGTACAGTCACATGAATAAACATGTCTGATGCTGCCGATGGGCAACTAACTAAACTAACTAACCAGACAAAACCAACGTCTTCAGGCATTCGATAGCTTCTAATGCTCCCGGAAACAGGCTTTGTCATGGTACATAGATTGACACAGGAGGACTGTAGTATACCTTATCAAGTATATCTCAATATGTAAGAAGCACCACTGTAGACTGCTACCAAAGATACATCCAGACCAACTCAGAACAAGCAGCTTCAATTAGCAGCAACAACCAATTGTAAAGGGGCTAAATCACCTGCCAGAGGATCAGGTGTAACGTACTGACTGAAAGTTCACATCACGTGCACACCGTGAACCTGCAAACATACAATGCTACAGCAACCAGGCCAATAAGTCGGAGATCGTCACTGTGATCCCATAGAAGTGAGCCTGTTGAGATGCCTTGCATTGCACTGCAGTCAGGAGTACCCATGCTTGTCTTCTTTAGTGTACCTGTATGCGCCAGGATATAAGTAAAGACACTACAACCTGTTACCAGACAATCAGAAGCAAAGAACTTAACACGAGTAGCTTTGGGCAACAACAACACACATTCCATTGTAAAGAGGCAGTCGTGTAGAACTTAACTTAACGTCTTTATACTGGTTTATAAGACTCTGCAGAGTCTGTTATACAACCAGTTTCATTTACATTTCCCTCTCCACTACTTCCTGTGGCAATGCATTCCAAGCATTCACCACTCTCTGACTAAAAAAATATTTCGTAATATCTAATCTGGACCTTTGTTTAGTTAATTAGAGGTAAATTTAAATGACTGTGCTTTGTGAGAAAACTTGAATCTGTACTATAACTGGACTAATAGTTCAATGGAAGATTATACCACTAAAATTTGAAATGTTTATTTTCTAATCAGACCTGTGCTGTTGTTGTTTGAAAATCTATTGTTTATTAACTCATTCACTCCCAAATATTTTGGACTTCTGGACACAATTTTATTTTTATGTAAAACTGAAAAACAGCATCACTTAGTTGCGATCTATTTGTCTTCAATAGACGTTCACTAAAATAACACGTATTATATACCAAACTGTTCACAATTGAGGCTAGAATAGAATGGAATACATATATTTTACAAATGCAGGTGTAAATTTGTGTTTGATGAATTAAAGTTGCATAATCGTTTGTTATTTTTAAAAATTATGAACAAAAATGTTCCCCTCATCAATACATTATTCAGCTCTAAACCAATATACAAATAACGTAATGAATTTCTATTGACGGAAATCCTCAAAGGACGATGTTCTGAAAGTTGCACCTAATTTGGTGCAGTTGTTTTCACAGTATTTACATTTTACTGAAGGCACGTGAGGTTGAAAAAATAAAAGCTCCGATCAACATCAGCGTGAGTGTTTACAATTTACGCGCACACGGAAAGAATGTTCCTGCTGTATTCAAAATATATATACACACATTAATATTATACACACTAGAATGATTGTGTCGGATCTTGAACCTTTATTGAATTTGTGAACTGTTATTACCATTCCTTGAGACAAAAGAGGGCACCGCCCCTTCGTCAGTAGACTTAGTTTTACTTTCATCGCTCGACGTAGAACTAAGACTAGATTAAATAAATTGAAACAGCGCTATCATAACGATCGATAACTTCATCATCACTACCATTAGCAATAATATAATCTATCTATTCCTGAGCTTGTACTGAAAAAACTCTATTTGGTGTGGCTGAAGGTGCATGGGATAGCTTCAAAGTTGCTCTCCGAAAAAAAATTATATTTTCCAAGTTACGAAACTAAACATTTTTTCAACGAAACTCAAACTAACTCTTCCGGAATGAAAAAGTGCAAAATCTGGACTTCCGCCAATATCCAAAATAAAACATTTAGGAGAACTAGGAATGGGAAAATATGTGATTTTCTGAACACAGTAACAAAAGCCGATACACCGGCTTCTGGGTTTTCTATAAAAAACCGGAAGCCGTTGTATCGGCTCGTGGGAGTGAATGAAGTAATTTTTGTTGAATATTCTGCTTTTTTTTCACTGCTTACCAGAGGTAGAGGTAAGTATATCCAGTAAACCTTGTGTAAACTATTAATTTTCTTCTATAATATATGTAGTGTATATTGAGTGGAGCATGTAGTCTAGTCAACAGTAAGTTGGCTTGCTAGACTAGGATTACAGAGTGCAAGAGATCGAATTCACGGACGGACAGAAAACAAATCTGGTCCGTGGCTCATTCCTGGTAGAACTGCTCTTCCAGTCAACCCAGCTGTAAATGGGTACCTGATGTATTAGTTGGGAAAGGTAAAAACATCAAGGAAGGGAACTGGCTACCTCATCTCACATTGGCTGCGGCTTAGTACATGAAGAGTTATCTTCTTGCCCGACAACAATTGTTGCCATTAGACTGACCATTACCTTTTATTGTAAATGATAATTTATGTCTTTTTCACTGTCAATTGTTTTGTGTAGAGTTGAAGATTCTTTTAATTTTGAAGTCTAAATCTGAGGTGATAGGAAACAATACAGGCATCAGAACAAGAGACAATCAGTAGGACTATCTCTATAGTTTTGTCTGATAAGCTACCGATATTGATAATCAGAAGATTGTGGACTTACACAAAATAAAATATAACATCGGAATGCTGTCCCAAATAAAACAGATCTTGTCCTACAGTGGATTCCAGCTAATTGTGGGATCCTTGGTAATGAAAAAGATGATCTCGCAAGGAGGCATGCAGACTTGATATCCACAGAGCTATAAAGAAGCAAATACGCTCATCAAGTGATCTATAAGGATAGAATGGAGAGACCGGCACATAGAATTAGCCAGAAAATGACAGCATAGACAAACTTCGCAGAGATGGGCAGAAAAAATCTTCAGACTTTGAGCTGGACATTGTAGGCTGAAGACCCACCTTCTAAGAATAGGTCTTTGAGACACTGTCACGTGCAATTGTGGTACACCCAAGCAAACACCAGAACATATCCTACCCTACTTATGCAGACCAAAAGAGAGGCCCACTGGAGCAACCATGCTCGAATTTCCGTGTGGGTAGGCATAGACCTGAAACGCAGTATCCTTTGTGAACCTTACCAGGCTAGAAGCGTAGCATCAGTTGATCAAAGAAGAAGCAGTAAGGCCAGAAAATGTTACTTATTAGAGGGCTTTGTCTCTCTGTAAAGGGACCAGGTCCATGGTCAAGTCACATCACTCTCCAACTTACTCTGCTGTAAATGGATACCTTGCTATGATGAAGTTAAGAATTATTACCTAGGTTCTACTTTTCTTTTATCCCTCCCAAATATTATTTTTTCATTTGTTTTTCCTGTCCATTATTTATCTTCCACTCCACTGTTATTCTCCTTCATCCCTTCTCCGACTTTACCATCATTCTTTTTGTCCATCTCAATTCTTAATCCATGATCATCCTTGTCATTTAGGTAAGTTAGTAATTTTCATTTGCCTTTGCCTTTGTTTATCATGAAGACCTTTTAATCACAATGTGTCAGGCTGGTCCAGCTTCTGCATCACTTATGGCACAAGGCAGAAAGACGTGTGCCTATTTGTTGAAGCTCCATTCATCACAGAAAATTCAGAGACTTTTATGATTGACTTATTCACTCCTAATGTTTCTTATCACCCTTAGCGTGCCTTCCTGGAACCTTCAAGAACTTCACAGGTCTTGGGGACTCTAATATCTGTGTACAATGTCCAGATGACCACCAGACTACTCCAGCAGGTGCAGTCTCTGTACAGCAGTGTGTCTGCAAACGAGGATATCGGAGCTTTGACAATAGGGAGTGTACAGGTGAGTTCTAAGCTGGTATTTCTGATTGATTTATCTAAAACAGGGTGGACAAATTACATAATGTTCTAAGGGCCTCATGAACCATAATTTAAAGTTCTTAGGCCATTCATGATAGATTGATTAAATTCTTGGGGGTGGTTGAGTCCATTTTGTGCACTGGGCGATTTATATTACGTCAGTCGGACAGATTTGTCGTGCACATGGTAAAGGTTAAAAGAGGGAATCATTTTTTAAGGATACAAGGCTGTTTAGATTCCAGATAATCCCTGCCAAATTGGTTTTTTTGAAGTTCTGGGACATTTTGAAGATACTTTGTATGACAACTCTCATTGTGAAAACCACAAACAACAGATATCTGACAAGATTTTGATGCTGTGATAAAACTCAGGATGCCACCTCAGATGGAACTGTTTTAGATAATGACAAATTGTTACCTAATTGTTTTGTTCAAAATTCAAACACATTAATTATACATACACTTTTATAAATATTTGTTTGTCTGAAGAAGAGGAAAAAGACATATTTTGAGAAAAAGAGAGCTATCCAGGCTATCAGAAGAGAACAGAACCAAATCGACAACTGTTACACCATTGACCGGCTGGGACAGATCACCATCGGGACAGGACAGAACAGACACGTGTACAAACATTGACTGTCTGCTTTTCCTCCATTGATATGTGGCATGAATGATCAAACTGCTGAACATGTGTTACAGGACTGTCAGTTGTATTGCCAGTTATGGAAGATGCACTGGCCCAATGATTCAATACTAGACTCAAATTGTACAGAACTAACGAGTTCATCACAGACACTTATCTGACGTAAACATCAAATATGCAATCAGAAGAAATAGAAAAACTAAATTCAGATACCTAGGAACTACAATAACAGACAATGGTAGATGTATAACACAATAAAATGTGAAGGGTGCTAGCTAAAGCAACCTTCATGGAATTAACCTTTATCACTACACACAAAAATTATATTTTACTTCCGGTAGCCAATTTATTTGTTGTCACGTCACGTCATGGTTGTAGACTTTGAAAACCTCTAACCTGTTTGTTGTTGTTGTTGTGTTAATAAAGAACTTTGTTTGGGTTATTGTTTTTATTGTGTGTGTGTGTTAGTTTCTGAGATACAAGAAGATGAAGGCGATAGTGTTGAAAAACAGCACAACATATCGACTCAACCGCTTTTGGCGTCCCTTGGTTGAAGAAAAATATTTTTTTTAAATCGCAAAAAATGTCCAAAGCGGCTTATTGATGTTTACCAGAATGGCAATATCTGTCACTTTTGACTATAATTGTAATTATTGTATCTACATAAACTAAGCAGATCTACCTCAGAATAATTCGTTGGTGGAACTTAACTTCCCCATTCTCAATAATGGGTAAATCTTAAAATCCAAGCGAAAAACAAGAAATCCTTTAAAAAAATGTTAAACAAATTTTAAAAATCGCCATTGTTTGTATCCAGCCATACAGAACGGAAGTCAAAACTCTCTACAATCAAAAAAGCAGTATGTTCATCCGTTTCTATTGCATTAGCCCGGTAGTTTATATACAATAAACTGATGACCCTGCAATAGCGCCGTAGCAGGTTGTTGGATATGGATGTAAATCTGTTCCGACGTGTTGATGCAGTAAAGTTAAAAATAAACATTCTGTTCTGTTAAAAATTAACATCATCGCACTCCAGGCAGACCCAAAGATGCTTTTACTCTCTTAACAAATGTCAAAGAGTGTACATACTGATGGTTTCTGTAGCTATATAGTTGTACACACTTCTGCATCATTCTCTGACGCCTCCCCTCTTCTGGACCCGAGTAAGATTTCAAAATCCTGCAATCTGTTCTTACTGGTTCATCAACTGCAGTTTCTTCATCCAATAGGAGGTTGGTGATCAACTTCAAAATGTCCCCTCTATCCATTTCCAGTGTCCCCACTTAGGGTGCGCCTGAGGCTGAAATGCCAGCTCTTTCATTCCCTCAAATTTAGATCCACACAAGATTCTTGAAGTTTGAGGCCTCTATGTCTACTATAAATAATAAACATACTAACATACAATACCAGCATTGAAAATGAAAGAGAGTCTTGCATTTTATGCTAAACCAATATTGCTTTATGAATGTAAATCCTGATTGGTGAATTAAAAGAAAAACCACTTTGCATCAGCACAAATGTAGTTTATGAGAAAAATGTCTTGGACAGGTAGGAAATGCAATGGATATATATATATCAAGAAAGCAATATGAAATTATCACTGCTAACTAGGCAAGGTTTATAAATGTCTTGGACAGGTAGGAAATGCAATGGATATATATATATCAAGAAAGCAATATGAAATTATCACTGCTAACTAGGCAAGGTTTATAAATGTCTTGGACAGGTAGGAAATGCAATGGATATATATATATCAAGAAAGCAATATGTAATTATCACTGCTAACTAGGCAAGGTTTATAAATGTCTTGGACAGGTAGGAAATGCAATGGATATATATATATCAAGAAAGCAATATGAAATTATCACTGCTAACTAGGCAAGGTTTATAAATGTCTTGGACAGGTAGGAAATGCAATGGATATATATATATCAAGAAAGCAATATGAAATTATCACTGCTAACTAGGCAAGGTTTATTGTACACACACTACTCATCTAGAGAATCCAGAAAACCTTATGACTCAGGAATGGTCAAGAGCAAGGAATGCAGGGAATGCTGGAAAATAAACGGATCTGGAATGACATAATAAGTCCTGCCTGCGATGAGAATCACTATAAATGGCATCCATGTCGACCCTGTCAAGGACTTTATCTAACTGGGCCGTTAAAAGACCTCTGACACTCACGTATCAGTCCTGACATTGCCTGAAGGATCTGTATGGATCTGTATTGTTTCTATGATAGACTTTCACCACCTCTCTATATTTGGTTATGTGGCCCGGCTGTGGAAGGAATTGATTATCAATATCACATTGGCATGTCACTTTATTTTTTATGTTTTTTGGCGTTCGCCTCAATTCTCTATTGCCCAAGGCGGTGTGAGTTGCACTACGGTTTTTATTTTGCGCCTGTCGGCCCAGTACATTCGACTTCGGCATGCATTTTATGTAAAGGTCTGCTTCCTCCTTTCCTCCTGCATTTTCTAAGGGTCTGCTTCCCCGGAGTAACGACCGATGCAGTGATGGGGATCGAACCCAGCACCTTCAGATTGGGAGCTGTGTCACTTAACCACTAGCCCATGCCGTCACCCATGTTACTTGATGATAGAGTGTATTCAATCTTTCCCAAAAAAGGATCCAAGGATCAACATGAGAGAAGAATCATGTATTGATGTTAAGGTTAAGGTGAGTCCCATGGCAACTATTGCCGTAGAGGATGAAGATAACTCTTCATGGACTAAGCCACAGCCGATGTGAGGTGTGGTGGCCAGTTTCCTTTCCTTGCTGTTTATACTTTCTCCAACTCATACATCAGGTATCCATTTACAGTTGGGTCGACTGGTGGAGCGGTTGTACCAGGAATAAACCAGCCCTGATTTTTTTCTATCCATCCATGATTTCAAACCCTGGCGTGGTGTAAGCCAGCTCACTGTCGACTAGGCTACACGCTACACCATTAATGTGTACATTATCTAAATTGAATGTCTTGTGTATTGAGAGGCTTGTGAAATCCTCTTTTAATCAGTTTTCCGGTGCCCTGAGCTGTCACAACCAAAGTTTGGCTACTTTGTCAACAATGTATGCAACAATGTGTTTAATGCTGCCTGTGGACTAAGGTGTCAGCACGGATATGAGCTGCGTGGTAGCAGTCTTCGAATATGTCAGGATGATGGAACATGGTCAGGACAGGATGCTGAGTGTATCAGTAAGACATTTTTCTTAATAACTACATATTTTTTTAATCTTCGTGCTTTGTTTGCTTACTATGTGTCATTCATTTAGAAATAACAATAATTTGTCCATTGTTGCTCACTATCTATCATTCATTTAGAAATAACAATAATTTGTCCATTGTTGCTCACTATCTATCATTCATTTAGAAATAACAATAATTTGTCCATTGTTGCTCACTATCTATCATTCATTTAGAAATAACAATAATTTGTCCATTGTTGCTCACTATCTATCATTCATTTAGAAATAACAATAATTTGTCCATTGTTGCTCACTATCTATCATTCATTTAGAAATAACAATAATTTGTCCATTGTTGCTCACTATCTATCATTCATTTAGAAATAACAATAATTTGTCCATTGTTGCTCACTATCTATCATTCATTTAGAAATAACAATAATTTGTCCATTGTTGCTCACTATCTATCATTCATTTAGAAATAACAATAATTTGTCCATTGTTGCTCACTATCTATCATTCATTTAGAAATAACAATAATTTGTCCATTGTTGCTCACTATCTATCATTCATTTAGAAATAACAATAATTTGTCCATTGTTGCTCACTATCTATCATTCATTTAGAAATAACAATAATTTGTCCATTGTCGTCGATGAGAATTGGCAACATCATCCAATTTCATACTACATCCTTGAGTCTGTGGGTGCATTTGTGACTAATCAAGCCAATGCGAGCGTGGAAAGTTTTATGGCATAACTGGCAAGCATAATCTGCAGCTGCTACTGGTCTTGGTATTCCCTCTGCTCTAGATTTTCTGATTCTCGTCTATCCTAGGCTGTCTGAACACGTAAGACTCGCTGATTACAAAGACCTTACTGACAACACCTTTCCAGACTGAACGATTTAGAGCCAGGTTTTCCCAAGTCGTAATGTCTATTTGACAGCATTTAATAGACACCCTCAGACTGTTCTTGAAGCGCTCTTAGGTCATTTTGTGACTCTTCTTTCACTCAGTCCACTTTACTATACAGAAACATCTTCGGGGGCCTTTTGCTTGACATTTGAACAAGTCACACAACCAACAAATACATAGGTATACAGGTATTCATCATCATTAGTATATAACATATATATTATTATATAATATATATATATATCATTATATAAAATGGATAAAGACACTGCCATTTAAGATGAATTATCAGATGCTACATTAGTAGAAGATTTTTCAAATTGAGATTTTTTTATATGAAGATTTTGTTTGCTCAATAAAAAAAAAAGTTAGTTGCCCATTGGAAGCAATCGGTTTTGTCTTGATGATGTAACTTGCCCTGTATTTGGATGAAAATTTGGTGAGAAAGAAACTTTGCTGGTCATCAACCTCACTCTCTGGTCTAAATTATCTTGGGCCAGTGGTAAAAAGGACATGTTGGCACGGTTACAATTGGTGACATGCTTATCACCAACTTCCGCTTTGCTGATGATATTGATGTATTGGCAGGCACAGAGAGGGAACCCCAGGAGTTGATTGGTAGATTGGATAGAACGGCCCTGAGTTTTGGTATGGAAATAAATGCTGATAAAACAAAACTCATGACCAATAACGTTGCAGGGTTTCAATCTGTCATAGAGGCAAATGGGCAGGTACTTGAGGTGGTGAAACGTTTCAAATATCTTGGATCGTTGATCAGCGAAGAGGGTTCGAAGCCAGAGGTAATTGCCAGAATAGCACAAACAACAGCGGCGCTGACTAGTCTGCAACCTCTTTGGCGAGACAAGCGCCTCGCCCTCGGCATAAAAGTCAGACTACTGCGCTCCTTGGTGCTGTCAATATTTCTGTATGCCTGCGAGACCTTGACCATTACAGCAGATATCCAGGGCAGAATACGTGCAATGGAAATGCGGTGCTATAGAAAACTCCTAAATGTTACATATAAGGATCGTGTCACGAACGTAGACATCCGTCAGAGAGTTGAAGACGCTATTGGTCCTTTTGAAAATCTGTTCACAACTATCAAAAGACGAAAGATGGCCTGGTGCGGGCACGTCGCGAGGTCCAACGGAATTCCCAACTCGATACTCTTTGTATCCGTACCGGGACAGAGAGGGCGAGGACGTCCAAGGAAGAGATGGGTGGACAACATCGCTGAGTGGTCAGGCCTTCGTCACGTTGAGATACGTCAGGCGGCGACAGACAGAGAGAGCTGGCGTGGGATTTTCATGTCTTCATGTGTGCCCCAACGACCTAAAGGGTTACGGGATGAACTGAACTGAACTGAGTGGTAAAATGATGTTGAGATGGCCGGAGGTAATTCAGGATGTAGGCACCCATGTCCTTTGAGACCAGGAGTCGGTTAAAACCTGCAGGGCTCAAAAAGCTGCTGTTTTCGTTCATCACTTTGAGAGGCGAGTGCCTTACCTTTCAACCACAGTGACCCCCAGTTTGCTCAATAGGGATCATTTAGTTTTACTTATAGAAAAGGGACAAAGGTGGGTACCGTCATTGTAGATGAACTGCTATAGACTTTACCGGTAGAAGGATGTCCAACTCTCATTTGGGCAGCAGAGTATTGTATAGCTATTAGGGGATTTACAGGGATGAGGAAGAAATGCTGTTTGCCATGATGGTTGCCACACAATGTGCATGCCAGATTTTTTGTTGTCTCAGACAGAAGAAACCCAGATTAGAAAACACTTAGGTCCTTACTGAGGCTTATACTCATATCTTTTCTGACTATAAGACCAGAATCCTAAATGCTCGGCCATGATGATGGTGTGTTGAATCATCCCTTGCCTATTATAACTAGTATAGATAGTGACCACGGCGGTCCTGTAACAAGCACAGCCATTGGTAATGAGCTATTAGAAAGAAGCTTCACTGTACACAGTCATTTTCAAATTTGTCTGACCATTCCTGTTCTCTCTTAGCTGTAACAGAAAAAAGTACCTATTTAAAGTTGGATAGACAGACTTGTGATGCAATTGGAGACAGCCTCTGAGACCTCCTCATTCTTATATTAGCAATTACAATTAATTTGTTTTAGTGTATCGTACAAGTAACACAACAAATCTTTTACACCAGCATAAAGTCTGTTCTATTATATGGCTCTGAAACATGTTAAGATACAGGCTTTCGTGAAATATTGCCTGCGCAAAATACAAGGGTGGAAATGGTATGATAAGATCACAAATTTGGAACTGTTAGAAAGAACGAGACAGATACCAGTGGAGCATGACATTCAGAAAATGTGCTAGACCTGGATACCAGTTAAGATCATGACAAGACAGTCTCAATTCTGGAATCCAGAGGGCATGAGGAAAAAGCAGGCGACCAAGGCACTCATGTAAAATAAAAGTTGGATGTCAAAATCATAATGGCAGATAAGATGTTGACAGAACTAGCTCGATTGGTTCATGATAAGAAGACTTAGCATATATTTCTTGATGGCCTATGCTCTGCAATGAGTGGTCATGAATATGATTTATTGATTGACAGGTAACATCAATTCAAGGTGTGCATTTTAAAAGATAGTCAACAGATGATGTAAATTTCAAGATTCTGATTTGATACCCACTCTTCAGAAACCCTTATAATGTCAAGTTATGTGACCCTGATTAAATGTTTATATAACTTATCCTTTTAATGTCATGTTTATTTTTCTCTTTCTCCGTTTCTTCTATTATATTATTCTTTTAATGCTGTACTTTGTATTCATTTTTTTCCATGCAATAGTGAAAACCTGTCCATCACTGCCAACACCAAAGAATGGTCATATGATTTGTTCAAGCGATGATTTCTCATATTCATCTGTATGCCGGTTCACTTGCAATGCTGGGTATCAGCTCGTGGGTTCCAGGAAAAGGAATTGTCTGGCAATAGCTTATTGGACAGGAATAGCTACTCGATGTAGAGGTGAGGTTGAACTTACCCTAGTTTGAGAGTATTTGTTTCATGGCTTTTAAATTCTCATTTTTGCCAATTCCTTAAAAATGTACATGAATGAAATGTTGATTGTAAAGCAAGTAAGATTAAAATACAGAACAAGAGAACAAAACAAAAGGTGTATCAGGAAATAGAAGATTCCAGCAATGAGATGAAATTAAGACATAGATTATATCGACAAAAAGGGCCTTCAGAGAAGAACACAAATGACCAACCTCAAAGAATATCGGGATAGAACTGAGAAAAAGAATAATCAGTATTTGTGTATGCCCAATTGCACTGTATGGGGCTGAAACATGGACTCTAGCAAAGAAAGATGAAAAAAAGCTTGAAAGCGTTTGAAATGTTGTGCGACTGTAGAATAGGACGAAAGAGTTGGACAGAAGGAAAACCAATGACAATGTCCTCACCGAGGTAGGCGCACAATGACAAATATTAAAAAATGACACAAAAACAATGATTGAGTTGGCTGGGACACATTATGTGACATGAAAATCTTCCACAGAAGATGCTAGAGGGCATGATCCAGAGGAAGTGGACGACCAAGACTGACCTTTACATCTCAGGCATGGAGAGGCATTAAAGTACGAATCTTTGCTGTAATGACGAGAGCTGCAGAGGATAGGGTAAAATGGAGAGACATGCTCAGACAACCTTACAACCAGTCTTAGGACACCAGCAAGAAATAGAGCAGAAATCAGCACATAGAAATATAGCAAACTAAATTAAGTGAATATCATTAAGTTTAGTCATTACTAATTTCAATCCCACTCCAGTGTTACCAGGGCCTGAAATGGGAGTAAAGAATAACACTGTAACCTGTCAGGCATGTCATAAGAGGCGACTAAGAAAGGTTTAGAATGGGACTGGCTAACTCCTCCCGTAGAAACTTAAAGCCACAATACTTTATTAGCTGTAGACAAGGTCAGTGCTTTATGGCTTGACATGTATTTGTTGAAGACCTATACTCCACATGGATTGATTTCAGTTCCACATTAACTGATTCACTCCTGAATTTTTTTAACCTCAGGACTCACTTTTTTCTTACATTAATCCTAAGCACAGCATCACTTAGTTGTGATCTATTTATCTTCTATAAATATTCACTGAAATACCACACATTATATACTAAACTGCTCATATTTGGGTAAAGAATACAATGGAATATATTAATTTAACATATAGTGATGAATATTTGTGTGAGAGCGATTAATAGTTTGTTTGTTTTTTAAATTGAGTAAAACATGTTTGTATTCACCAACACATTATTCTGCTCTAAAGCAGTACATGAATAATATTATGACTTTCTATTGATGATAATCCATTAGGGAAGATGTTCTAAAAGTTACACCTAATTTGATGCAATTGTTTTTACAATTTTCACATTTCACTGAAGGCACATGAAGCTGAAAAAGTTCTCAAAAATAAAAACACCAGTCAATACAAATGTCTACAGTTTACACACATCCAGAAAGAATGTTTCTGATGCGTTCAAAATGTATTAGAGAGAACTGCAAAGATGACGCCTAGGATGCCACAGGATCAACTTTGCTTTCATATTTTAGTCTATTATGGATGCCGCCAGGCCACAAATTTGAATGGAATTACCACTAGTTGAGGACTTACACTTCTGTCTACGGAATCAGAAATTGACTGCCTTTGCAGGCAGTATCAATTTGATGTGGCTTTGTGAAATGTACACACAGGACTATAATGGATTTAAACACATCACCCGAGAGAGATTTAACACCACCTGGTTAGCAAGATGCACAAAACACATCACTCACTTTCTCAGTGATCTCTTACGACCTCTTTCGGTTACAACGAAGACAAGACAAAAACTAGTTGTATACAGACTCTGCAGAGTCTTCTAAACCAGTATAATGAAGTTAAGTTATATGCACACACATTTATGTTATACGCACTAACATCACTGTGCAGGATCTTGAACCATTACTAAACTGTTGAACTGTTATTACCATTGCTAGAGGAAAAAGAGGGCACAACCAGATACAGTTTCATTTTCATCGTTTGACTTAGAACTAACACTAAACAAAGAAATTGAAGTATTGCTATCAAAATGATTGATATCTTCATCATCACTACCGTTAGCGATAATATAATCCAACCATTCCTGAGCTTGTACTGTAGGAACTATATTTGGTCTAGCATAAGAGGCTTGGGCTAGATTCAGGGCTGCCAAAACCATTTTCTGGAATGAAAGTATGAAAATACTTTTGTGTGTAGAAAGTATGAAAATACTTTTATTTATGTGTAGTAACTCTACCAGAAATGAAAAGTACAAAATCTGAACTTCTATCAGAAGCCAAAGTTATAACTTTAGGACATTTGGAAATGTGAAAGAAAAATGTGATTTTGCAAACACAATCACAAAAACCAATATGTTGGCTCCTCGGTTCTATGAAAAAATCAGGACACTGATATGTTGACGCCTCAGAGAGGGAATTGATTAACAATCAATCTATGCTCATTGCTCCTACCGGGTCTGAGGCCATTGATAAACCTCCAGTAAGTTCCTTCTTGAGCTGCTCTTTCTGCCTCATCTCCAGTTGAGGTCCAGGGACCACCAAGTTCATTTTCAGTCTTGTCTTCAGGTATTTCTTGGTCTACCTCTCTTTCTCTTCCCTTGTGGATTCCATGTCAGGGCCTGTCTGGCCACATTTGAAGGTGATTTTCGATAACATGTGTCCTATTCAACATCATTTCCTATGTTTTATTTGTTGCTCAACTGGTTGTTGTTGGCTCCTTTCTCATAGGTCTTCATTACTCACCATGTCTCGCCAACTTAGACCCATTAGCCTCTGTAGGAATTTGTTGACGAGCGACCAGAGTTTTCTCTGTGTTGCCTTTTATCATTCTTCAAGTTTCTGCTTCATACAGAAGTACTAATTACATTGAAATTAAACAATCATAAGGGGATGGCGTGGCCTAGTGGTTAAGTGACACGGCTCACAACCAGAAGGTGCTGGGTTCGATCCCCATCACAGCACCGGCCGTTACCCCGGGGAAGCAAACCCTTAGAAAATGCAGGAGGAAGCAGACCCTTACATAAAATGCATGCTGAAGTCAGATGCACTGGGCCGACAGGCGCAAACTAAAAACCACAGTGCAACACACACCACCTTGGGAAATAGATAAATAAGGCGAACGCAAAAAAAAAACAAAAAAAAAAAACAAAAACACAATCATAATGTGGTATTAGCCTGGATTTCCATGTATTATTCAGTAACAGGTATGCTGTCCTTGCCTTTCCAATTTTTCCTCTGTGCCCTCTGAAGTATCAAATCTTTGGATGCTATGGGTAAACAGTACTGACATATGGCAGGGAATCATGGAGAATCAATAAGCAAGCGCATAGATCTTTGGAAGCAATGGAGATGTGGTTTTACAGAAGAATGCTGCAGATCCCATGGACTTCAAGTAAAACTAATGATACAGAACTTGGAGAGGCACAAACACAAATACAACTCATTGCAAGGATCAGAACAAGGCAGCAATCCTTTTTCGGGCATGTTATGAGAAGAGGCGGATTAGAGCATGTTGTGACAACGGGAAAGATAGCAGGAAATAGAGACAGAGGCTGTTTGACAGCCTGAAAGAATGGTACTTACTTAGTCGCTCCTCTTCTACCTTGAGGTGTAGAGGTCTGAAAGAATGGTAAAGGCGACAAACAACAACAGAGTTGGTAAAAGACATGCGTGATAGAAGCGGATGGAGGTACATGATTGTCACTGTCAACCGGAAGAGCATCTGATGATGATGACAGTTACTTTTTTAGCTTATTTAAACTATAGTTACTATTAAGACATAGTTACTTATTAAGACATAGTTTCTTATTAAGATCTACACCTGCTCATTAAGACTTATAGGTCACTGACGAGTCATAGCTAACTGCTTGCATCAGGGTCATTAAATCTTGACTGACCAAGACCCTATTCCACCTCCCAAGTGGCAGACTTGGAAGCAGACTGCAACCATGCAGCCTTGCTAAGAGATTAGGGATGGCAGTCTTGGTCCCACAAGACTTATAGTAACTTATTTAGATGCATAGTTACATATTGAGATCTATATTTACCATGTACGTCAATAGCAACTGTTAAGACATAGTTACTTATTTAGACCTATAGTTTTTGAGACCTATAATTGCTTATTAAGACATGTAGTTACTTATGAAGACCTATAGTTACTTATGCAGACCTACAGTTACTAATTAAGACCTATAGTTACTTATTTAGACACAAAGTTACTTATTTAGACTTATGAAACAAATCTTATATGATATGTTTAGAAACTTAATTATTTTATGTACGTTTGTTTAGATAGGAACAATTGTTCATTGATCTAAATGATGCATTTTTTGAAATTCTAGAAATCACTTGCCCACCATTGGTTGATATCAAAGATGGGATGATTACACCAGTATCATGTACATCACGAGAGGTTGTGTTTGGCAGCACATGCCAAATTTCATGTTCATCTGGATATATGTTGAAGGGTCCTCACACGAAACAGTGCACACCAGAGGGCACTTGGATGTCTGCTGGAGATGGCGTTAATCAGTGTATAGGTCTGTATACATTTAACATTTGTTCTTATAGCAGAATATCATCATCAGATTGTTCAATCCAGAGACTGATGTTGAAGGCTGAAAGCTTCTGATCATGTCACGCCACTGTTCTCTGTAAACCAATCCAGAGACTGGTGTTGAAGTCTTCTGATCATATCACACCACTGTTCTCTGTTAGTTCAGAGACTGGTGTTGAAGTCTTCTGATCATGTCACGCCACTGTTCTCTGTAAACCAATCCAGAGACTGGTGTTGAAGTCTTCTGATCATATCACACCACTGTTCTCTGTTAGTTAGTTCAGAGACTGGTGTTGAAGTCTTCTGATCATGTCATGCCACTGTTCTCTGTTAGTTAGTTCAGAGACGTGTTGAAGTCTTCTGATCATGTCACGCCACTGTTCTCTGTTTTGATTTCTTAGCACTAGGCCTACTAGTACTATCACTGTAATCGCTATCCTCTGAATCGTCAAGTTCTGTATCAGAATCACTAACTAATAAGCTTTCAAAAACAGCTCTAGCTTATTCTGCACTGTATCGTTTTGGTCTAGTACCTGAAGTAGAAGCAGTGGGCGTCGATATTATTTTTTAGGAATCAACAAAACAGTTTAGCTACTTAAAATGCAAATATATCACTTATTCAGTACCAAAACACATGTGTCTCGACTCATATATCACGAATGGAAGCTGTTCTGGTTCTGGTTGTAATTTTTAAGTAGTCTGGTTAACATAAAACCCGAAATACGACCCTACAAAATAAAAACTGATTTATCGGTTAATGGTCCTCAGACATCGATAAATCAGTCATTGGTCCTGAAAAAGTTAAACTCATTATCGTCCTTTGCCCTAGAGTACCATGTTGGACCAAGGGTTTTACTCAGGCCATCTCTCCATCTCTTTGGTGGGTGTCTGCAAGGGCGCTTAAAATTGTAGAGCTACCAAGACGTCACTTTTCATGACCACTGATGTTTTGCATGCGCACAACATGCTCCTCCCATCTGCATCTACGACATCATTGAATGCAGTGTGTTGCGAATTCGGTCCCATAGACTGTCAATGTTCTTCACTCAATTGCCCTTTGAGCGACAAAGTTTTTCTGCATCTTCTTTTCATAGGTTTCATATCTCACATCCATATATCATAGCTGGGATAATCATGCTGTTAATGGTGTGGACTCTTGTCTTAACATCTCTCGTCTGTTGAAGTATGGGTTTGATACAATTGAATCTGAACCATTCTGCTGCTATCCTACATGGAATCTCATGATTTCTTTTGGAGGAGTTTGTAATTTCTTGGCCCAGGTAAATACGTGAATTCACATTTTTCAACGAGATCATTACATAAAAAGTGGGAAGCGTGTAGCCTAGTTGACAGTAAGCTGGCTTACTAGACTGGGATTACAGTGTACCAGGGGTTAGAGTTCAGGGACTGACAGAACAAAATCTGGGCCGTAGTTTGTGTCAGGTATGATCACTTCTCCAGTTGACCCAGCTGTAAATGGATGTCTGACGTATAAGTTGTGGAAGGTGAAAACAGCAAGAAAAGGAACTGACCACCCCACCTCACATAGGCTGTGGCTTAGTACAGTAAGAGTTATCTTCATCCCAGATGGCAATTGTTGCCATAGGACTTACCTTTTAACATAAAATAGCAATTATATATTACTGAGAGTCATTTACGAACTCATTGTATCTAGGTATTATGTGTATATACAACCTGTTTCTATTCTTGCCATCTCAGATGAAACACCGCCAGTACTTGACTGCCCTGAGAATGTGGAGGTAATGGCTGATGAATTTGAAGACACAACAGAAGTTATATGGACTGCTCCAGTATCAGTGGACAACTCAGGATTCAGACCTGTGCTGACCTCTGACCCCGCTGTGACACCAGGGTCAAGGTTCTCTATTGGCACAACCTATATCACATATAAAGCAGAAGATCTGAGCCAGAATGTTGCTAAATGCAAGTTTTATGTACGTGTAATTGGTGAGTAAATGAGTTTGCTTACATTTATCTGAATAAAAATATATTAAAATTATGGGGACCCAGTGGTCTCGAGGTAAGGTGTTCTCCTTGGGTGCTGGAGGTCGTGAGTTCAAATCATGGTGGAGACCGTGATTTTTTCATGGTGATCATGCCCTTAGCAGTTGGAAATAGAAAATAGTAGACTTAACGGCCACTACTCTGGCAAAATTCAAGTTAACAAATGTACTCAAATTATTCTAGAGATTTTCGGCACATTGAGAAAATATGGGACTGTGCGGCTATAACATCGGGTCTTGGTTATGTGGTTAGTGGAGTGACATAGATGGCGCCTAACAGGCTGCGGGTCTACCTTACTCTAATTTAGCTTCCACCACCACCACGAGTTGGAAATAGGCGATTATAAATTCCAGGGGCTACCAACCTAATGACTGGTAACAGATACTGGGATTGACCTGGCAAGTCACCAGCGGATTTTCACCTGCCAAAAAATTATGAAACAAGGGAGGTCTCACCTCCACACAATGTCTAATGACATAAGTGGGCTGAAAATAGAAAATAGAAATATATTCAACTTACATCAAAGCTAGAAACTAGCAGACTAGTGGAACACAAGACCTACTAAGCACACATGTAAATAACGTCCACCTTGATGGCAAAGATGAATGTGTCAGACCGAAAGGTGCAAATATCGCAGTCAAGCTATAAACTAGTGGCTTGGCTTCGTTCATTCTCAATCTCCCACTACCAAACCCTGAAAGGGCTTAAGTAGCAGAATGTAGTCCAGAGAACGGAATGCGCTGTGTCGTAGTTTACAGCTTGACTGCAATATTTGCACCTTTCGGTCCAACACATCCGACTTCAGCAAGCATTTTTTTTAGTACAGGGTTAGCATTCCCTCTTCGATCCCTTCTCCTTAGCCAGTCTGCCTTGCTGCAGCCTGTTATCCAGGATCACTGCGTGGAGGTGTAGAAGGGTCTTGGCAGCTTTGGTTCGCTGGCCCTGATGCTAGCAGTCAGCTATGGGTCGCTGACCACTGCAGCTCATGCGCTGCTCAACATCTTGATCCCCTATAAACTAGTGACACAGCACATTCCTTTTTTCGGACTACACCCTGCTACTTGCCAAACCCTGTTCATGGCTGGGTAGCCAGAGATTGAGAACGAACGCAGAAGAAGAGGAGGAAGAATATACACCTTCAATAGGCCCAAATGTACAAATCTCTGGAAAGTAATTTTACGGAATATGATAGGCATTATGATGTTGTCTCTGATCCATGTAATGGTATTTGGACTGAAAGGATAAATTTAACTATACCAAGTTTTTCATAGTACGACTGTCCAAAAGGGCACAGCTACAAATTGTTTAAATACAGGTCCAGTTTAGATATTATTAGGAAATATTATTTAGTCAGTGAGTGGTGAATTCTTGGAATGCATTGCCACAGGGTGTAATGGAAGCAAAGTCAGTTAATGCATTAAAAAATCAATTGGATGCTGACAGTATTTTCAATATTCGTTGAGTGAAATAAACCATTGATTTCGGGTATGGCATAAAGCGCTATGGGCAACCATGAGGATGTATAAAATTAACGGAAATATTATAACGGTCCTTGAACACCTGTATGACAAGGCGTCCAGTGCAGCTCTTGTGAATGGAAGGCAAGGGACTGGTTTTGCACATGAGTTGGTGTGAGACAAGGGCGTACACTCTCTCCAACTCTTTTCAATATATTCCTTGAGGGAATTATGAGTGAGGCACTTGGAGGTCACGTTGGTACTGTCAAGATAGGGGGCTGAACGATTACCAACCTTCGTTTTGCATATGATATCGACGGTTGGTGAGTTCAGAAGCAGAACTCCAGGAATGGGTCAGAAGACTCGATGAAACAGCTCTTGACTATGGTATGGAGATAAAATTAATGACCAACAACGCCAAGGGCTTCAACAACAACAACAGCAATGTTCGCTCTGGGTCGGATGAACACCACCGTGTCCAGTTGTAACTGCGTGCTGCCAGGCCTCCTCTAATCATATGGGGAAGCCGCTACCTGTTGAAGCCACGTGTTTTGGGGACGACCTCTCCGGTGCTTCCAGCGAGCAGGGTGGAGGCTGTTTGCACTGTTGACTGTCTTTTGAAGAATCTAGTAAGCTGGAACCTACTTGTCCAGTCGGACAACATGACTGAACAGGGAAATACGGCGACGTTCCAGAATAACTGATACAGGGGGGAGATATGTCTTTGCAGAAACATCTACATTCCGGACAAAATCGTACCAACAAATGCCAAGGATGTGTCGTTGATTTCGCATATGGAAAGCCTCAAGTCTCGAGGTGTCGCTTTTTTGCAGGGTCCAGGTCTCGGAGCCATACACGAGGACCGGTAGTGTGACCGCAGAGCCAAGATTCTGGATTTTGCCGATGACATTGACAGGCCCATATTTCGCATAATGCTGTCCAGGTTCTCAAGGGACTTCTGCAGGGCTTTACTGTCTGAGCCAAGCAGGACTATATCATCTGCGTAAACAAGGTCTGCTTCAACAGCAGGATAAAAGCTAATGGTCAGGAACTCGAAGTGTTTGACCATTTTAAATATCTAGGGTCGATTGTCAGTGATGAAGAATCAAAATGTGAGATGTTGGTCAGAATAGCACAGACAATAGCGGCGCTTGCACGGCTTAACAAAATCTGGCAAGATAAACGGTAAGCCCTATGCACGAAAATCAGATTAATGCGTGCACTATTCCTGTCAATATTCCTCTATGCTTGTGAGACATAGACAGTTACAGCTGACCTTCAACGAAGGATACAGGCCTTGGAGATGAGATGTTTCCGAAGACTTTTAAACGTCACGTACAAAGATCGAGTTACAAATGAGGAAATACGAGATAGAATTACAACAGCAATAGGGCCTTTTGAAGACCTTTGGCAACTGTCAAAAGAAGGAAACTCACTTGGTACGGTCACATATCGAGATCAAATGGTCTTGCAAATACAATCCTCCACGGAAATGTGCATGGCAGACGACGAAGAGGCCGTCCCAAAAAGAGGTGAGAGGACAACATAAAAGAATAGAGCAATCTCCGACTAGAAGAGTCACAGGCAGCGGCCACTGACAGAGAAGGGTGGCATGGCGTTGTGAGGATATCTTCATGTGTGCCCCAACGACCTCATCGGTTAAGTGATGACCTGACCTGAAATAAACTGGTTGTATACAGACTCTGTAGAGCCTTCTAAGCCAATATAATGAAGTTAGGTTAACTTAAGTTTGTCAATTGTTGCCTAGTGTCATACAAAGTGTTCCGTTTATCTAGCCTTGGAGAAAGGGTTAGTACCTTAAATTTGTGATTACAAAGCCAAGATTAAATAGGTTATCATGTTCAACTTTTGCCATTCTACACAGACAAGACTCCACCGACTGTAGACAAGTGTGTTTCTCCACCCCCTGTTGTCTCCAAAAAAGAACACACTGCAGTTGTGCTCGAGCCTCCTCTGTTTACAGACAACTCTGGCAAGCCTGTTGAGGTTGCACCGTCGCACTTGTCAGAAGAGTTGTTTCCCTGGGGAACTACCACCGTGGAATACCGAGCCTTTGATTCCTCCAATAACAACATCTCATGCACCATTGATGTTATTGTTGTGCGTAAGTATCGTTAACCTTCTAATTCGCAGATTACAAGATTACATCTATTGCCTCTATCTGCATAATTTTTCAGCACATCATGCCCAGACGTGGTTGTTGATTTTGAGAACTTCTAATTTTTCTTTAATTAAATTTTTGTTTTATTTTTTGGTGTGTCTAGAGACACATATTAATAAAGATCAAGATGCTGAGCAGCACATGAGCTGCAGCGGTCAGCGACCTATAGCTGACTGCTAGCACCAGGGCCAGTGAACCAGAGCTGCCAAGACCCTTCTACACCTCCACGTGGTGATCCTGGATAATAGGCTGCAACAGAGCAGACTCATTAAGCAGAAGGGATCGAAGAGGGAATGCTAACCCGGTACTCAGAAAATGCTTGCTGAAGTCACATGTGTTGGACCGAAAGGTGCAAATATCGCAGTCAAGCTGTAAACTACAACACAACGCATTCTGTTCTCTGGACTACATTTTGCTACTTAAGTCCTTTTCAGGGTTTGTAGCTGGAGATTGAGAACGAACGAAGTCATATTAATAAAGAACTTGTTGGTGTTATTGTGTGTATGTTAGTTTCTGAGATACATGAATGTGATAGTGGTGAAAAATATCTCAACCATATAGACTCACCCGGTAGTGGCGTCCCTTGGTTATGGAAACAAAAATTGCCAAAAAACGAACTAGACCTACTATCAATGTTTACCATAATGGCTACGCTTGTCACCTCGACTGTAAATGTAATTATTGTATCTACGTAGGAAACTAAATAGATCTACCTTTGATAAATGCATTGCAGAAACTTAACTCCCCCATTCTAAATAATGGGTGAATCTTCAAATTCAAGCGAAAAACAGAAGAAATCTTTTCCAACATCTAAAACAAATTTCACAAAAGCCATTTTCTTTTTCTAAACGTAAATGACGAAAGCTGGAACTCTCTACAATCAAAAGAGCAGTATGTTCAGTTGTCACTATAGCATTAACCCCGTAGTTTATATACGATAAAGCGGTGACCCTAGAACTGCCTGCGTTCAACGCCAGTGGAACGGTGCCAAATCGTCGTAATCTCATGCCGTAGGAACGGTAAAGATTAATAAATGTTAACCTTTACCACATTACACACAAAGAACTTAATTTACCCTGTAGCCGCAATATTTTTCAGATTGTCTATCATAAAGAACTTGTTGTTTTTATTGTGTGTGTGTTAGTTTCTGAGATACAAGAAGATGAAGGTGATAGAAACATATAGACTCGCCCGCTTTCGGCGTCCCTTGGTTAAAAAAAATAAAATAAACTGAAAACTGATTACCGATGTTTACCGTAATGGCTTTATCTGTCACCTTCGGCTATATATGTAATTATTGTATTTACATAAGCAAACTATATAGATCTAGCTAAGAAAATCAGTTGCATATTCTAAACTTCCCCATTCTCAATAAGTCAGTTTATAACTCAGTAATAAAGATGAATCTTCAAATCCAAGTGAAAAACAGAAGAAATCCTTTCCAAAAGTCTCAAACAAATTTCATAACTGCCATTGTTTTTATCTAACAATACAGGACAGAAGTCGGAACTCTCTACAATCCAATGAGTAGTGTGTTCAACCGTTTCCGTAACCCAGCAGTTTATATACAATAAACCGACGACCCTGGAGCTGACACTGTAACGCAACAGTGGTAACAGACATAAATCTGTTCCGACGCCATTACGCATTGTTGGTGTGGTTACGGTTAATAAGCTAATGGGGCTTACTATTTGTATGATGGTGAAGGGATATAGATTTAATCTGATGATCGAATTTTATTTTCCAAAGCAGTGATATGTATACTTCTTCAGTGTCCGTCCTGAAACGGACGTTTGTGTCCACATTTTTCAGCAAGGATGCAATATCTACAGCCTACGTCTGAACGCATCTTGTTTCAGTTGATTTTTTCGAGTATCACATTTGCCATCCCACTGCAATTCCTATTCTCTTAGCCAGACTACACTAGTGCAGTCCGTAATATAAAACATTTTCTGTCTTGTATAAACTCTCAAACAATGAGCTGTAGTGACATGAAAATTGCATTCTGTCAGGAATTTCTAGAATAACGCAACTATTCCTGGCTAACTGCATCGTTCCATTATATAAACTAAATGCTTGCAACTATTTCCAGATAACTATGTTTCTGTTATGCAGTACAGTGCCATTTTTGCAAGCGTGTGTGCAACTCAAACCCCAAGACCAATCCATTTTTAGAAATGATCAATATAAGGGAAGGTCCGCCCTTTCAACCTGGCCAAAGCGCAGTAGAGTTTTGTTTTAGCGTGGCGATCAAGGTACTTAGGTGCAGTTTAGTTTTTTTTATGTTGAATAAATATTTTGTAGTTGAATTCACTACCAGATTGTGTGATTTAATCATACAAATAGATTTCATTATTATCATAATCCGCGGTATTGTTAATCCAATATTATGAATGTAAAGTACACATCTGATAGTAAAGACCTCATAAAAATTAAGATTTTTTGTATAATGTTAAAGTTATACACAATACAATTATATCTGGTCATCTGATAGCTAAAATCTGGCCATCTGATAATTAAATTGTCAAATGTTTAAAACTACATTTTGTTAGGTCCAGGTGATGATTTGACACTATCATTTTAGAAATGTTTATGGTTATCCAAAACCTTCTCTATCAGCTGAAAGAGACTCAGTACCTATAAATCTTCCCAGGGTGCAGTGATATTGATTCCATTAAACGTATAACATTAGATTTTAACAAAAAATACAGGAATTTCCAACCTTTCGTAAGAATTCACGTTTTTGACAGAATCAGTTCCAAGCTGCATTTCCTCGCAGGGACAGAAACTGTTCAACGTGTATTATGTCTTTAGTCAATTTATTTTTAGACCAACAGCCTTGCTTGCATTGTTGAGCTCATTTAGGCCTTTCTCATCTTCCCTGATGCTGTTGATTATTTTAAAAAGGTGATCCTGGTGCACTTTACTGGGGAGGAAAGAATAAGCCCACTGCCCATCCATGCATTATCATAAAGCGATTAAAGTGAGTTGTGCATGGGGCTAGCAACCTCATCATGTAAAACAAGTTGGTATAGAAACCACCACTGCAAGAGCATACAAAGTGCTATGGTGCAGGCTTCCTAAATGAGGGTAACTATATTGGTGGTTCAATGCTCTGGCTCGGGTGAAAAAAAAGCAAAATGATGAAAAAGATTTTCTTTAAATCGTGCATTTCATAATTTATTCTGGATTTTTCTTCTTCTTTTTACTTTTGTCCTTCTTGTGTCTTTCAGCTTCAGTTTCTTCACGGGCCCTAGTACATGCTTCAAACACAGGGAACTTCACTGCGCCTGTTATTTCTGCTGTCAATCTTTTCCATGGTCGGCCCTTGGCTCTGTATCCATTGTATCTGTATAGCATTGCGTTCTGAGGGATGCTGTCTGGTATTTGTCATTGGTCATATGGCCAAACCATTTGGTTTACTGTCTCTTGAGATCTAGCACTGGTGTTGTGCCTATCTGTCTCCTATCTTCATTTCTGATTCTATCCATTCTTGTTACTGCAAACATTAGTTGCAGGCATTTCATCTCTATTATTATGATGTTTATTTGATTTTGTTTGCCAATGTCCAATTCTGGCACGATAGTACAATGTGGGTAGGAATATTGTGTTGTATAGTGTTCTTTTTGTATCCATTGTCACGTGGTTACATTGAAATATCAGGGACATTTTCCCAATGATCTGACTTGCTTTATTAAATTTGTGTTGGATTTCAGTGTCATATTGCTGAGATTATGTTACTCAGGTATGAGAAAATTTTCACTTGTTTTACTTGTTGGTTTTGTATGAATATTGTTGTTTCTATTTCTTTTCTTGCAATTGTCATAACTTCGATTGTCTCTTTGCTCATTTCCATACTATAATCCCGCATGCTTGTTGATATGTTTCTGCAGTTGTTTTTCTGAGGTTGCTAAGTGCTTAGTTGTTTCCGTCACTAAAGTTGGCTTTTTTACAAGTTTTGTCTATTATAATGATAAACAGTAAAGGAGATAGTACACATGCTTACCATACACCGAATCTGATATCCAATTTTTCTGAAGTATGAAATACAAAATGCTTTTGCAAAATCAAGTGTAAAAAACATTTTAAATATGTCAACTTGCCACAGCAAGAAGTTTTTGCTTAAGCGTGATATCTAACCATACCTATTTATGTTTTATTTACACTTTATTTTAATCTACAGTGCCGCCGCAGCCTCACCTTATTTTTAATGTTATTTAAAATCAATCATTTCTTGTAACACTTGGGATTGATAAGTTCACGGCACGCGAAAAAAAAGTACCTGGCACACCAAAGTGCAGCGACTCACCAAATCTAATGATATGTCTACAATTTTAATTGTGCTTAATTTTCTGCAGCTCACCTGTGTGTCATGCCACAGCCACCAGTGAATGGCAATATGACCTGTGATGAAGGTGATGAAGGGGTTCTCTGTCAGATTGTGTGCAATGAGGGCTTTGCTTTTGCCTCGCCAGCAGCAGAAGAATATTTCTGTGATTATGAAGAGGGACGCTGGATGCCAGGGCAAATGTATCCATTTCCTGACTGTGCTGGTATGTCTTAAATTTCTTGTAACTGGTTCACTCAGGTTTTTTTTCTCCTCTCTCTTTCTGTCTCTCTCTACCTCTCTCTACCTCTCTCGCTCTCTCTCTCTCTCTCTCTCTCTCAGCATACACACACATTCACTCAATCTCAAGATTTCTTAGTTGCTCATCGCAAGCTATGTTGGCGACATCAGACAGCTTTGTCTTGATGTAACTTGCCCTGTATTTGGATTATAGTGAGGAAGAAACTGTCCTGGTTATCAACCTCACTCTCCATGTGGGGACAGCGTGGGCTAGTGGTTAAGTGACATGGCTCACAACCAGAAGGTGTTGGGTTTGATCTCTATCACAGCACCAGCCGTTACCCCGGGGAAGCGAACCCTTAGAAAATGCAGGAGGAAGCAGACCCTTACATAAATTGCATGCCGAAGTTGGATGCACTGGGCCAACAGGAGCATAATAAAAACCACAGTGCAACGCACACCTGCCTTGAGAATTAGAGAAATAAGGCGAACGCCAAAAAAAACAACCTCACTCTCCAACTAACAACTACCAAATTAACCATCTAACTAACCACCCACTTATTTACCTAACAACCTGCCTACCTGCCTGCATACCTTACCCTGATTGGTGCTGCATTCGTCCCAACACCACATATACAAATGAGGTTGCCAGCCCCATCACAACCGTTCCTGGCCTTGTGACCCTCAGGAAGGGAACCAGCAGGATTCTCGAAGGAGGCAGGTGAACGGGAGACCGTTGGAAATACTGTTCATCTAGTTGTGAACAAATCTCTAAGTCTTTGAGGGATATTCAAGTCAAGTCAGGACTTTTTGTTCTAGTTCCACCTGAAGGGTTATAGCGTACTGGAACTACTATCACTAGTTACGGCCACTTGTATCCTATTACTGCTAGGGGACTGACGCCTGACATGCGCCAGTCATGAGACAGATAAATAAAAGTGGTGAATAACACTGTTAGTTCTTGCATGGAGCAGCGCATTGTGATGAAGTTTCTTGTAAAAGTAGGAGTGAAACCTGCGGAAATTTACAGAAGACTGCAATCACAATACGGTGGTGAGACACTCAGCCGCAATAAGACATTTGAATGGTGTAAACATTTTAAAGAAGGCCGAACATCTGTGAGTGAAAATCTCATCCTACTTCTGCAAGATAACGCTCGACCTCATACCGTTCACCGCACTATGTAACAACTTGCTGAGAGGTATTGCCACATCCACTTTACAGCCTAGACCTCACTCAAGCGATTTCCACCCGTTTGAACCCCTAAAAGATCTGGGGTAGTTGTCTTGCCGCCACGATTCAATTTCAACCAGTGTTAGTAAAGCGATCTCATTCCCGCCAGGCGGAGCGATAGCGCGGGCTTGCGGAAAACGCTCGCTTGCCTTTCCCCGTAGAGCTATTGGGGTGCGGTTTTTTTTGGCGTCTCCTCCACCGAGGTGCGCTGCTCTGGTCCGTATCGAGAAACGTTGTCAATCCGTGGTGATTTATCTAAGGCTTATAGCAGAGCTCGACAGTTCGTCTCGCTGGTGGTTAGACTCTCGCAAAGAGTTTGTGACCGGCAAATGGAAAGCAGGAATCGTGCCTGAAGGCCCTGTGTTCTCCCGGGGACCAACCCGCGGGAGAACGGCAGGCCAAATTGTCTCTAGTCCCAGTGAAATTCATCGCCGAGGTCGTTGGGATCCGTTCTGCACAGAGCGCTGCCATCCCTCCTCGAGCGAGCCCGGTCGATCGGTTGTCTGGTGCGTGTAGGGGCCCCTGTCAGGCGGTCCTAGGTCGACGGAGTGAGGGACGGGTGGAACAACCGTCCGTCCGTTCCGTCAGTCGGTCCCTGCGGCCGTCCGAGTGAGGCTTTTTACACACCCGTCCTCCGCCGACCGGTGTGTGCGCTACGTACGTCTCCGACAGATATCTGGTTGATCCTGCCAGTAGTCGTATGCTTGTCTCAAAGATTAAGCCATGCATGTCTAAGTTCACACTGTCTCACGGTGAAACCGCGAATGGCTCATTAAATCAGTCGAGGTTCCTTAGATGACACGATCCTACTTGGATAACTGTGGCAATTCTAGAGCTAATACATGCTTACCAAGCTCCGACCCTCGCGGAAAGAGCGCTTTTATTAGTTCAAAACCAATCGTCGTTTCCCCTCACGGCGTTGCGGCGTCCCCACTGGTGACTCTGGATAACTTTGTACTGATCGCATGGCCTCATGTGCCGGCGACGCATCTTTCAAATGTCTGCCCTATCAAATGTCGATGGTACGTGACATGCCTACCATGTTTGTAACGGGTAACGGGGAATCAGGGTTCGATTCCGGAGAGGGAGCATGAGAAACGGCTACCACATCCAAGGAAGGCAGCAGGCGCGCAACTTACCCACTCCCGGCACGGGGAGGTAGTGACGAAAAATAACAATACGGGACTCTTTCGAGGCCCCGTAATTGGAATGAGTACACTTTAAACCCTTTAACGAGGATCTATTGGAGGGCAAGTCTGGTGCCAGCAGCCGCGGTAATTCCAGCTCCAATAGCGTATATTAAAGTTGTTGCAGTTAAAAAGCTCGTAGTTGGATCTCAGGCGCAGGCGGGCGGTCCGGCTCGCGTCGGTTCACTGCCCGTTGTCTCCTGCCCTACCGTCTGCCGGCTCTCTCCCACGGGTGCTCTTCGCTGAGCGTCCTGGGTGGCCGGCGCGTTTACTTTGAAAAAATTAGAGTGTTCAAAGCAGGCCTCGGCTGCCTGAATAATGGTGTATGGAATAATGGAATAGGACCTCGGTTCTATTTTGTTGGTTTTCGGAACTGGAGGTAATGATTAACAGGGACAAACGGGGGCATTCGTATTGCATTTGTCAAGAATGTTTTCATTAATCAAGAACGAAAGTCAGAGGCGCGAAGACAATCAGATACCGTCGTAGTTCTGACCATAAACGATGCCGACTAGCGATCCGCAGGAGTTGCTTCGATGACTCTGCGGGCAGCTTCTGGGAAACCAAAGTGTTTGGGTTCTGGGGGAAGTATGGTTGCAAAGCTGAAACAAAGGAATTGACGGAAGGGCACCACCAGGAGTGGAGCCTGCGGTTTAATTTGACTCAACACAGCCAGCACTGAAATGACTGACATGCCGAGACCACTTTCCTTGGGTCTAATATGGAACCGGTGCTGGATTTAGACCCTCGGAAATCTGGGGTTATGCCCTCTGTGGCTCGGTTGGTCTGCATTCAGTGTTTGATAAAGGAATTGACGGAAGAGCACTACCAGGAGTGGAGCCTGCGGCTTAAATTGACTTAACACGCCAATAATGTAGAATGACTGTCAAATCGAGAGCACCTTCGTGGGGTCTAATAGTGAACATGTGCTGGTATTAGACCCACGGAAGACAGGTCAGTCTCTTAACCCCCTAATGAAAGAGCGCCTGCTATGGTAATCTGGTCTTAACCCCGCAGAAATCGCAGGTTCCAGAAACTTGTTCATTGACAAACTAAAAAGCTCTCTATTGATACGTCCGGTATAATATTGAACGGGTGCTGGAAATAGACCCTCGGAAGACAGGTCAGTTTTACCCTACTAATGACAGGGCATTGCTACGGTAATCCTGCTCAACGCCTCTAAGCCAGAATCCCGCCCTAAATCCCAGCACCGCTCTGATGGGAGGCTACGACATGGCTGGGGCTTGCGTCTCAGCCCGGCCCGGTCGAGCCGCAGAAATGCACCTGGTAAAATGCACTCCTGCCTCGCTCTTTGCCTCTGTCTTCTATCAGTCATCCCAATGGACGCAGAAGAGATGCAGTCCAGCGGACATTGCACTTCCTGCCCTATTGTGACAACCTCCCGGGTGGCGGGGAATGCTAGGCGTACCATCACTGCAGATGAGCCGAGAAAATAAAGGGAGCAAAGAGATACCTCACTCACATGCATATGCTACATTTCTGGCAGGACGTGACGATCCTGGGACAAAGTCACACTGGACTGCCTCTCTTCTGGGATAGTACAATTTAGTACATAGTCCATCACATCATTGCTAAACCCTGTAGACACGAGTAGGGAAGACTCGATAGTCCTGCAAGACAACTTCCTAAGAGAGACAACTCTGACCAAAAACAACTGCTGCCTTGCAGTTAGGCTGGGGACAGCCAAAGGCTAAGGAGGGCAATCCTACAAAAACGCCTGTTGAAATCGGATGCACTGAGCCACTGGCTTAACAAAATAAAACAGTGCAACGTAAATATCGCTGTAAACAGCGTACGAAGAAGAAGAAGAACCCCTAAAAGAATTCCTGGGATGTCAGCATTTCAGCACTGATGATGAAGTGAAACAGGCTGTTCTGGATTGGTTCAGACATACTGACAAGTATTTATGCGCTGCAACTTTGGAAGCATTACTTAAACGCTGGGATAAGTGCATAAACGTTTCAGGAGATTATATAAAAAACTAAATGGCATTTTGACTATGCAATACAATGCAATATCCTCCACTTCAGTCCAGTGAGTATGCCGTATGCGACGTGGTCAACAATGTCCTGTATGCAGTTTGATATTTCAGCCGTGTAGTACCATTTCAGACCTAGGTCTCTCAGCAGACCATCTCGCCATCATATGGGCGGGCAGCCGCATGGTCGTGTATAATCATATGGCCAAACGTCGTTCTGAGTGTCCATCTGTTATGTGGCATGCGCACCATGTGGCCAGCCCAGTGGTATTTGCGAGGCAACGCAGCATCCACGACGTCTCGAAATAGAATGCGTTCTCTTATTTCAGTATCGTCGATTAGATCTCTGATTGAGATTCCAAGGACTCGTCTTTCCATCGCTCGCATTTTGACTACTTCATTACAAAATATGTTTCCGTTTGACTTGAACCCGCGTCGAATCTTGCCTTTCTTCCATACTCATAAAATGTCTGGGCGTTGGACGGTTGTTACTGTCCCCATCTCCGTCACTAGAATTAACATCTGACTATCTTTTCTGTGATATATTTTTGTTAAATTTGAGATCGATATAAGTATCTCTATGTGTTAATCATTACTCTTATGACTTCTCAGTTGTTTTCATGTGTGTTATCTGTTGTCCCTGTTAAAGACATTTCTAACAAAGGTTTGGTTCAATTTCTAGCTCCAACACAGTCTCTAAACCTGACAGATCCTTATTTTTATAGTCTTAATTTTAAATTTCAGTACCATAGCAGCTTCGCCTTATTATCCTTTGCTCAATACATAAAACTGTTACATTTGTTTGCAACATCTGATTTCAGTGTCGCAGATCTCCAATGATCTTATCCAGCCTGCTACTATCACTCTGACTGGGGATATTCTGTGCAAGGACCAGCTGCTCATACAACGCATACAGCAAGATCTGGAGGGCAAGGTGGAAGATAAAGTAAGAAAACTATTTTATTTTTATTATTTTAAAGGTTGCAATATAAAGTACAAAAACTATTATATTTTTTTAATCTTTACGTGGCCACGTTATTTTTTCAGCACGTCACATTTTACTATGGTTCTTTTACTTATTTACTTATTTACTTTTTATTTGTTGGTCTATAGATATGATTTTGTTGTGTGTAAAGATATAAATTAATTAACACATTCCGGACCAATGACCGATATAACGGACTGTTATTTAAACCCTAGAGGACCATTAACCGATAATTCGGTTTTTGTTTTGTAGTCTTAATTCGGGTTTTGTGTTAACCAAACTACTTAAAAATTACAACCAGAACTAGAACAGCTTCCGTTCGTAACATTTGAGTTGAAACAAGCGTGTTTAGGTACTGAATAAGTGATATATTTATGTTTTAAAGTAACTGTGTTGTTGATTCCTAAAAAATAATGGCAACGTCCACTGCTTCTACTAGACCAAAACGATATAGTGCAGAACAAGCTATAGCTGTGTTTCAAAGCTTATTAGTTAGTGATTCTGATACATGAATTAGACGATTCAGAGGATAGCGATTACAGCAAAAGTGATGGTACTACTACTAGTAGACCTAGTGCCAAGAAATCAAAACGGTCTGGCTTAGGGTTAGTTGGTGATTGCTTCCAGTCAGGGACTATCAGTGCTCCTGAATCATCAAGCAGCAGCGATGAGACTGATTTAGAGGATATACCAGGTACGTCTAGAGTTGATGTTGATGGTGATAATGGCAATTCTGCAAGGAGAAAGGCAAATTCCATACCACAGAGGACTACTAGGCCTGGTGATGGGTGGCGTGATGCCTTAGATGGAGAGGCCATTGGAGCATCGAACTTCAGGCAAATAAATTCTGGCAGCAGACTAAATCTGGATGAAAATTGCACACTTCTTCAATGCTTTCTCTCCTTGCTGAAAGAACCAATTGTTGATAATATCAAAAGAAATGTCAATGAGTATGCCCAGCAGAAACTTGACATGAATACACCAGCACGAAAACATTCAATGTTGAGCAAATGGACACCACTTGATAGGAATGTTTTTTTACAGTTTCTGGCCGTCCTGATTGCTATGGGGTTGAATGCAAAGCACTCAATAAAAGATTATTGGTCCACCAAACCCCACAGAAGTAGTCCCTGGTTTAGGTCAATGTTTAGCAGAAACAAATTTTTATTGATTTATCAATCAATGCTTCATGCAGCTGTTCCAAATGCTCTAGGGAAATGCAAAATTAAGCCGTTTGTAAATGCACTCGTTGCCAGTTTCCAAGAAGCCTTCTACCCATTTGAAAACATATGTATCGATGAGATGGTCATAGGTAACAAGGGGCGATTTAAGTACAAACAGTACAATCCTAGCAAGCCCAAAAAATACCACATCAAATCCTACGGACTCTGCGACTCCATCACCGGATATGCTTTCAATCTCTTGGTGTATTTTGGAGCTGATACAGCTTACAAACCTGAAACGGACCCAAATTCTTCCCATGCTGTTAAAGTTTTTGACAGACTACTGGAAGGCATCAGAGGACATCACCATTTGTTTGCTGACAGGTATTATTCTTCCCTGCCTCTTGTTCAGTTTTTGCGACAGAGAAACCACCACTACACTGGAACTCTGAATGTAAACAGACGAGGTTTTCCATCAGAAATAAAGAACAAGAAGATATCCCTGAATCAAGCAAAGTGGTTTATCAACGATGAGGAAAAGGTTATGTGTGTCAGCTGGAGAGATAAGAAATCTAAGAAGCCTTGCCAGCTGGTGACAACACGTGGAAGTGCCACATATGAGCAAAGGATGAAGGGTAGGAGTCAAGTTATGAAACCATCACCCATTCACAGCTACAACCTTTCAATGAATGGATGTGACAGAGTGGACCAGATGATATCATATTATGGAAACCACACAAGAAAAACAGTCAAGTGGTGGAAGAAAGTGTTTATGTTGCTGATGGAAATTACTCAACTCAATGCCCACATTTTGTACACCCTGAGCTGCCCTCACACTGAGAAGCCTTTGCCCTTTGCGGACTTCAAAGATATCCTGATAGGGGAACTCTGTCAGTTAGTCGGAGCAGAGACACCTAGCAGCCTTCAGGCTGTTCTATTGTCCAAGCCAGGGAGTAAACCAATGAACATGGAGCTTAAGAGATACCAGGGTGCAGCCCATCTCTTTGACTGATGGAAAAGACTCACCGTGCGTACATTGTGCTGCTCAGAAAAAAAGAAAAAGAAGCAGCTATTACTGCACAGGTTGTTCGCACAAGCCACATCTGTGGGCTAAAACATGCTTTAGAGAATACCACACAAGATAAGCATAGCTGTGCTGAACAAAACAAAAAACTTATGGAAATAATGGAAAAAATAATGGAAGTTGTGAATTTGTTTATATTTTTATTGATTTTGGTCATTGAGGAAAATTGTACATAATTTCAACATTTTTGGAGATAAATGCATCAAATAAACAGTGTTGTGAGGGACTTTGGATACTATTCTGCAAAATTACAAGATAAATTGAAATCAACAATTCAGGCCAATGAAAAATGATGGTGAGTTACAATATTTTGACTTATAAATTATCTACCCTTTAAATTTTGTTTGTTTGTACAACATAATTATTTTTTCAAATAATGAAATATCAGCAATTTACTGATATTTTCATTTTCTGTACTCATTTTTCTTTACAATGATATATAATGAGTACTAAAATTGTCTATGCTATGGTGTGTAATAGTCAGTTATAAAAGGGATGCAGTGAAATTTTGCTACAGCTGAAAATTAATTTGGTCCAAACCT
Source organism: Ariolimax columbianus (assembly GCA_036924085.1). Lineage (NCBI taxonomy): Eukaryota > Metazoa > Mollusca > Gastropoda > Stylommatophora > Arionidae > Ariolimax > Ariolimax columbianus. The sequence continues at coordinate 32,211,314 of JAVGWX010000008.1, read as the reverse complement.
AAAAAGAATCAAATCCTAAAAGAGTTAAGAACTTGTTCTTATTATTGTGTGTGTTAGTTTGTAAGATACAGGAAGATGACGTTGAAAATGTTGAAAAACAGCACACACATATAGACTCACCTGTTTTTTGCATCCCCAGTTTAAAAAAAAAATTTGTTAAGTTCCACAGAGTACGAATAATCAATGTTTACAAAATCTGTTAGTTTTCACTATAAATGTATTAATTATATATCTTTATAAACAGATGTTCCTTGGATTGTTCCTCTGAAAAATCCGTTACAAAAACTTAACTTCCCCATTCTCAATAATACTGTTTCTTCAAATTCAAGTGAAAAGCAGAAGAAATCATTTCCAAATGTCTAAACCTCTCGACAACATCACTCACCGTGTAAGTAATGCATCACAGACATGTTGCTAATCAGGCAGGTTCAAACCTCTCCAAGGGACATTATTGACCCGTATGCACATTTCCCAGTTACATCAAAACTGGCGCTGTCAGCAAAAAGGGCGAATGACACTAATCTTGTGTAGTTCAGCCATGTGCACTGGACCGTGGAAATACTACACAAGATAACCAAATTACTATTTAGATAAATAGAACAAAAAGCAATCAGAAAACTATCCCTCATGAAGAAGCTGGCCAGAACTAGCTGGGGTGCAAATAGTAACATCCTCAAAAATGTATACACTGGCAAAGTCAGGCAAGTACTTGAATACGACATGACAGCCTGGACGACAGCATCAAAAACAAACAACGAACGTCTAACCAAAATTCAAAATTCAGGCTTAATGATAATAACAGGAGGAATGAAGACTACACCAATCCAGAAAATGGAAACATATACAAATATAAGATCCCTAAATACTAGACGAGAGGAAAGAGTGCTGACACATAATGAAAAGATGCTACGCATGCCTGATCTTCCCATACATATCAAACTGAAACACCCAGTTAAAAATAGGCTAAAGAGAACCAGCTTCATTTATATATCCAACCATCTACACCAAAAATATGGAAAACTAATTCCCAACCAACCTACAGAAATAGAAATGCTTATTAACTATGAAGAGCCAAGCGGCAACATAAACAACATCGAAATAAGTACAGAGATCCCAGGAATAAGAAGAAAAGACCAACACAGTGTCCACGAGCTGAAAATTCTAGCAAAAACAATGATTGAGGAGAAATATAATACCAAGGAATGCTCACAGGTGTACACAGATGGTTCAGCAGAGGTGGCAGGCCGAAACGGGGGAGGAGGCATATTCATACGACACAAAAGTGGAAATATAACAGAAGAGGCCCTCCCAACAGGAAAGTTGTCCACAAACCTCAGAGCAGAATCTATGGCCCTCCTACGAGCACTGAGAATACTTCAAACAGAAAGTCAACCTCCAACAAAAATAGCTGTATTCACAGACTGCAGAGTACTATTAGAGACAATTCAAAAAACAAAAAATGAACCACTTATCAGAGATCAGAGCAGAACTGGGAAAACTCCAGAGATCCTCAACAATAGCGCTCCAGTGGCTACCCTCCCATTGCGGAATCACGGGAAACGAGAGAGCTGATGCTCTGGCAAAAGATTGCAGCAAAAAAGCATAATTTAATCATCGAGTACCATACAGAGAAATCAAGAACATCATCAGAAATCAGTATATACACCAATGGAAAGAAGACAGAAACATAAGCAGTACGCCAGACCCAATTCACCAACTCAAAAGAAATCAACAAAATACCTTATTTCGCCTGAGAACTGGACACTGCAGACTACTAGAACATCTGTACCGACTGAAGATCTCACACACCGATAAGTGCCCATGTGGAACAGGATGCCAGAACCCTGAGCATATTCTACAGGAATGCCCAATCTATAGGGAAATGAGATGCCAGACCTGGCCAGAGGGCGCGGAGCTGAAACAAAAGCTGTGGGGCAGCCGCTCCGACCTGGTGACGACTACAGACTTCATCATGGCGACTGGCCTGCAGATATAGCATGACCAAAAGATCCTGAACGCAAAGAAGACAAAGAAGAAGAGACTATTTAGATAGCCGAAGACCATGCCAGGATAATCCAAGTGAAAGACACCACAAAATGAACCAACGAACGAATCCAAATGGAAAACTACACCACGTTTCCGTGGACACAAGTGTAAGTTGTCAACTAGTGTGAATTCCAGTCAAATCTGTGGCCTGGTGGCATTCAAATGGACTAATACACGAGAATAAGGCAACCATTAGGTGCCATCTTGGCTGCCCTATCTATCAGTCTTCTTGTATGACTCTGACACAGAAAGAATAACAAAAACAACCAAAAAGATGCAGACTTTCATTACAAAGAATAGAATAATTAAAATGGTACGATAGGATATTAATGTGGAACTGCCCATTTCTTGTTTCTGTTGTTGTTCATTATGTATGTTGCTTGAGTGCAGATAAATACCTGTTTGTGATCATTGTCACGAACAAACATTCTAATGTGGATTGTTAGATAGAACTAGTCTGATAGTAGGGGAACAGAAGGTGAGGAGAAGACATGGATATTGGATATGATACACATAGAGGAAACCAAATGATAGCATTACAAAGCAGTTTCTTGAGTTCTGGAACCCCTCGGGCCAGAGACATAGAGGAGTACTAAAACGCGTGTAAGAAGGAGCTCAAGGCAAACAAAGGAAACAGGGACGACTTGGAGAGAGCTGAGTCAAATGGTTCAGGACAAGAGAACTTGGAATGTAAAACAAGCTATTCACAGGGAGCTGAAACGGTTTTATTGACTGACTTATAAACATTGATAAGTTGGTTGGCAATGATAAGCTGTGCAATGCTTTTATTTCTCGTCCTTATTCCCTAAGAGAACAGTGATGGAAGGTATGGTGCCAGACAAAAGAGGCAGGGGTAGACCAAGAAGATGATGGCACTAAGATATCCAGGAATGCCTGGGAATGACTGTGGCAGAGGCTGGAGTTTTGGCAAGGGAAATAGTTCTTTCAGACAAACTGTGATGGGAGTGACGTTCTGTAAAGGACATACTACATTTTTTTAAACAAAAAATTCCATAATGTTCTGCTCCAAAGTATTTCAGACAAGAGACTGTATGTCATAGTAAACCACTTTCAAATTAAGATAAAGCCAGAAATCTGTTTGACTTGCACTGAGTAGATGTTTAAATAGGAAGTTTGTCATAGGTTAGGTTAGTCTACATTTGATGCATTTTTGTTATTCATTGTCCCAGATGAAAACCTTTTAGTTGTAACATTGGTTTTGTGTTTGTTTTTGTCGTAGTGCAGTATCTACCCAGCATTTTCAGCCTCACCGCAGTCCCTTTGTTTTTTATCTTATTTATAAAAGATGCCCATCACAAGCAAACTTGTCAACAGCCTCAGATGTGCGATGTAAGATGTGTTCTCTTAGGACTGTGAAGATCAATCCTGGCACAGCAGACCCTGTCGCACCCTGGGGACACATGTGTAGAGGAGTTTGCTGTGGAAGCATCGAACACTCTCTTCTTTTGGATGGCATGCTTTCTCTGAGCCTCTGCGATAGAGTTGTGCTCTGTGATCTGAGCACTTTGCATGATGCTAGCACACCAGATGGAAAGGTTCTGTGCAAGCATCTCCTAGGAGGTGACACCAATATTGAATCTTTTTGAAGACACTTTAAGGATTCTCCAGCATTTCCTCTGTCCCTTTGGTGATTGTCTATCTGTTCTGAGCTCACCGTATAGCAGCTGCTTGGGAAGGCACTCATTGGACATGCAAAGATGTTCCTTCCATTTTAACTGGGCTTTTTTCAGAAGTGTATGGATGCTCACCACCTTTGACTAGTTAAGAATTTCAGTTAAGACACTTCAGCCTATACAGACATCTGAAGTGAAAACGATTTAGCTGTCTGACGTTGCTGCTATCCAATATCCTTATTACTTCTTGCCATGTGACACAAAACATCTGAAGGAAGTATCTATTGGTGAATATCTGCAGTCTGAATATGAACTGTATACATGGCTTAGCTATAATGGTGCATGGCATAGCTATAATGATGTATGGCTTAGCTATAATGATGCAAGGAAATGATAAGCCATTGTTGTTGGGTTAAACCATTAAACAATATCATAAATAAGAACAAAATGATTAATATCTCCAACAGCTGTCAAGTGTTTGCGAGAATGATGTAAATTGTTCTATTGGCTCTCTGACATCAGTCTGTGAGGACGATGAAGGTCAGTGTATTATATGTTAACAAAACAACAATTGGACAATATTTTATAAAATTTGCTAACTTACCACATTGTTCCTTCAGACCTTTTCATTTTCCTATATCCCAATTTGGAGGCTGTGAGACCTAGGGGTAAAGTGTCCATTTCACAATCCCAACGCACCCGGCTCGAATCACGCTCGTGTCTATTTTGGCAGACATGGGTTTATTTCGCTCCTCCATGTACGGAAAGTAATGGCAACCTATCGTACCGCACACTTGCCAAGAAACTTGAAACAGCCAAATAGGTTGGTAGTTGTAAGAAGCGATATTCTGCAAAGGACATGCCACTTACTTTACATGCCAATTTGGCTCTTTCCGGGCTTATAATTTTGTGTAATGCACAGGCATGCATCGACCTTCCCCAACTGTGTTTTAGGGTTTCTTACTAGGATGGAAAGAATATGTCCACTGCACCTATATGTATGTCATAAAAAATGAGTAAAGAAAATTGTGCACAAGATTAGCAACCTCATCATGTAGAAAATTTTGCTGCAGAAACCACCACTACAAAAGCAAGTAGAATATGCTTTGGTGCAGGCTTCAAAAAGTATAGAAACAAGTGAAGTGTAAACTCATTATCATCAAGTGCTTTGTCTGCAACGGAGGTTGACGGTAATGGATCTCCCATCTGTCTCTGTTACACGCCAGGCTGGAACATTCAGTCAAACAGTGTCCCGACCACATCCTGCTGTTGTCTGTCCATCTGTACCTCTGTCGCCCTTTGGTCCTCTCGCCCTCCAAAATAATTTTTAGCAGACTGTAATGGCACTTGACATAACCAAAATATTTTATTTTACAAAAATAATGTAGACTACATAACTGTTTAACAAATGCTTCAGTCAGCCAACCAATCAAAGCCGTCTCTCTTCTCTATGCTTTTACCATTGAAACCATCTCGCCAGCATACACGGCCCTGGGCTACTCTTTCTGCGTCTTTCCAAGCATAACCATTTAATTCTAGCTGTCTTTTACATCATCTTCTCCAAGTATATTCAGATCTACTTCTCTTTCTCTTCCCTGGAGGATTTCGTGCGAGAGCCTGCCTGGCTATGTTGGATGGTGTCTTTCTCAATGCATCGCCTCTCCAGCCCCATTTTATTCTTACTTTGTTGTTCTTTTGGCTACTGTTGGCTCCTTCCCAAAGGGCTTCATTCTTCACAATGTCCTGCCACTTTATGCCCTTTATCCTTCGAAGGCATCTGTTAATGAAGGAATAAGTTTTTGTTATATGTCCTTGGTTGACCTTCATGTTTCAACTCCATGCAACAGCGCCAACTTGACGCTGACATTGGATATTTTAACTTTGGTGTGAATCTTGATTTCTCTGGATCTACATTTGTTGTTATGTGTGGTATATATGTACCATAGGCAGTGCGGAATGGAGCTGGCTGTCCTCTTCATAAAAGGTTGAGGCGTTGTACATGAAGTCTCTAACACTTCATCTCTGGCAGCAAAGAAGAACCATAAAGCTGATAGTGGGATTCAAGAGTTATAGTTATGAGAAAAGACTCACAAAAACTGGCCTATCGTGCCTAGAAAAGAGTAGAATTCAAGATGTTTTAATACAGTCAAGGGAAAGGATAGATTTAGACTATACAAAGGGCTTTCAAATAAATCCCAGAACACCAAAATAAGTCTTAACGGCAAATACCTGCGGACAAACGACAACCCAAACTACTTGAGAGTCACATTTGATCGGCGCATGACATGGAAAAGTCAGATCGAGAGAAACCGAATTAGAGCCAGACAAAGAATGGCAATCATGAGGAAAGTTGCTGGCACAAGCTGGAGAGCAGACGAAAGAATACTAAAGAAACTGTACACTGGAAGAGTGAGACCAGTTCTCGAGTATGGCATTGCGGCATTGACAACAGCAGCAAAGGCGAACTTTGATAAAATTAGCAAACTTCAAAACCAAGCCATGAGAGTTATAACAGGAGGCATGAAGTCAACGCCAATTGTAGAACTTGAAAAGATTACAGATCTGCAATCCATGACCGACAAGAGACTGCAGAGCCCAGCAGCAAGCAGAGAAACTCAGAAGACTGACAGACCATCCAATGCATCAGAGACTAAATCGATTTGGAAATGGGAAACTAAAGCGGAGAAACTTTGCAGAAATAGCCAAAGTAAAGATGAGCGAAGACCCTATGAACACCGTAACAATACCAAAGCCCATCCCTACTGTACGCAAACCTACCTGGAAGCAGCATATCATTCCAGAGGTGGTAAAAAATATACCAGGTATTGGAAACAAGAACAGCCAGACTGAAAAAGAAAGAAGAGACATAACCCAGAGGTACATAACGGAAAACTACCCAAGCATGGAATGGACCCATGCATACACTGACGGTTCTGTAACAAACACAACACAGAACGGAGGGGCAGGGGTATTCCTGAGCCTACCAAATGGTAGAAAAATAACACTGTCAGTGGCAACTGGAAAATTCTCAAGCAATTTCAGAGCAGAGGCACTGAGGGCTGCGGTAGAAGCAATGCTGACAGGCGAAAGCAATGAAAGCCAGATAGTCCTGTTTAGAGATGCCCTGGCTGTAGTTACAGCACTAAAAAGCCAGAAAAATACTGAACTTAATGATTTAAGAGCAGTACTCTGTCAACTATGCCAGCAGTCCGCACCAAAAAGAATAGTGGTACAGTGGGTTCCATCCCACTGTAACATCCAAGGCAACGAGGAGGCAGACAGACTGGCAAAAGAAGGTGCAAGACTACCACAACCAGATTCTAGTGTGACCTACGAAGAGTCCAAAAGGCTTATTAGGGCTAGATACATGGCCAAATGGGAAACAGAACATACTGGCTACACAAAAAATGATGCCTATTACCAGTTGAACAGAAGAGAGCAGGTCGTGGTCTTCAGACTCCGCACAGGCCACAACAGACTGAGGTACCACCTATTCAATAAACTGAAGATAGGTGGCACTGACGAATGCACGTGTGGTACCGGTAAAATGACCGCTGAACATTTGCTGCAAAACTGCCCGACATTTGAGGACCAGAGAAAGCACATGTGGCCATCACCAGTGGCAACACTAGACAAGCTCTATGGCAGTGTCGACAGCCTCAGGATGACCGGTGCTTTCTTCGAAAAAATACAGGTTGACGTTTGACAGTGTACGAAGAAGAAGAAGAAGAAGACTATACAAAGTACAGCCGACTACAAGAACAAGAGGGCACACCTATAAATTAATTAAAGAAAAGTCCAGATTAGAAATAAGGAAATATGTTTTTAGTCATAGAGGGTTGAATGCTTGGAATGCATTGCCACATGAGATAGTGGACACATGGTCAGTTAATGAAATAGATTAGATGCATATAGTTATTTTTAGATCAAACTCAGTACAAGAAACTGGTTGTATACAGACTGCAGAACCTTCTAAACCAGTATAAAGAAGTTGAGTTAAGTTAAGCAGTGTCTGTCATTAGATTTAGGAAGAACAAGCATTGATGTCTTGAGAAGAAAAGCTACGGTTTTCCTGTATTTCTACAAATTTAATGACGGTTGCAATACTCTTTACTGCAGTAGCACAAAATTCAGTCATTGTCAGTTTTGTTGATTATTTGAAAATTGCATCCATGTGGTCTTTGTTGTTCCTGTGAATCTGTAGCGATTACACATACACATACATGCACGCACACACACACAAATCTGGAAATGTTACAAAGTTTGAGTTTCAAAAGATCTAGATTCTAGGCTGGCCCAATTTTCTGGCATCCTGGTTTTTTATGTAAAACCTTTACTAAATATTAAATTCTACCACTTTGTGGAGCGTGTAGCCTAGTCGACAGTGAGCTCGCTTGACTGGGATTACAACCTTACCAGGGTTCAAAATCACGGTGGACATAACAAATCTGTGCATGGGTTTGTTCCTGGCACGATCACTCCTCCAGTCAACCAAGCTGTAAATTGGTACCTGCCATATGGGTTGTGGAAGATATAAACAGCAAAAAAGGGAACTAGCCACCCCACCTCACGTAGGCTACGGCTTAGTCCATGAAGAGTTATCTTCATCCCTGATGGCAATTGTTGCCATGGGACCAACCTTTTACCACCTTAGCCAACTATTTCTACAATATATCCAGCGAATAAATTATGTATATTTTATAGTTAACAATAACCAATACTTCATTGACTATTTTATATCATCTATTCATTTATTGTTTCACTATTTACAATTGCCAATATTTTTTCTTAGTGATGGTTTATTGTAATAAAACAATACAATTATAGATATTTATTTTTATGATAGATTATTACATGTTAGCAAACTTTTCGATTGAGTGGTACTACAAATATTTAAATAAATAAAAACTTTTGACAAAATTAATATTTTGTTTTGTTGAATATTTTTAACAAACCTGTCGAATTTATTGTATATTGCATTGTTCTTTTTCATGTCTCTCGCAATGTAGATTTTAATAAAATCCAGCTTGTTCTAGACAAGAAGAGAAAGAGAAGATCCATAAAAGATCCTGTTTTGGGAGCAAAAGAAAGGAAAAGTCTAAAACAAAAGAAGAAGTCTAAACTCACCTTTCAGTTCAAGTTGGAAGGTAAACCTGCAGTGTGTGTTATTGATTTTGGTGGAAGACCATATTGTTATCTTCTTCTAATCTTTGGGAAATAGAGTTACTCACTCTTTTATGTATGAAGTATATTTCTAGAGCTTTTAGTCCCTCTTTTATTCCTGTATCATTTATTTTTCTGGAGCTTTTAATCTATTTATTCTTGTATGTATCATTTATTTTTCTAGAGCGTTTAGTCTATTTATTCCTGTTTGTATAATTTATTTTACTAGAGCTTTTAGTTAAGTGATTCATGTATCATGTATATTTCTAGAGTTTTTAGTCACTACTTTATTCCTGTATTATTGATTTTACTAGAGCTATTGAAATATTGTCAAAAACACCAAGACATACACAGGAACTGGCATCAATTCAGACTACAATCCAGTTTGTATGAAAGTGCATTTACAACTCAAAATCACAGAGTGTAGAAGGACAAAGGCACTTAATAAAGACAGGTCAGCGCTAAAACAACCAGATACATGGCAAAAGTACCAGGTAGCAGTAAAGAAGGTGTATGAAAACTTACAATCAGAGGACAAGGAAGGAAACACAGAGAGGAGAATAAACACTAAATGGGAATGTATAAAAACCAGTATCCAAGTAGCAGATAAATCATTACCAGATAAAGAACTTATGAAAAACTAAGAATGGATGACAGAAGACATCTTAACTAAAATGGCAGATAGAAAGAAGGCTAAAAACACTCCTGCATATTCATCACGACACAAAGAGATACGTACAATGTGCAGGCTGGCCAAAGAACTGTGGCTGGAAGAAAAATGCAATGTAATAGAAGACATGGGACTAAAATGCAATACAAGAGAAATGCATGTGGAAATAAATAAAACAAGACACAGGTAACCCAAAGTGGGGGATGCATCCGAGATAAGAATGGTGCCATTTTGATAGATGAGAATGATATATTGAACAGATGGATGAAATATACAAGGGAGCTTTTTGAGGACAGTCGCGGAGCCAAACCATTAACATATGATAATGAAGGACCTAGCATCCTAAGATCAGAGGTGGTAAATGTGATAACAACTTTGAGAAAAGGGAAAGCAACAGGGCCGGACTCCATAAACATAGAAATTATAGAGGCCCTAGAGGAATTTGGTATAGATATACTTACTGATCTGTGTAATGACATTTACAATACTGGATCCATACCAGCAGACCTGAAAACATCTACGTTTATAATACTTCAGAAAAAACCTCATGCAACAGAATGTTCAGACTTTAGAACAATAAGTCTAATGAGTCACACAATTAAAATGCTACTCAAGATGATATAAGAGAGAATAAGAGGTCAAATAGAGAGGGAAGGTTCACTGGACAAGAGGTTTCACCCTGGGGGCCACTCTTCTCTCTCTTCTTACCTCACTCTGTTTCATTTGACTCTGTCCTACAGTCACACTCTTGCACAACTTTCACACGTGCCCTCATGGTGAGGCCCTTCCATTGCACTTTGGTTGGGCTAGCTTCTGAGGGCGCACAAACCTAGCATAGGTGCATACATTCATCCAAGCACTGGTTTATGCGTCCTGATTACGCCCAATGGACTACGGTATGGGGTGAAAAATGGCGCGCCTCCGCCAGTAGAAACTAGTGAGGCAAACATCTAAGCAACAACAACATAGAAAGGGAAGTTTCAGAAGAACAATTTGGTTTTCAAAAGGTTAAAGGGACAAGGGAGCAATTTTCTGTTTGCAAACTTTGACAGAAAAATATATAGAAATACATAATGACATTTATATTTGCTTTATAGACTACTAGAAGGCTTTTGACAGAGTCCAACATGAAAAATTAATTAAATGTCTCCAAGAAATAGGTCTAGATGGCAAAGACATAAGACTGCTCCGTAATCTGTACTGGGAACAAACTGCTACAGGAAAATCAGGAAAGTTATGCTCTCAAAGTATAGATATAAAAGAGGAGTGAGACAAGGATGTGTATTATCTCCTTGTCTTTTTAATATCTGCACAGAACAAATATTAAAATAGATGGTATGCCAGGGCTTGTCATTAGAGGAGTGGCAATGAACAATCTAAGATATGCGGATGATACAGTTTTTATGGCAAAAAGTGAGCAAGAATGACAGGAGCTTGTGACAACAATACACACAAGTCAAGAGTTTGGATTAGACATGAACATCAAGAAAACAAAGACTATGATAATTGGGAAAAGTGACAAGAAACCATGTATGCAGATACAAATAAAAGATCAACTACTTAACTTAACTTAACTTAACATCTTTATACTGGTTTAGAAGACCCTGCAGAGTCTGTATACAACCAGTTACATTTACATCACCTTGCTCTAGAATCTATGCGCATCCAGTTTATTCTTAAATGCATTAACTGTCCCTGCCTCCACTACCTCCCCTGGCAATGCATTCCAAGCAGACACCACTCTCTGACTAAAAAAATATTTCCTAATATCTAACCTGGACCTCTCTTTAATCAGCTTGTAGCTATGCCCTCGTGTTATTGTAGGTGGCTGTATTTTAAAAAACTTGTTATAGTCTAATTTATCGATTCCTCTGATCATCTTATAAACCTGTATTAAGTCACCATGAATTCTTCTCTCTTCGAGACACTGTAGGCCGGTTTTTCTGAGTCGTTCCTCATAACTGTAATTCTGGAATCCCACTATCATCTTTGTCGCTCTTTTTTGTATTCTTTCTAGCATGTTTATGTCCCCTCTATGATAAGGACTCCACACCTGTACACAGTACTCCAATCTAGGTCTAACTAAAGCTTTATACAGTTTGACGATCACTTCCTTGCTCCTATGTTTAATATTTCTTTTTATCATACCTAACATTGCATTTGCCTTTTTCACTGCTACCTTAACTTGCTCACTCACCTTTCCTGTATGATCTATTATAACCCCTAGGTCTCTTTCCTTATCTATCTTTCTAATATTGTTTTCTCCCATTCTGTAATTATGTTCCATATTGGATCTACCCATGTGGATGACTGTACATTTATCTACATTAAACTCCATTTGCCAGCTTACAGACCATTCTCAAATTTTATCTAAATCCGACATCAATATATCCACTTCTGCTTTAGATGAGACACTACTGCATAGTTTTGTGTCATCAGCAAATTTTGCAATCATGGATCTCATATCAATGTCCAAATCATTTATATATATCAAGAACAGAATTGGTCCCAAAACCGAGCCCTGTGGCACACCACTATTCACTTCACTCCACTCAGAGTACTCCTTATTTATGCCCACCCTCTGCCTTCTTCCCGTTAACCAATTTTCAATCCATTTGGCAACTTCGCCACCTATTCCATGTGATTTTAACTTACGAAATAATCTTTGATGAGGTACTCTATCAAAGGCCTTTGCAAAGTCTAGATAAATAACATCCACTGGCTCCCCTTTATCTATGATTTTAGTAACCTCCTCCATGAATTCTAATAGATTTGTTAAGCATGATCTCCCTCTAGTAAACCCATGCTGACTATTTCTAATTAGATTAAATTTGTCTAAATGCATTACACAGATTATTGACTCTAACAATTTACAGACTATGCTCGTTAAACTCACCGGTCTATAATTTGCTGGATCTGATTTTTTGCCTTTTTTGAATAAGGGGATCACTCCTGCATCTTTCCAATCCCGTGGAACAATCCCTTTTGTAAGTGATTGAGAACATAATATAGCCAATGGTTTTGCTAGTTGGTTTCTAATTTCATACAGCAATTTTGGGTGAATACCATCTTGACCTGGACATTTATTCACTTTCAACCCCTCCAATTTTTTAAAAACCATTTCCTCTGTAATACAGATTGATCTTAATCCCGCTGTATCCATGTCTCTTTGAAAAATATCTATAGGCTCTGGGATCTCGGAGCAGTCCTCCTTTGTGAAGACTGTGCCAAAGTACTGATTGAGCAGATTAGCAGCCTCCCTATTCTCACTTATTATTTTCCCTGTACTGTCTATGAGAGGGCCTACTTTGTCTTTCGTTCTTTGTTTATTTCTAACATAAGAAAAGAAGCTTTTACTGTCAGTCTTGATCCTCTGAGCAAGTTTTTTTTCAAAGTCTATTTTTGCTGTTTTATTTGCTTTCAGAGATATGTTCTGCTTATCCAAATATTTTACATATGTTTCTTTTGATTTACCTGCCTCTATATATTTTTTCCATGCTTTATTTTTTGCTCTTCTACATTTCACTACAAATCTAGTTATCCACTTTTTACGCTTGGGGCTTACCTCCCTACATGGAACACATTCCTCTTTTAGCGTTTCTAGAACTGTTTTAAAACTTTCCCACTCCTGTTCAACATCTGTTCCTACAATAATATCTTTCCAGATTATGTGGTTCGCTGCCTCTTTCATCCTCTTAACATCTGCCTTAGAGTAGTCGTATGTTCGCGTGTTTATGTTTACTTCTTTCCCTGCAATAAGATCCCAACGGATGATTTGATGGTCACTTGAGCCAAACAGTTCCCCAACGGTAACGTTTTCAATCATATTTTCCTCTGTGGTAAAAACTAGGTCGAGTATGTTTTTGCCTCTGGTGGCTGCTTCTACACGTTGAATTAAAAAATTGTCAGTTATGCACGTAACAAAAGGTTTTGACTCTACAAGTGCTTCTGCCATATCCCATTTTATTTCTGGATAGTTGAAATCTCCCATTAATAATAATTTCCCTTTACTTGCCTTTGCTATACTACTAATCAGCTCCTCATCTTCCTCTTTTTGACTTGATGGACATCTATAGCACACTCCAATCACTGTTTTTTCACCCCCACTTTCTATTTCTCCCCATACACTTTCATTTTTGTTACCACATGATAAATAATCTTTGATCGTTATATTAACAGAATTTATACAGTATAATAAAACGCCACCTCCCTTAGTCTTGTCTCCAACTATATTATCTTTCCTTAACATTGTATATCCCTCAATTTCAAGTTCACTATCTGCAATCTCCTCATATGTCCATGATTCTGTTAACCCTATTATATCTGGTTTTTCTTCTTCTACATACAGTTCCAATTCTTCTCTTTTATTTACTATGCTTCTCACATTTGCATAAAAACATTTTAGTTTGTAATGTTGTTGGTTTTCCTCTTTTTGCTTCTGCTTTATCATTTTAGTGTTTGCTTTTCTACCATGTATTTCACACTTCCCTGACACCAAATTACCCCTTTGACTACATCCTCTATAGCACCCTATTGTAGGCCTATCTTTAGTCTCATACTTCATAGGCCTTACTAGTTTAAATTTCTAACACAATGATAGAACATATACTTTGCTACAACATGCTGTCCTATCTCATTTAGATGTAAACCTCCCCTATCTAACATTTTACTTTTGTCTACTTTAACATCAATAAATTCCATTCCCATGTCCGCACACATCACCTGTAACCTAAGGTTGATACCTATTATTTTGCTATCTAGATAGTCTGACCCATCTGCTCTGTCTAAAATGCCCATCATTGTGACCTTTCTAAACTTTTTTTCCTTAAGTGTTCTCAAAAGACTTTTATATTTATCCATAATTATTTCTGTACCATCTCTCTTTACATTATTTGTACCTGCCAATACTACCACATGACTGTTTCCTTTGTCATCTAACCTCTTTATTCTCCCCTCTATGTCCTCTATTTTTGCTCCCCCAATATCCATTCTTTCAAACATGTTGTGTTGTTTAGACAAATGTCTGCCAACCTCTCTCACCATTGAATCTCCTACTACCAAAACTGACCCCTCACCTATATGTGCATACTTCTCTCCAAAGCTCTCTGCCCTGTGAGCTGTTTCCTCACTCAAATCTCCCTTACTTCCTTGACTACACCTTGACTGCAGCTTCTTTAAAATTTCCTCCATTTTCACTTGTTTCCCTTCTATTTCCATCTGCCTCTTTTCTATCTCCTCTAATCTCTTCTCATTTTCCCTTATATTGCACTCCATTTGTGCCTGCCTCTCTTCAACTCTACATATCCTACATAAAACGGTTCCTTCATCTTCCAACGTTGTAGTAATACTAACATTTTCGCCACACATATCACATAATCTGACTTGGCCTTTCCTCGCAGCAGTTCGTCTCGTCTTAGTGGCCATACTAATTTTGCTATTTATTTCCGTTAGCCAATAAGTTATATTAATACCTAATAAAATGTATACTTCTTAAAGCAACGCCAAAAAAGGAACAAACAAATGTCGCTGGTATTTACCTTTCTACAAAGTATCAAAACGACTAGGCCTAGTGTTACTTGAGTGTTACTACCGCTCACTGTTCCACGCTATTTAATTCTGTCAAGTCACTAACTATCTGTTATAACAAGGCCACTATATTTGAAAATACGTATGCTACAATAAACTACAATCACAACAATGTTATTATTACACAAATTAATTTTCAACACTAATACTTATTTGAAACGTTATAAATCTCTGTTCTGTCAATTCAAACCAACCACCATCTTGAACAACCGGAAACTACTTGAACAGGTACAGAGTTTCTCCTATCTAGGTCGTACAATAACGGAGGAAGGCAGCTGTGAAAAAGAAATCAGAAAGAGAATAGGTATGGCCAAGAATAATATTCAACAACATGCTACAGATACTGACATCCAAACAGATAAATCAGAATTTGAAAATGAGAATTGTCAGGTGTTATGTATACTCGTCACTACTTTATGGTGCAGAAACACGGACAATGAATAACAAGTTGGAAAAGAGTATTGAAGCCTTCAAAATGTCGGTATATAAAAGATTGGGTCGCATTTCTTATTGGGTCGCATTTCTTGGAAAGAAAGTTTGGAGGTATTTGAAAAGTTGAGGGTGAAAAAAGAATTAATGACCAAAATCAGGGTTAGACAGTTACGTTATTTTGGTCATTTACAAGACATACCTCCTTGTTGAAGACCATATTGGAGGGTAGGGTGGAAGGCAGTCATTCAAGAGGCAGACATTGTTTTAAGTGGGTGGATAACATCAGAATATGTCTAGAAAAAGCCTCTAAGATTGCACAATTATGGCAAGAGATAGAGTACACTGGAGATCCATTGCAACGGACCTTCAATGTGGAGATGGCACCTGAACTGAACTAGAGCTTTCTTTCAAATGGATTATCTTGCCATTTCTGTTCTTGTTGGCTGTATATTGGATAACAAGCCATTAAACGAGGGAAAGAGTGCTGGTATTCAGTGGACACTATAGTCACAATTGTAGGACTAGGATTGCACTGTTGTTTTTGTCACACTGTCATAGCCAAGTGCAAGAGAAGTTGGACAGGGTAAAAGAACAATCAGTGAATTTGAGACTGAAAATCAACATGAGGAAAACCAAGCTCCAATTAACTCAGTCAACAATGAACCAATTATGCTGGAAGGAGGGCCATTGGAAGAGATGGATGCCTTTACCTATTTGGGCAGCACAACTGACACGTCAGGGGTACAGATGGAGACATAAAAACCAAAATTGCAAGAGTGGCATTCCTAACAATAAACATTATAGGGAGATCCAGAGAAATCAAGATTCATGCCAAATATAGAATATTCAAAGGCACTGTCAAGATGGTGCTGTTGTATGGAGCGAAAGCATGGAGAACAACCAAGATGATGCTATAAAAACAGTCCTTCATTAATTACTTCATCTGTTCGTACTTTGTTAAGCTGTGTGGAAACAGCTTAAGTTGCCATTTTTTGGCCAAGTGTGTATCAGTGACTGTAAACCCATGTTGTCTTATGCTATCTATCCATGTGCCACCTGGTCTTCCTGATGATCTGTTGCTAGAACTTCCTGTGCAGTGGTAGCATGATCAGGTTTTATTCTGTATTTGTTGTCTTCGTATGCATTCAGCATAAGACCTAATTCTCAATCATTTTAATGTTATCATTACTCATTGTATCTCTCCTTCCTACACTATTTTCTTTTTCATTTCACAAGTAATTTTTTGTTCCAATGCCTTGGATAAGGCCCAAGTTTGACATTGGTAGTACAGAACAGAGTTGGTATCAATTTACAGTTTTTTAGTTGCTGCTTTGTTACCAAGCTGATGTTGGGTCACATCAGAGGTCACAGTTGATAAGTCATATCAGAGGCTCTCTAGCTTCTAGTTTCAATTGCTCTTTGAAGTCTTCCTTCTGTTGTTGTTTAAGGCCCACAGTGATTAAGTTTACTTTTTTGTGCACCTTGAAAAGGGCGTTAAGTTGTAGTAGCTTTCCTCATATCCCGAGCGTGCAGATGAAGGTGGTCCTCCAGGATGTTGTATTATGCTTCATCTGCATAACGCTCACTACTACGGGATCACATTGATCCACATTTCATAGCCAGACTGCCTTGAAAATAGCCTGTTTCCAGGAATGCTACATAGAAAAGAGATATCAGTCTTGATCTGACCCTGACATGATGTTGTGGTCAGTATTTTATACACCTGACTGGACTTGCGTCTATTCGCCTTCCTTCTGTAAAGACAGTTATAAAGTATTTGAACTCTTGGGCTTACATAAGTTTTATATTATTTATGTGTATGTTATGTGGACTTGGAGTTTTGCTAATCTGCATAGTTTCCATCTTTGATATGCTAATCTTTTTTTGATATCTTTCACAGATGGTAGCAAGTGCATTCACATGATTTTGCAATCTTATCTTCGTATATAACGGGTTGGTCGTCTGCTTCTTATGTTGAACTCCACTTCTGGTGTTGCAATTTGGCTGGCTTCTATTGTCATTATGTCCACATAAATGGTGAAAGCACACATCCCTATCATACTCCATGTAAATGGTGAAACTGGTTATTTCAAAAGCATCTGTGGCTCCATAAGTTGTTCTTATTACTTTTGTATTCTTATGGTACAACATTCTTACATTATCTAAAAGTTGTCCAGGTATACATTTTTTCCTATCAAAAGATTTCTCCTAATAAATGATTTGTTTAAATGCTTGGCCTTGTTATTTCTCTTTATGCAATTGAGAATGGGCATTCCTCAGGTGAGGTTAAAAAATAGGTTTTGTTCTTTGTTCAATTAGCTTCACATACACATTTACTGTAACTTAATAGCAAGATGTCTCTATATTTTTCTCATAGTTTCTTTTACCACTTTTATTTATCACCATTTCTTTTACAAACTTTTCTCTTCCAGAATCTTATTCTTATAGCTTAAAGCTAATTGTTTGGTACTCTTCTTTCTTTTTGTGCCCTCATAAAGATTCTCTCGAGCCACTTCACATCTGTGTTCCAACAAGCTTGAATTGCTTCAGTTGACATTGTCTTCCCACAAGCTTGAATTGCTTCAGTTGTTATACCGTACATACCTTGTGACTTGTTTCAAGGGATGTGCATTATAGTTATTTCTGTTTGTTCAATCTGTATCCGTTTAAAATTGATTCTTGTTTGGTAGAATAAACACTGATTGTCCTTGTTTGCCTGTAGTCTCATAATTGTAGAAGACATGTTTGAGATATAAATGTCATTAAAAATGTCCATCTTACAGGGTCAATGAAAGGGAAACATGCTGATGAGAGGAGGACCCCTCAATTATCAGAATCCTTGGTCAAGATGCTAGCCGCCCTCCAAAAGGAGGCAGGCTTGGGTGAGCTGGACTTCAAGGTCGGAGGTCAAACCGTGAAATTTTCTGGGATGTATTATGACGTTGACCTGCAAACTTATCGCTGCCCCACAGGAAGTGTGCTTGTAAATGAAACCTGTGGTAAGTACACATTATTTGTTTTGTGAGTAAAATGGTCTCTTCCACAAAATATTTGGACTCAGTTTAGTTATTCTTGTCTGTGTTGTGCCTTGTCACTGGGTTCAAGATGCTGTGGTAAGTACACATTATTTGTTTTGTGAGTACAATGGTCTCTTCCACAAAATATTTGGACTCAGTTTAGTTATTCTTGTCTGTGTTGTGCCTTGCCACTGGGTTCAAGATGCTGAACAGTGCATGCGCTGCAGCGACTCAAAGCTGACTGCTAAGCATCAGGGCCAGCGAAACAGAGTTGACAAGCGCTGCAACAGAGCAGACTGGCTAAGGAGACGGGATTGAAAAGAGAAGGCTAACTGCATACCTAAAAATGTCTGCTGAAGTCGGATGTGTCAGACCGAAATAAGCAAATACCGCAGTCAAGCTGTAAACTATGATACAACATATTCTGTTCTTCAGACAACATTCTGCTACCAGCAAAGCCCTTTTTAGGGCTTCGTAGCGGGAGTTTGAGAACGAACGACGCAAAAGAAGTACTTTGCCACTGATGTGTGATAGTTGTTTTTGTCTACTAGACCTGAGTCAGAGTTGCCTATCTCAGAGATGACTCAGTTACCAATATTTACAGTTCGATTAACTGTAGCATGTGATGGCCGAGTCACAAACCTTTCCACTTTGCAGTGAAAGGCAAGGATTCTAACTGCTCTGCCGGGAAAAGGAGACTGTCTAGTCAGGGATAACGTACTGATCAGACATGTGAGTCAGGGTCAGGCAAAATATACTTGACATGATCCTTCCTCGGTAGCTAGCTATCTGTGACCTCAACAAATTGACTCCCAACAAATTAAGTGGTTTGATCGTTTAGTCAGAATGCATTATGACGCGCTTGCATCAAGAGTATATCATATGCAGGTCTCCGGTCCACAAGCAAGGGGCATACCTCAACATGCGTGGATCAGAGGTGTCTCTGATGCTCTCAGAAAGTTACACCTAACAAAAGCACAAGCCTCCCACCTGGCAATAACAAGAAATCTACACATCCCGCCTCTCCGCAACGCTGTATGGCAAGGGCAGTAGGACAAAAGAATAATAATAATAATCTGTGACTTGATTAATCGGGGCAGTCATCTTGTCAGACTAAAAAAATTTAAAGGGATGGTGGGGGCATGAGGGGGTAGCTACTGCATGAATGAATGGTATCAATAATAATAATAGATGCCCATCTCAAACGAATATAGTGACAGTGTCACACATATGTATTCAGATGTGGCTACATATGACTTTACAGTCGAATATTTCTGTAATCCACTTTTTTCGTGGTCGGTCTTTAGTCATGGATCCATTGTATCTAAATAGCATTGCTTGTTGGGGAGGTACTGTGTGGTGGTAGTATTTGTGCCCAAACCATTTGAGTTGCTGTCTTTTGATGTAGTCTAATGCTGTTGTTCCTATTAGACTCCTGATGACTTTGTTTATGATTTTGTCTCTTCTTGTTACACCCAATATTATTCACAGGAATTTCATTTCTGCTGTCACAATTTATCTTTTTTTATTTGTTAAGTGTCCAGTTTTGACATTTGTAGCACAGTCGGGATGAAAACCATGTCATAAAAGGCTCTTTTGGTAGTTATTGTCACATGCTTGCAGTTAAGTATTGGTGATAATTGTCCAATGAATTCTTCTTCGTTATTTTGAGGACCTGAAAAGGACGTTGTGACGTCGTATCATAGTTTACAGCCAGGCTGCGATATCCGCACCTTTTGGCCAGACACATTTGATTTCAGCTGTCTTTTTTTTAGTACTGGGTTTACCTTCCCACTGGGATCTCTATCCCTTGACCAGGCTACACTACTGATTAGTGCAACCTGTTTCCAAGGCCGCCACATTGAGGCCGAATAGGGTTTTGGTCAGCTATGGTCCAATGATCTAATTTGCCTTATTGCATCTTTGTTGAATTTCCGTGGTGATTCTTCCTTCTGCTATCATCATGCTCTCTAAGTATTTGAAGTCTTTAACTTATTTGATTTGCTCCTTTTTAAAGAAGATATTGGTTTCTCCTTATTTTCTATATATTTTCATGACTTCAGTTAATTTTAATATTTTTATATTGTATTGAGTTTGTTAATATAAAGCCTCACGATCAGCAATTAGAAATATAAACATAGCAAACTTCCTGTGCGTGTGGGTCTTTAATTTGTTATCTTTGATCTTCTTTCCAGTCAACTGCCCAGTTGGAACCCACTTCCATGATGTCAGGGAGCTGTGTGAAGACTGCCCATTGGGAACATACCAGCCTAAGGAGGGACAGAATACTTGTTTGAAATGTCCAGATAGAACGTCTACAGCCAGATCTCATTCAAAGAGTGAAGTGGAATGCTTAGGTCAGTCCTCATACGTTGCATTAGTCATGCTAAACGAAGTAGACGTGGTAGCAAAAATGAAAGTGACAAATATATTGGCACTTTGACAACATACGTCAACCAACAGAAAATTAAGTAATAGGCACTTGATAAACAAACACAAGTTCTTCATATGTTAAAGACGTCTTGTAACAAGAAAGATACAAGTTAAGAAGTTTAGTCAGTCTAAGAAGTAATAGTTGTCCATCGTAAGTGAAGATGGTGACAGCATCAGACTTATGCTGCAAGATGTGTTTTCATATAACTGTAAAGACCAATCCTGGCATGGCAGACTCTTCCGTACCTGGGGCATACATGTGATTAGTTGACTGTGAAATCATGGCGTATTCTGTTCTTTTGGGTGGCACACTTTCTCTGAACATTGACGATGTGATTTCACTCGTGATCTGAGCATCTTTGGTGATACTGAGATGCCAGGTGGAACGTTTATGTGCAAGCAACAACCAGGAGTTGACATCAATGTTGAAACGTTTCAGAAACACTTTCAAGGAGTCTCTGTTGCATTTCTTCTGTCCCCCTGATGAGTGTCTGCCTGTTCTGAGCTAACCAATTAGCTTCTGCTTTAGGATGTGCTTTTTTAACCTACCACCTGATCCTGGGCAGCCTACACAGACAGCTCAAGTGATAATAATGTAACTGCTATACACTGTTATCTGTTGCAGACAAGCCAAAGAACTCTTTATCTCACTGTCGAAGTTATGTCACATACAATGACTTTCATTATCTGCTTACCTTATTTCTCCTGGTCCATTCTAATTCTTCATTTCAAAATTGCATCTTCCATGTGCTGTTACTAGAGTGCCTATTTGATTTAAAAGCGTGAACTTGTTCTAATATTATCTCATTTGCTTTGATGAGGGAATTCTGTTCAATAAACAGAAGATGTTTATATTCTAAAAAATACACACTTAGAAAGGAGGGCTCCAAAAAAATCGTAACAAGAAAGAAAAAAACAAGGGCAAGAGAAGTAGAGAAGATGGAGGAAAGATCATATATGGCTTAGCAGGATGACTGAAAATAAATAAGATCAGAAATGCACAAAGGACACATGTTGTTGGAGAGAATTAATCATCATTGTGTCATTGCTTCTTAATGACATCATACATGCAACAATGCAGCTAAAATATTTATTTTAGGATTCCTGCAATTTGAAAAGCAAGAATGGGATTACTGGCACTAAACAGCATATCAAGATCCAGGGAAATCAATATTCCCACCAAAGTTAGAATATTCAATGCCAGTGTCAAGTCAGTGCTGCTGTATGGTGTCGAAACATGAAGGTCGACCAAGGCCATGCAACAAAGATTCTTAGTCCTTTAACACATTCGTTCCCACGAGCTGCTCACAGCGGATCGCAGGTTTATCAAATAGGACCAGGATTCACTCACAGCACCATGTATGGTATAGTTAGAAACAAATGTAGAAAATGACTAATCGCATTATAATGTGATCCTAATTTTTGAAGTACTACAGGAAATGACCTTTCCTTATCAAAAAGCATTCAAGCGTGTTGATATCGTTGTCAATTGACGCAAATATATTAGTTAACAATTTTTCATGAAGCAAAGTTGTGTGAAATTGTTTACCATGACAACCAGCAAACGATTCACAAACAGCCTTACTGCCGAACTGTCTAGGAAATTATTTCAGGAAATGTTTGATAGATCTAGTGACATTGAAGATAGCGAAAACAGCTTGGACGCTGATTTTCATGATTTTGAACAGTGTGGACACTGATTTTCATGATTTTGAACAGTGTGGACAGTGATTTTCATGATTCTGATAGTAATGATAGCAATGGTAGTAGTAATGAACGCACTGATTTTTAGTGAAGACGAAGAGCCAACAAATCATGGACCATTAAATCCTGAGCCATCAAAGCACTGTAAGGTTACCAAGACATCAGTTAGAGGTAAGTTATGAGGAAAGACTCAGAAAAACCGGCCTACAGTGTCTAGAAGAAAAGAACTCGTGGTGACTTGATACAGGTTTATAAGATGATCAGAGGGACGGATAAATTAGACTATAACAAGTTTTTGTTAAATACAGCCACCCACAAGAACAAGAGGGCATAGCTACAAGTTGACTAAAGAGGTCCAGATTAGAGATAGCACAGACAAACTTTTACTGCATTGGTTGTCCCGAGAGGCCACTCCTGCATTCTAATAATTGTTTCAGACACTACCACACACAGAGCTCGTAAAATTATATTTCTTATATACTGGTGTATATAAGTATGTTGTAAATAAGATGAATAAGCTTTAATTTTTATATATGTATTTCTGCACAAAATTATTTTCTTTACCCAAGAAAAGTGGAAGTAGCTAGATAAATGAAAACAATAATAAATATTAGTATACGTGCATGTTCTTGGAGGATTTATACTCATAAATGGATACACTGCATGGGAATTGTCAAGAAAAATACATCAAATGTCTTAGAACACCAGGATTTGGCTGTAAATAGACAGTTTTATGTTATTTTTAATTTATTTTTTTTCCAGTCACATTGTTATAAGTATGATGTCTGCAAAATCATATACATTTTCTAATAATTATTTTATGTGAACAGCGCTTTCATTTATCTTTAAATTAATATATCATTTTTAAAAATTGGTTGAAAATTGAGAAAACTATAGCTGAAATTATATACACATCTCTAGTTGAAAAATGTAAAAAAACATAATCTGGCCACAGGGTGTTTTTTAACCCGGTAGTTAATGAGTTAACAGATGCCTATGAAGGATAATAGGCATAAAGTGGCAGGACATTGTGAGGAATGAAGACCTATGGGAAAGAACCAACAACAGCCTCTGGAACAACAAATCAAGCAAAGAAAATGAGTCTGGAGAGGACATATGCTGCAGAAGGCACTCCAACAGTCAGACAGACTTTTACATGGAATCTTCAAGGAAAGAGAAAGAGAGGTAGACCAAAAAAATACACGAGTAGAGAATATGAGAACAAACTACGATTAAATAATTACACCTGGAGAGAGACAGAAAGAGCAGCCCGGGACCATGTTTGCTGGTGAGATGTTGTAAATAGCCTATACACCTAGAGGAGTGACATGCTTGATTGATTAATTGATAACATTCAATCGGTTCACATTAGGATGTTTACACTATATGGTGAGCTGGCATAAAAGGACTACCGAAGCATATAAATACTGTTTTTTTTTAATTTTCACATTTTGGTTTCTATTACATCTGTTTATCTGGCAGCTCTTTGTTTGCCTGGCACTTTTTCATCTAATGGACTTGAGCCTTGTGAAACTTGCCAGCTGGGGTTTTTCCAACCTGACTACGCTGCTCATAATTGTTCTTCATGTAGTCGCGGAAAGTCAACTCACAGGAGGGGAACCTATAAAGAAGCAGACTGTGCAGGTACAACTTTCCACTTCCTGTAACTTTATGAACTATTTCTTTATCTATCTAGAAATGAAATGGTTTGACCTGATCAGTAAAGACGGCTTCATTGTGCTTTAAATACTATGAAGGTAATATTGTTACCTTAGCAGACTGTCGTTGAGGGTCAAGTGTTGTTGTCGTTGCTGCTGCTGCTGTTGTTGTTGATTGCCCATAATGAGTAAGTTTACTATTTTGTACGCCCTGAAAAGGGCATTAAGTTGTGGGTTGTAGTAGCTTTCCTTACATTCTGAGCGTGCTGATGAAGGTGGAACGTGGTCCTCCAGGTGATTGTGCTATGCTTGGCTTCATCTGCGGAACGCTCACTCCTACAGGGATCACGTCAATCCACATCTCGTCAGCGAGACTGCCTTGAAAACAGCCTGTTTCCAGGGAATGCTACATGGAAGAGAGATAGCGGTCTTGGTCAGTATATTGTGCCTGACCGGACTAGCTTCTCAGTTCCCCAGGATTAAGTGTTAAAGACTTCATTTTATTTGGTCTTAGCTTTTTTAGAGTAATGGTGGCCAGTTCCTTCTTTCATGCATTCCCTTTCCTACTATATGACAGGTACTCATTTACAGCTGAGTAGACCGGAGTATGTCAAGACCAGTGATTCAACCTAGAACCTTTACCTTCAGTAACAAATGCTCTAACCACTCTCCTATTCTTTAACTGTAGCTATTACAATCAAATCCAAATTTAACCAATATTCATGAGTTGACATTTGTCATTTCTTGTTCAGAAATATGGTTATGACATGTTTGAAGAAATGTCTTGATCTTGATTTTGATGACCTGTTCCTCAATGTAGCTGCAGGTCCCAACTTCGTCTCCAGCGGACCCTGTCTTGGGCCACGGAAGTCCGGGGCGTGGTAAGTGCTCCTCAAGGGAGTCTGACCAATGCATTGGAGGTCTTCCCCGTGGTCTCTTCTTACTATCAGGGGTACCAGACTGCTGTCGCTATGCTCCATCGACCATCATGTCGCAAGATATGACGTCCATCTGTGTTTTGCCTTGTCTGCATGGATTACCGCATCCTTCACCAGGGACAATCGTCTAATGTCAGAATTGTGGAGACCTTGCATAAGTTGGTTCTGGAGAGTAATTCCGACCAAGCGTCTCTCAAGGGAGGCCTGGGTCACTTTCAATTTGTCCTCTAGTGATTTTTTTAGTGTCCACGTCTCGACACCGTAGCACATCACAGAGAGTACAGTGGAATTGAAGAGGGAGTCTCGTAGGTCTTGGTCGTGACAACCATCTAGGACCGTGTTAATAGATGAGAAGGCTGCCCTATTGTCATCCTAACTATATACTCTTGTTCACTCCAGCCAGAGCATGGAGCTACTATTTTAGTTAGCCTCCTTGCAAGAAGCTTCAATTCAAGTATGTATGGGATCTTGTAGTTGTAATTTATGTGGCACTTTATTTTATAGGATGAAGTTACCAGCCCCAAGCACAACCCTATCTAGATTTTTGATAGAATACCTCATCGAAGATTATTTAGAACGTTAAAATCACATGGAATAGGTGGGGAAATTGCCAAATGGATTGAAAATTGGTTAACGGGAAGAAGGCAGAGGGTGGGCATAAATAAGGAGTACTCTGAGTGGTGTGAAGTAAAAAGTGGGAGTGCCACAGGGCTCGGTTTTGGGACCAATTTTGTTCTCAATATATAAAAATGATTTTGACATTGATATGGGATCCATAATTGCAAAACTATGAAGTAGTGTCTCATCTAAAGAAGAAGTAGATATTTTGAGCTCGGATTTAGATAAAATTCCCTGCTGAAGACGGATATGTCGGACCAAAATGTGCTAATATCGCAGCCAAGCTGTAAACTAGCTGTTCAGGGCTTCGTAGGCAGAGATTGAGAACAAACGCAGAAGAAGAAAAAGAAGATAAAATTCGAGAATGGTCTGTAAGCTGGCAAATGGAGTATAATATAGATAAATGTACAGCCATCCACGTAGGTAGAACCAATATGGAACATAATTACAGAATGGATGAGAATAATATTAGAAAGATAGAAAAGGAAAGGGACCTAGGTGTTATAATAGATCATACAGGTAACGGGAGTGAGCAAGTCCAGGTAGCAGTGAAAAAGGCAAATGCAATGTTAGGTATGATAAAAAGAAATATTAAACATAGGAGCAAGGAAGTGATAGTCAAACTGTATAAATTATTAGTTAAACCTAGATTGAAGTACTGTGTACGGGTGTGGAGTCCTTATAGAGGGGATATAGACATGCTGGAAAGGATACAAAAAATAGCGACAAAGCTGATAGTGGGATTCCAGGATTATAGTTATGAGGAAAGACTCAGAAAAACCGGTCTACAGTGTCTAGAAAAGAGAACAATTCAAGGTGACAATACAGAGTTATAAGATAATCAATGGAGATAAATTAGACTATAACAAATTTTTCAAAAAACAACCACCTACAAGAACAAGAGGGCATAGTAATAAATTAACTAAAGAAAGGTCCAGATTAGATATTAGGAAATATTTTTTTTGTCAGAGAGTGGTGAATGCATAGAATGCATTGCCACAGGAAGTAGAGAAGGGTGGGACAATTAATGTATTTAAGAATAGATTGGATGCGCAAAGCTTCTAGAGCAAAGTAATGTAAATGAAACTGGTTGTATACAGACTCTGCAGAGTCTTCTAAGCCAGTATAAAGATAAGTCAAGTTAAGTTAGTTGATAGTTACAACAGGCTTTGCTGAGTCAATTGTGCTGTTCTTTTTTGCCCTGTATGTGGTCTTTGAATTAAGACTGGTTAACGTTTACGTAGCCACATTATTTTTCAGAACGTCACATTTTACTATTGTTGTTAACTGCATGGCCTAGGGGTCAAGCGTCCATTTCACAATCCCAATGTACCCGGTTCAAATCACGCTTTTGTCCAGTTTGGCAGACATTGGTTTTTTTTTTTTGCTACTCTATGTACGGAAAGTAATGGCAACCTACCGTACTGCACACTTGCCAAGAAACGTTTAACAGCCAAATAGGTCGCAGTTGAAAGAAGCTATATTCTGCAAAGGACGTGCTACTTTCTTTACTTAATAGATATGCTTATGTTGTGTGTAGAGACATAAATTAATAAAGAACTTGTTGGTGTAATCGTTTTTTATTGTGTGTATATTAGTTTCTGAGATAAAAAAAGATGATGATGGTGTTAAAAGACAGCACAAACATATAATCTCACTTACTTTCGGCATCCCTTGATTGGAAACAAAACTTTAAAATCCGCAGAAAACAGGTTATCAATGTTTAGAAGATGGTTATATCTGTTAGTTTCTACTATAAACGTAATTAATATATCTACATAAACAAACTAAACTGTACTTCATATCCAGACTGGTTAAGCAAGAAACTATCATTAACTGTTTTAGCTTATGTTTCAGATCCAGACTGGTTAAATAAGATACCCTACATTTTTAACTTAACTTAACGTCTCTATACTGGTTTAGAAGACCCTGCAGAGTCTGTATACAACCAGTTACATTTACATCACCTTGCTCTAAAAGCTATGCGCATCCAGTTTATTCTTAAATGCATTAACTGTCCCTGCCTCCACCACCTCCCCCGGCAATGCATTCCAAGCAGACACCACTCTCTGACTAAAAAAATATTTCCGAATATCTAATCTGGACCTCTCTTTAGTCAGCTTGTAGCTATGCCCTCGTGTTATTGTGGGTGGCCGAATTTTTAAAAACTTGTTATAGTCTAATTTATCGATTCCTCAGATCATCTTATAAACCTGTATTAAGTCACCACGAATTCTTCTCTTTTCGAGACACTGTAGGCCGGTTTTTCTGAGTCATTCCTCATAACTGTAATTCTGGAATCCCACTATCATCTTTGTCGCTCTTTTTTGTATTCTTTCCAGCATGTTTATATCCCCTCTAGGATAAGGACTCCACACCTGTACACAGTACTCCAATCTAGGTCTAACTAAAGCTTTATACAGTTTGACGATCACTTCCTTGCTCCTATGTTTAATATTTCTTTTTATCATACCTAACATTGCATTTGCCTTTTTCACTGCTACTTTACCTTGCTCACTCACCTTTCCTGTATGATCTATTTTAACCCCTAGGTCCCTTTTCTTATCTATCTTTCTAATATTATTTTCTCCCATTCTGTAATTATGTTCCATATTGGATCTACCCATGTGGATGACTGTACATTTATCTACATTAAACTCCATTTGCAAGCTTACAGACCATTCTCGAATTTTATCTAAATCCGACATCAATATATCCACTTCCGCTTTAGATGAGACACTATTGCATAGTTTTGTGTCATCAGCAAATTTTGCAATCATGGATCTCATATCAATGTCCAAATCATTTATATATATCAAGAACAGAATTGGTCCCAAAACCGAGCCCAGTGGCACACCACTTTTCACTTCACACCACTCAGAGTACTCCTTATTTATGCCCTTCTCTGCCTTCTTCCCGTTAACCAATTTTCAATCCATTTGGCAACTTCCCCACCTATTCCATGTGATTTTAACTTTCGAAATAATCTTTGATGAGGTACTCTATCAAAGGCCTTTGCAAAGTCTAGATAAATAACATCCACTGGCTCCCCTTTATCTATGATTTTAGTAACCTCCTCCATGAATTCTAATAGATTTGTTAAGCATGATCTCCCTCTAGTAAACCCATGCTGACTATTTCTAATTAGATTAAATTTGTCTAAATGCATTACACAGATTATTGACTCTAACAATTTACAGACTATGCTCGTTAAACTCACCGGTCTATAATTTGCTGGATCTGATTTTTTGCCTTTTTTGAATAAGGGGATCACTCCTGCATTTTTCCAATCCCGTGGAACAATCCCTTTTGTAAGTGATTGAGAACAAAATATAGCCAATGGTTTTGCTAGTTGGTCTCTAATTTCATACAGCAATTTTGGATGAATACCATCTTGACCTGGACATTTATTTACTTTCAACCCCTCCAATTTTTTAAAAACCATTTCCTCTGTAATACAGATTGATCTTAATCCCGCTGTATCCATGTCTCTTTGAAAAATATCTATAGGCTCTGGGATCTCGGAGCAGTCCTCTTTTGTGTAGACTGTGCCAAAGTACTGATTGAGCAGATGAGCTGCCTCCCTATTCTCACTTATTATTTTCCCTGTACTGTCTATGAGAGGGCCTACTTTGTCTTTCGTTCTTTGTTTATTTCTAACATAAGAGAAGAAGCTTTTACTGTCAGTCTTGATCTCCTGAGCAAGTTTTTTTTCAAAGTCTATTTTTGCTGTTTTATTCGCTTTCTGGGATATGTTCTGCTTGTTTTGTTGAACCTTTTTAGCTTATGCTTCAGATCCAGACTGGTTAAATAAGATACCCTGCATTTTTGTTTAACCTTTTTTAGCTTATGCTTCTCCATCATGTAAAAATATCTTGCTCCTTTCCCTGGGGTATTCGATGTGGATACAGATAAGATAATAATTTGTCCATCATTGTCAATGAGGACCGCCGACCTCATCCTCTGTCATACTGCATCCTTGAGTCTGTGAGTGCTCTCACACCAATGCAAGCAAGAGAAGTTCTGTTGTATGACTGGCAAATATGGTCTGCAGCTGGTACTGGTGCTTCCTCTGCTTTAGACCTTCTGATCATACGTCTATCCTGGGCTACCTGCACACAAAGATCCCCACTGATGACAAAGCCATTTTTGAAAAAAAGAGCCATTTTCGACAGAAAAATGTTTGGGCTAACTTTTCTCAGTTGAAGTCTGTTTTTCATTTGGTTTTGGCTGATAAGAATCTGAGTTGTTGCATGTACAGCTGTTGCTTTCAGTGGCTGATCCATCTATGTACACACCTGTCCAGGAGTTGCTAGGGTACTGTCTGTTGAGCTCATGTAGAACATGGATTTTTTGTTCTGTTAACGACTGCTCACTTCTTCATTATCCTTGGAACCTCTAATATTATTCTGGACTGCTCCTGACTCCGTATCCATGGTTCTGGAATGAGTGCTTTGCACTTTATGATTGCGACGTCAAATTATCAACAGAATTGAAGTCTTCCAGCTACTTATGAAATGTGTACTGTATTCCTGTTTTTCTACCCTCTGCTGCTTAATGCACAACCCAATTTATGACCATGATAAAAAATTGTTGAAAATGTAGGATATTGTTGTAGTCATTAACAAAATGCTTTCTTGTGACTTCAGAGATATGCCCCCCAGGCTTTGCAAGTGAAACAGGCCTTGCTCACTGTTTTATGTGCCCTCGCAACAGCTACCAGCCCAAATCTGGCCAGATGGAGTGTCTTCAGTGCCCTGCAGAGAGCGCCACTACCCACACAGGGGCCACTGCACTGGATGAGTGTATCTTCTGTAAGCTCATTCATTATCTTCCTTCATACTTGAGTGATACTCCAACTTTTCAAACATGCCGTAGAAAAGGATTAGGGAAGGTTGTGCTTGGGGCTAGCAACATAGTGATGTAAAACATGTGGAGGATAAGCAATGCAAGAGTAAGGAAAATATTGCAGATATTCTTATTCGTCATGGAATGATGACTACTTCCCTGAACAGAAAACTACGGCTCTCCACGACGCCTCACGGCACACGTGGACAAGACAAGAGAATAGGAATCTAGCAAATTTCATCTATGACGGCCGACGTGGCTCTTGATAATCATGGTGAAGAGGTAGGTGATGCTGAGGACATAAATTATGATGAGGACGAAGATGATGGTGATAATGATGATTATGAAGATGTCTATGGTGATGAGGTAAGTGTATTGGCTTTCCATTCGAGCAATCGGGGTTCAGTTCCAAGCTGGTTCGCAATTTTTCTGATCACAATATAGCTCTCTCAAAAATTGGGAACCAGAATAATCTGGGATAGTAAAGGTGGCCGACAGCCCCAGTGTCCTGTTGGTCAAGAAAAATATGGGCCTAACACAATATTCTCAAAATGCCACGCTGGCATGTTAATGGGATCTTTCCTTTTAATAATTAGCAACTTCAATGTAAACAAAAGCAACAACCAAAGAGATGCAGATTTCAAATGCACAGAATAGAAGGTTGAAATGGTATGATACGATACTAAAGTGAAACTGTTCATTTCTTCTCTTTCTGTCGTTCGTTATGTATGTTACTCAAGTGCAGATAAATACTTGTCTTGTGATCATTGTCACGATCAAACATTCTAATGTGGCACAGTTATACTACCACCACACAGCACCCTTTGACCAGCAATGCTATTTAGATACAGCGAATTCAAGTCAAAAGACTGGCCACGAAAAAAGGTGGCTTACAGAAATATCTGAGGTGTTGAAGGCCATTGTGCATGAGCAAGGCTCGTTCTAGAGATCTCTTCATAAACTGGTGCTGAAAGGCAAAACAGGATAGGTCAAAAGAAAGACAAGTTAGATAAAACCTGACTGGTAGCAGGAGAACAAGATGGGAGGAGAAGTCACTGATGTTGGATATGGCACATCTGTTAACAAGATCTTTACTTACATTTTACTGGGATGATGATGAAGGTATTGATAAGAATATTGATGAAAATTGTAATGATGGTTTTGATAAGGTGATGGTGGTAATAGGGATGATGAAAGTGGTAATTATGATAGTGGTAGTACAAATTATGATGAGAGTGGTATAAATGATAGTGGTAGTACAAATTATGATGATGATAGTGGTAGTACAAATGTTGATGACAGTGGTACACATGACAGTGGTACACATGATAGTGGTAGTACAAATGATAGTGGTAGTACAAATTATGATGATGAGAGTGGTACAAATGATAGTGGTAGTACAAATTATGATTATGATGGTGAGAGTGATACACATGATAGTGGTAGTACAAATTATGATGAGAATGGTACAAATGATAGTGGTGGTACAAATTATGATTATCATTGTGAGAATGGTACAAATGATAGTGGTAGTACAAATTATGATGATGAGAGTGGTACAAATGATAGTGGTAGTACAAATTATGATTATGATGGTGAGAGTGATACATATGATAGTGGTAGTACAAATTATGATGAGAATGGTACAAATGATAGTGGTGGTACAAATTATGATTATCATTGTGAGAATGGTACAAATGATAGTGGTAGTACAAATTATGATTATGATGGTGATTTATTGCTGTTGAAGTGTACATTTCAAGTTACTAATGCATTATTTATCAACACACAGCTGGTGAAGAAATGGAGATGCTCTCAGATAGTGGTGTGAAGGCAAGTAAAGGTGGCCAACAACCTGTATACTTCCACCCATGCTTTGGGGACCCTTGTCAGAATGGAGGAACTTGTGAATTTGTCAAATCAGGAAAGCTGTTTTCATGTGCATGTTCGAAGGGTTTCACAGGTAAAATAAATTATGTATAATTATGTTTAGCACCTAGCTGTACTTGAGATAAAAGTAATAGAACCACTGTCACCTTCCTATCATGTTGTAAAAGGCTCAGAGGATTGTGCTTTGAGATAACAGTTTATTCATGTAAAGTAAAGTAAAGTAACCCATAGCATTACTGGTGTGAGGTGTTAGCGATCTCGCATTTCAAAGGCTCGGCTTTATGAGGGCGGTAGCCATCTCCTCTCCCTCGCTGCTTTTACTTCCCGGACTGAACCGGTACCCATTTAAGGGCTGGTCGACCCGGGAGCCATTGTGGTCTGAAAAAACATTAGCGCCTCAACTGGGGAATGAACCCAGGACCACTCAGATGCAAAGCTAGCGCTCTAACCACTGGGCTACGCGGCTCCACATGTAAAAAAACTAAAATTATAATCATATAATCAGCCACTGCAGTGACTTAGATATGGGCACCCAGTATAGGAACCTGGTGCAGTTAAGGTTAGCCACCTTCCATTAAAAAATTGATGCAACTTCTGCTGTCCCATTATTTTTAAGCTCGTCACATTTTAATATGCTTGTTGACTTTGAGAGTCTGTAACATTTTTATTTGTTTGTCTATATATATATATGCTTTTTTTTATGTGTAGAGACATAAATTAATAACAGACTTGTTGATGTTTTTGTTGTATGTGTGTCAGTTTCTGAGATACAAGAAGATGGTGAAAATGTAGAAAAACAGTACAAACATTTTAGACTCACCTATTTCTGGGTTGCCAATTTTCTAGTAAATTTGTGAAATTGCGACAAAGCACTGATCGTGTTCTTAACAAGATCGGCATTTCTTTTAGTTGCCTGTACAAATTTATTTATTACATCTACATAAGCAAACTAAATGGATGTAACTCAGAAAAAGCCGTTACAACAACTACATCGCTCTAAATAATGGAATAGTCTTCAAATCGAGGGGAAAAGAGAATATATCGTTTCAAATTTATTATAAAAATCTACAAGAACATCTCCCATTTGAAACTTGTATAAGAAGGAAGTGGAATTTATTTAAATTCAAATACCTGCATGTTCAGCCATTTCCATAGCATTAACTCTGATGTTTAAACGCAATACTAACGCCAGAAGCGTTTCGTAGCCCATTAGCGCCTTCCGTAAAAAAACTTTGTTCTTTTTGTAAGACTTCTCGGGAAGCCCCTTCAGGAAGTGGCTACGATTAAAGCCTATTCTTCACATTGGAGTATACAGTGAATGATTGTAAATGCTTGGAAACATGCTTCCTTTAACCTTCAGCTTTCCAGATTACAAAATGACGTCTATTTCCTGCAGCTGCTTAATTTTTCAGCACATCAGGTCACGACATGGTTATTGAGAACCACTAATATTTTATTTTTATTTATTTAAAAAAAAAATGTTATATTATTATTTTGTGTGTGTGTATCTCTCTAGAGACGTATATTAATAAAGAACTTGTTGGTTATTGTTATTGTGTGTATGGTAGTTTCTGAGATACAAGAAGATGAAGGTGATAGTGGTGAAAAATAGCACAGACATATAGACTCACCCAGTCGCGGCATCACTTGGTTTGAACATTTTTTTTTCTTCTGAAAAACGGACAAATACTACTATCGATGTTTACTGTCTCTCACTTTGACTATAAACATAATTATTGTATCTACATAAACAAACTAACTAGATCTACGTCAGAAAAATTCATTGCAGAAACTTAACTCCCCCATTCTCAATAATGGGTAAATTTCCAAATCCAAGCAAAAAACAGAAGAAATTCTTTCCAAAATCTTAAACAAATGAAAAAACCGCCATTGTTTTTATCTAACCGTACATGACAGAAGTTGGAACTCTCTACAATCAAAAGAGCTGTATGTTCAGCCATTTCTTTGTCATTAACCCTTTAGCTTATTTACGATAACGTAACGTGATTACCCTAGAGCTGGCGTAGAATTTAAACGGTGGTATGGAACGAACGGGTCGTAATCTAACACCGCTAGCACTGTAAAGGTTAAAAGAAGCAGCTGCAGTGTTGGTCTACAATTCACATTGGAGCAAAAAGGTGAGTGAATGAAAGGCAAGGCCAACCCTCCTATCTAGGTAGTTTCTCACCTTGTCTGTCTCTTCTAGTGGCCCTATGTCTCGCGAGTATCTCATTTCACATGTTGTAACTCATTCCCATGCCTTGGTCAGTGTATAGCAGACACGCTAGACAGCTATTTTGTTTTCACATGATCTGCAGGACAAGGTACCTAACTTTGAATTTCTTAAAAAGTAAAGCATGCTGAGTATCCATATGCTTTTGTAAAAAGCTCAGACAAGATGGGTGGTACATGTTGCATGCAAGGGGGACTCCATGGTCTTGAGGTAAGGTATCCGCCTAGGGTGCTCTGGCTGCAGGATTTTTTTCACATTCTGATAAAAGCTCTCCGATCCCCTGCTCAGTGTCGAGCACGTTAAAAATTCCTTGTCAGTTAAAAATTGAAAAGCATAGGCCTAACGACCACTGCCCGGACAAAATTTCAAAATTCTAGCTAAAAATCTACCCAAAATTATTTGAATTTTCCCCCAGCCCCCAGGTGGTTTGTTAAAGGCAGCCTAGATGGCACTTTTCTAAGATCTAGTGTTTGAGTCTATTAAGATGGACTTACACATCGGTTAACCACCCTCCATGAAACTGGTTGAATACAGATTCTGCAGTCTCCTAAACCAGTATAAAGACGTTAAATTATGTCCGATGACTGCATACACAAGCAGCTGCTATAGAGTGAGCTCTGAACAGGCAGACGTTCATCAGGGGAAACCAAAGAAATGTTCCAATGACTCAAAAAAAATGTCTCTTAAAAGATTCAACATTGATGTCACCTCCAGGGAGATTCTTGGCCAGAACAGCTCTGCCTGGCCCACTATTATCACACCGCAGAGCGAAACTGCATTACCAAGACTCAGAGAAAGCGAGCCGCCCAAAAGATCAGAACGCATGACGACTCCACATGTGTGCCTGGGTGCTGTGGAATCTGCCATGCCAGGATAGGACTTTACAGTCATGAGATTACATCTCCCAGCATGTCGATCATTATTCCTTCATTGAAATATGTAGTTGTCTTATCACTGGTGCTGTGTGTTATGTTACGACATTTGCGATTTGAGATCTTGCTTCTGTTCCTATATTCATTCTGCTGTCATCTGTGAACTTGCTTCCAAGAAATGTGAATGCTCTGACTTGTTGAGGTTCAATATCTCTGACCAGTTTTGGAGTAACACTTTCACTGACCAAGACCCTATTCCACCTCCAAGTGACGGCCCTCAAAACAGACTGCAACCATGCAACCTAATTAACAGATTAGGTTAAGGATTGAAGAGGGAAGGCAAACCCAGTCTAAAAAGTTCTGTGCTGAAATCTGATGTGTTGGGCCGATAGGCGCAGATATCACAGTCCTCCTTTAAACTACGACTCAACGTCAAAACATCCTTTTCCAGACAAGCGCCAAAGAAGTCACCCTGAAAATCTGGCATAATTGGCTCTGGTAAGAAGCTAGGACGAGCCTAGCAAGACATCAGGAGCTTTTAAATTACTCAAAAGTAATGGAAAATCTGCTGTCATTACTTCCATGTCCAACTCTGATAACAGGGAGTTGGTATGAATATGCTTTTTGATGAATATTATTTTTGTTTTCGCTCGTCAGGTACATTATGTGAGAATGTGC
This sequence comes from Ariolimax columbianus, assembly GCA_036924085.1. NCBI lineage: Eukaryota > Metazoa > Mollusca > Gastropoda > Stylommatophora > Arionidae > Ariolimax > Ariolimax columbianus. The sequence continues at coordinate 32,174,894 of JAVGWX010000008.1, read as the reverse complement.
TAGACATGTGTGAGGCAAAGCCTTGTCATAATGGAGGACAATGCTTGTCAAATCCTGGTGGATTTCAGTGTAACTGCCTAAAGGGATTCACAGGTAAAGTGATCAGTGGTTGCAAATGCTTTCAAATAATTATTGGGGGTTGAAGATGCAGCACCATGAATGAGCCAACAGCAGCTAGCAACTCATAACTGGCTGCTTGCATCAGAGTTGGCAAAAAACAGCTGACCAAGACCTATTCTGTCTCCAAGTGACAGTCCTGGAAACAGGCTGCACTAGCGTAGTCTGGCTAAGCAAAATAGGAATTGTAGAGAGAAGGCAAACCTGGTTCCAAAAAATGGTGTGCTGAAAGATGCAGATATGAGGATGTGTTAGGCTGAAAGATGCAGATATGAGAATGTGTTAGGCCAAAAGGGGTAGATATGAGAATGTGTTAGGCTGAAAGATGCAGATATGAAAATGTGTTAGGCTGAAAGATGCAGATATGAAAATGTGTTAGGCTGAAAGATGTAGATATGAAAATGTGTTAGGCCAAAAGGGGCAGATATGAGAATGTGTTAGGCCAAAAGGGGTAGATATGAGAATGTGTTAGGCCAAAAGGGGCAGATATGAGAATGTGTTAGGCTGAAAGATGTAGATATGAAAATGTGTTAGGCCAAAAAGGGCAGATATGAGAATGTGTTAGGCCAAAAGGGGCAGATATGAGAATGTGTTAGGCTGAAAGATGTAGATATGAAAACGTGTTAGGCCAAAAGGGGCAGATATGAGAATGTGTTAGGCCAAAAGTGGCAGATAGGATGTATTAGGTTGAAAGGATGTAGAGTTATACACGAAGGACAACTCTGAGAGCCATTCAAAATTAAATCAGAGGTATGACCGAGTTGCCTACTATCGCCTTTCCTATTCATCCTGGCAGTGGACTGGATTATGAAAGTAACAACATATGAGAGAAATGGAATCTAATGGGCCTTGAATAAACAGCTGGATGACCTGGATTTTGCAAATGATATAGCCCTTCTGTCCCACAGCCAAGGCCAAATGCAAAGGAAACTGGATAGACTAGATTATACCTCAAAACAAGTCGGTTTGAAGATCCATGAGGAAAAAACAAAAAATAATTAGGGTCAATGCAGCAAACACAGGACCAATCAGTCTAAGAGGAACGCCACTGAAAGAGGTAGAGGTATTTACATACTTAGGACGTATCGTCAACAATGAAGGAGGGACGAACGAGGATATAAAAACAAGGATACAAAAAGCAAGAGTTGCATTCGGAATGTTGAAACTCATGGAACTCCAAGGAAATAAGAAGGAAGACAAAAATAAGGATTTTCAATTCAAATGTGAAGCCAGTCCTGCTGTATGGAGCGGAAACCTGGAGGAGGACTAAAGGCAATGCCCGGAGACTGCAGGGTTTTGTCAACAGATGTCTGAGAATGATTCTTGGTATAAAATGACTTTACAAAGTTACAAACGACAGACTGTGGGAGAGCACGGGACAAGGTAAATTGGAACAGGAAATCTTAGGAAGAAAGTGGAGATGAATGGGTCATACATTAAGAAAGCCCCAGGCCAGTATCACCACACAATTTCTGTCATGGAACTGACAGGGAAGGAGAGGCATAGGCAGACCATGGAATACACGGAGACGAGATCTGGAGGTGGAAGTAAAGAAATCAGGAAAAAGCTGGAAGAAAGTTTGGAAAAGATTGCACAGGACAAAGCTGCTTGACGAGGGTTGGTTGATGGCCTATGCGCCCATAGATGATAAAAGACGAAAGAGAGAGGTTGAAAGGGGCTGATATGAGGATGTGTTAGGCTGAAAGGAGCAGATATGAGGATGTGTTAGGTAAAGGGGCAGATACGAGGATGTGTTAGGTAAAGGGACAGATATGAGGATGTCAGATCAAATGGGACAGATATGAGGATGTCAGATCAAAAGGGACAGATATGAGGATGTCAGATCAAAAGGGACAGATATGAGGATGTCAGATCAAAAGGGACAGATATGAGGATGTGTTGAGTCGAAAGGGGCAGATATGAGGATGTGTTAGGTCGAAAGGGGCAGATATGAGGATGTCAGATCAAAAGGGACAGATATGAGGATGTGTTAGGTCGAAAGGGGCAGATATGAGGATGTGTTAGGTAAAGGGACAGATATGAGGATGTGTTAGGTAAAGGGACAGATATGAGGATGTGTTAGGTAAAGGGACAGATATGAGGATGTGTTAGGTAAAGGGACAGATATGAGGATGTGTTAGGTAAAGGGACCGATATGAGGATGTGTTAGGTAAAGGGACAGATATGAGGATGTGTTAGGTAAAGGGACAGATATGAGGATGTCTTAGGTAAAGGGACAGATATGAGGATGTGTTAGGTAAAGGGGCAGATATGAGGATGTCTTAGGTAAAGGGACAGATATGAGGATGTCAGATCAAAAGGGACAGATATGAGGATGTCAGGTCGAAAGGGGCAGATATGAGGATGTTTTAGGTAAAGAGGCAGATATAAGGATGTGATAGGCTGAAAGGGACATAAATGAGGATGTGATTTTCTATGTCGCCATTTGAGTGTGCGATGTAGATTCCAATGCCTCCCCTTTCATTGCTCACCTAGGCCGATCCTTCTGTACACATGTGTGTCCAAGAGTTGCTAGCGTACTGTCTCTGAGCTACTGCAGAACATGGAATTTTTGTGGTGTTACTGACTGCTCATTTTTCTTCATTAACCTTTAGTTTTGGAGAGTAGCTGAGGCAATACGCTCCATTGTTGACAATGTAGACATTTGAGTAAAGCTATTTACTATGACTAAACTATGTGATCTAATTTAGTTGGTCTATCTAAATTTGACTGACCTGCCAATCTACAATATTTCTTCTACAGTAGAGTGTGAAATATATTCATCAAATTCCATCATCATCATCATCAGTCCCATAACCTAGAAGGTTGTTGAGGTACCGTTATTGCAGTTTATAGTACCAGCACCCGCCATACAACAACGGTGTGTTTTGGGCCGCTACACACTTGTCGGAGTCCATCTCTCTTCAGGTGGCAGTTCATTATAGTTGTCTAAATTTCATACAACAAAGCTGACACTGTCTTCAGCTAGGGCGAAGGGCGCCAATCTCGTGAAGTTCAGCCATGTGAACTAGACCGTGAAATATGACACAAATGTTTAAGTGTAGTGCTATTCATATAGCCGTTTTACATTCCAGAATAATCGGACAGAAAAAAACACACAAAATGAACGAATTAACCAGTCCAAATGGAAAACAACAACACACTTCCATGAACAGAAGTGTAAGTCGTCGACTAGTGGGGATTCCTGGCAAATCCATGGTCTGGCGGCATCTATAATGAACTAAAACGGAAGAGCAATGTAGACCCGCAGCCAGGTATGGCGCCATCTTTGCTGCTCATCAAATTCACTTGAAACATTATGTGGAATTACCCACCAGGACCATTGTCTGATCCTCCGAAGAAAGCTTGATTCTAATTACTGTACGAATGGTAATCTGAATCACACATATTTTGTCATTCAAATAACAGCTGATCCTTTTCAGAATAATCACATCTAAATCCAATTTATCAGCCTCAAAATCTTTGAAATTACTTTCAACAACTTTGCCAGTTATTGATCAAGAATTTATGAAGAAGGTGTTAATCTAGTGCGAAATCCAGGGTCATATTCTAGGGTGACCTACGAAGAGTCCAAAAGGTTTATTAGGGACAGATACATGGCCAAATGGGAAACAGAGCATACTGGATACATACAAAAATTAAGCTTATTACCAGTTGAACAAAAGAGTAGGTGGAGGTCTTCAGACTCCGCACAGGCCACAACAGACTGAGGTACCATCTATTCAATAAACTGAAGATAAGTGCTACTGACGAATGCACATGTGGTACAGGGAAAATGACCCCTGAACATCTGCTGCAAAATTGCCCTACATACGAGGACCGTAGAAAGCACATATGGCCATCACTAGTGCCAACACTAGACAAGCTCTGTGGCAGTGTCGACAGCCTGAGGATGGCCGCTGCTTTCTTTGAACAAATTCAGCAGCGTACGAAGAAGAAGAAACCCAGTGCTATATTTGAGTAGGAAAGAACAGGTCTCAGGTCATCCTTACAGTGCCTCAGTCCTGGTTTATTCTGGTACCATTTCACACAGTCTGAGATCATCCTTACAGTGCCCCAGTCCTGGTTTATTCTGGTACCATTTCACACAGTCTGAGATCATCCTTACAGTGCACCAGTCCTGGTTTATTCTGGTACCATTTCACACAGTCTGAGATCATCCTTACAGTGCCCCAGTCCTGGTTTATTCTGGTACCATTTCACACAGTCTGAGATCATCCTTACAGTGCCCCAGTCCTGGTTTATTCTGGTACCATTTCACACAGTCTGAGATCATCCTTACAGTGCCTCAGTCCTGGTTTATTCTGGTACCATTTCACAGTCTGAGATCATCCTTACAGTGCCCCAGTCCTGGTTTATTCTGGTACCATTTCATACAGTCTGAGGCTATCCTTACAGTGCCCCAGTACTGGTTTATTCTGGTACCATTTCACACAGTCTGAGATCATCCTTACAGTGCCTCAGTCCTGGTTTATTCTGGTACCATTTCACAGTCTGAGATCATCCTTACAGTGCCCCAGTCCTGGTTTATTCTGGTACCATTTCATACAGTCTGAGGCTATCCTTACAGTGCCCCAGTACTGGTTTATTCTGGTACCATTTCACAGTCTGAGATCATCCTTACAGTGCCCCAGTCCTGGTTTATTCTGGTTATCCTGTTTTTTTCTTCATCCTATGAATGTCTTGGAGAAGTTAGTTTTTAATTGTTTTATTCTGTGTCCTAAATAATATTTGGGGAGGTGTTTCTAAAACTTTATTGCTAACCCTGGCAGCAAATTTAACTAGATGTGAAATACCAAGTGTTTGAGGGACTTTTGCCTAGAGGTATTTATGTTTATAATAGCAGAAGAGTCAAAGAAAAACACATCATTCCCTGCAACATTGAAGCAAGAGAGGTATGAGAAGTCCTGAGATACACATTTCCACTCTCAACAGTTGATAAGTGTTGTGGTTTCATAATTAATCAGCATAACATGCTGGGTTGTTTTCCATGATGGCTCTGTGTATGACAGAGATGAGGATAGGGACACTGTTATACTGAGTACTTGAAAGTGATGACCAGCAGTGCGGTTTCACTACAAATAGTTGCCCATTGCAAGTGAAGATAGCTACAGTATAAGACTTGTGCTGCGAGATGTGTTCTCATATGTTTTCAGCGTTCATCCTGAAAAGGACGTTTTGATGCTATGTCAGTTTACAGAGAGGCTGCAATATCTGCACCTTTAAGCCTAACACATCCAGTTTCAGATGGCTCTTCTGGGCATCAGGTCTACCTTCCCACTGCAGTCCCTATTCTCTTAGTCAGACTACACTAGAACAGCCTGTTTCCAGGGTCGCCACTTGAAGGTAGAATAGAGTCTTGGTCAGCTCTGGTTCGCAGACCTTAATGCAAGCAGTCTGCATGGAGTTGTTCACTGTGCTGCATCTTTGACCCAATGTTTTCATATGACTGTAAAGATAAATCCTGGCATGGCAGACTCTGTCACACCTGGGGTACATGTGGGGAGTCAGATGTGCTTTCACTGCTATAGGCGCAAGAGTCTTCAACCAATGGGCTTGCACACTTCAGGATTCACCCAGGCCAAAAACTTCCTGAGTGTGAATTAGCCTTCTAGGTTTGATAGAAAAGCCTAGGAACAATAGCCCAAATATGGTAATAGGAATAATCATCAGTCCCGTTATCTGAAAGTCCTGTAACCTGAAACATGCCTATGCTATTTGAGCTTGCATGCTTTTACTATAGTCAATAAGCGTTTAACAGTGACCCAAATTGCCTTATTTGTGACGTGATCTAGATACGAAATGGCGGGAATTTGATGCATCCATCTCATCTCCATTGAAACAAATTCTTTGCTCTAGATCTGCTGTCAGAGTCCAGGTTTTGTATGTGTAAAGGTACATGGAAGTGACAAGTGCATACACTAAACTGAACTTGGATTTCAGGTTGATGTTTGTGTCCCTCCATAACAGCCTCAGTTTGGTCAGGGCAGCCATGGTCATCGCTGTTCTTTCCTGAATCTCAGTTCTGGAACCTTCCGCATTCATCAGTGCTCCCAGGTTTTTAAACTGTTTAATTTGCAATGGTTCGCATTTGATTGCAATCGAACAGTTAGGCCCTCTGTGATGTTTACCATGATTTTACTCTTCTCTGCACTAATTTCCATTCCAAACTTTTGAGCAGCATTGTCAACGTTTGAGATTAGACTTGCAAGTTCTAGCTACGTTCCAGCCAGCTCGGTAAACTGGAGATTGGTGAGTGTACGCCCACCTATGCTGACAGTACCCACGTGATATTCCAGAGCTTCGGATATGATACGTAATAGGAATACAAAATTGAATAATTCATTGTCCCAAGAACTAGAAGAAAAAAAAGATTAATAGAAAAGTATGTACACAAATGTTTGTTAGCTGTACATCTTTGTGTCTAGGAACCAATTGTGAGATCAACATAGATGAATGTACCAGCTCACCCTGTGCAAACAAGGGTACATGTGTGGACGGTGTCAACTCATTCACCTGTAACTGTCCAGTTGGCTATACAGGTATGACAATGTTCTTTGATCTATACCATATTTCTGAAATGTTCATATTTGTCTGAAGATGACATTACTCAAAAATGGAACACCATATCCAGCTTACATTTTTACTGTACATTCTGTGGCCAATTTCTAAATCAACACAACTTATTTCAAGTTTCTATAATGTTCTCTTCATGAGTTATTGGCATATGGTTATATAGTAGCAATAGGGTGAATGCATAAGATATGCACTAATTTACTTTGGGAAGCCGATTCTGAATTAGTAAATGTGTCGTTCTTCAAACTAAACTTGAACATTTGTTATTGTTTCTTCAAAGCACAATTTTAATTTAAAGTATTGCAGACTTATAAGTGTATTACGTAGGTCAAGTGGGGAAAAGATGGTGGAGTGATGGATGATAAGAGTGTGGTAGAGATTGGCAGATTGAAAGAGGAAGAAATTGGCATGTTGAGGAGGAAGAAGAAATGGGTGACTTGAAGAAGGATGAGAAGGTTGAAGAGCGGAGGAGTGTAATAGCGATGTGAGGAGTGCTTCATTTGTACTTACTACCGAATTGTGAGAAATAATGATTTCCCTAATGAGGCTGGGTACTAGCGCTAGTACTCTTATAATAGCCATGAGATCCTTATACACCTATTAATAAAAAGTTAAAGGTAGTCAATAAATACACAGTCATTGAGAGTTAGGTATTAGAATTTTCTTTGTTCTAGGTATCCACTTTTTTTTATGGTGCATTGCCTTCCATAACTGTAAATCAAGTACCTGTTTATAGCTGGGTTGATTGGAGCATGTTGCTAGCAGGGAATGAAGCCAGTACTTTTTATATTGGGGGTAACTCTAACCAAGTCAGATTATGTGATTTGTGTGGCGAAAATGTTAGTATTACTACAATGTTGGAAGATGAAGGAACCGTTTTATGTAGGATATGTAGAGTTGAAGAGAGTCAGGCACAAATGGAGTGCAATATAAGGGAAAATGAGAAGAGATTAGAGGAGATAGAAAAGAGGCAGATGGAAATACAAGGGAAACAAGTGAAAATGGAGGAAATTTTAAAGAAGCTGCAGTCAAGGTGTAGTCAAGGAAGTAAGGGAGATTTGAGTGAGGAAACAGCTCACAGGGCAGAGAGCTTTGGAGAGAAGTATGCACAGATAGGTGAGGGGTCAGTTTTGGTAGTAGGAGATTCAATGGTGAGAGAGGTTGGCAGACATTTGTCTAAACAACACAACATGTTTGAAAGAATGGATATTGGGGGAGCAAAAATAGAGGACATAGAGGGGAGAATAAAGAGGTTAGATGACAAAGGAAACAGTCATGTGGTAGTATTGGCAGGTACAAATAATGTAAAGAGAGATGGTACAGAAATAATTATGGATAAATATAAAAGTCTTATGAGAACACTTAAGGAAAAAAAGTTTAGAAAGGTCACAATGATGGGCATTTTAGACAGAGCAGATGGGTCAGACTATCTAGATAGCAAAATAATAGGTATCAACCTTAGGCTACAGGTGATGTGTGCGGACATGGGAATGGAATTTATTGATGTTAAAGTAGACAAAAGTAAAATGTTAGATAGGGGAGGTTTACATCTAAATGAGATAGGACAGCATGTTGTAGCAAAGTATATGTTCTATCATTGTGTTAGAAATTTAAACTAGTTAGGCCTATGAAGTATGAGACTAAAGATAGGCCTACAATAGGGTGCTATAGAGGATGTAGTCAAAGGGGTAATTTGGTGTCAGGGAAGTGTGAAATACATAGTAGAAAAGCAAACACTAAAATGATAAAGCAGAAGCAAAAAGAGGAAAACCAACAACATTACAAACTAAAATGTTTTTATGCAAATGTGAGAAGCATAGTAAATAAAAGAGAAGAATTGGAACTGTATGTAGAAGAAGAAAAACCAGATATAATAGGGTTAACAGAATCATGGACATATGAGGAGATTGCAGATAGTGAACTTGAAATTGAGGGATATACAATGTTAAGGAAAGATAGGATAATTGGAGACAAGACTAAGGGAGGTGGCGTTTTATTATACTGTATAAATTCTGTTAATATAACGATCAAAGATTATTTATCATGTGGTAACAAAAATGAAAGTGTATGGGGAGAAATAGAAAGTGGGGGTGAAAAAGCAGTGATTGGAGTGTGCTATAGATGTCCATCAAGTCAAAAAGAGGAAGATGAGGAGCTGATTAGTAGCATAGCAAAGGCAAGTAAAGGGAAATTGTTATTAATGGGAGATTTCAACTATCCAGAAATAAAATGGGATATGGCAGAAGCACTTGTAGAGTCAAAACCTTTTGTTACGTGCATAACTGACAATTTTTTAATTCAACATGTAGAAGCAGCCACCAGAGGCAAAAACATACTCGACCTAGTTTTTACTACAGAGGAAAATATGATTGAAAACGTTACCGTTGGGGAACTGTTTGGCTCAAGTGACCATCAAATCATCCGTTGGGATCTTATTGCAGGGAAAGAAGTAAACATAAACACGCGAACATACGACTACTCTAAGACAGATGTTAAGAGGATGAAAGAGGCAGCGAACCACATAATCTGGAAAGATATTATTGTAGGAACAGATGTTGAACAGGAGTGGGAAAGTTTTAAAACAGTTCTAGAAACGCTAAAAGAGGAATGTGTTCCATGTAGGGAGGTAAACCCCAAGCGTAAAAAGTGGATAACTAGATTTGTAGTGAAATGTAGAAGAGCAAAAAATAAAGCATGGCAAAAATATATAGAGGCAGGTAAATCAAAAGAAACATATGTAAAATATTTGGACAAGCAGAACATATCTCAGAAAGCGAATAAAACAGCAAAAATAGACTTTGAAAAAAAACTTGCTCAGAGGATCAAGACTGACAGTAAAAGCTTCTTTTCTTATGTTAGAAATAAACAAAGAACGAAAGACAAAGTAGGCCCTCTCATAGACAGTACAGGGAAAATAATAAGTGAGAATAAGGAGGCTGCTAATCTGCTTAATCAGTACTTTGGCACAGTCTTCACAAAGGAGGACTGCTCCGAGATCCCAGAGCCTATAGATATTTTTCAAAGAGACATGGATACAGCGGGATTAAGATCAATCTGTATTACAGAGGAAATGGTTTTTAAAAAATTGGAGGGGTTGAAAGTGAATAAATGTCCAGGTCAAGATGGTATTCACCCAAAATTGCTGTATGAAATTAGAAACCAACTAGCAAAACCATTGGCTATATTATGTTCTCAATCACTTACAAAAGGGATTGTTCCACGGGATTGGAAAGATGCAGGAGTGATCCCCTTATTCAAAAAAGGCAAAAAATCAGATCCGGCAAATTATAGACCGGTGAGTTTAACGAGCATAGTCTGTAAATTGTTAGAGTCAATAATCAAAGAAAACATTGTAATGCATTTAGAAAAAATTAATCTAATTAGAAATAGTCAGCATGGGTTTACTAGAGGGAGATCATGATTTCAAAATCATAGATAAAGGGGAGCCAGTGGATGTCATTTATCTAGACTTTGCAAAGGCCTTTGATAGAGTACCTCATCAAAGATTATTTCGAAAGTTAAAATCACATGGAATAGGTGGCGAAGTTGCCAAATGGATTGAAAATTGTTTAACAGGAAGAAGGCAGAGGGTGGGCATAAATAAGGAGTACTCTGAGTGGAGTGAAGTGAAAAGTGGTGTGCCACAGGGCTCGGTTTTGGGACCAATTTTGTTCTTGATATATATAAATGATTTGGACATTGATATGAGATCCATGATTGCAAAATTTGCTGATGACACAAAACTATGCAGTAGTGTCTCATCTAAAGCGGAAGTGGATATATTGATGTCGGATTTAGATAAAATTCGAGAATGGTCTGTAAGCTGGCAAATGGAGTTTAATGTAGATAAATGTACAGTCATCCACATGGGTAGATCCAATATGGAACATAAATACAGAATGGGAGAAAACAATATTAGAAAGATAGATAAGGAAAGGGACCTAGGGGTTATAATAGATCATACAGGAAAGGTGAGTGAGCAAGTTAAGGTAGCAGTGAAAAAGGCAAATGCAATGTTAGGTATGATAAAAAGAAATATTAAACATAGGAGCAAGGAAGTGATCGTCAAACTGTATAAAGCTTTAGTTAGACCTAGATTGGAGTACTGTGTACAGGTGTGGAGTCCTTATCATAGAGGGGACATAAACATGCTAGAAAGAATACAAAAAAGAGCGACAAAGATGATAGTTGGATTCCAGAATTACAGTTATGAGGAACGACTCAGAAAAACGGGCCTACAGTGTCTCGAAGAGAGAAGAATTCGTGGTGACTTAATACAGGTTTATAAGATGATCAGAGGAATCGATAAATTAGACTATAACAAGTTTTTTAAAATACAGCCACCTACAATAACACGAGGGCATAGCTACAAGCTGATTAAAGAGAGGTCCAGGTTAGATATTAGGAAATATTTTTTTAGTCAGAGAGTGGTGTCTGCTTGGAATGCATTGCCAGGGGAGGTGGTGGAGGCAGGGACAGTTAATGCGTTTAAGAATAAACTGGATGCGCATAGATTTTAGAGCAAGGTGATGTAAATGTAACTGGTTGTATACAGACTCTGCAGGGTCTTCTAAACCAGTATAAAGACGTTAAGTTAAGTTAAGTTATGAGAGGTAAGGTGATCGCTTCTCAGAAACGAATGAACAAATATGCAAAAAAGGTGGATGTTTGATTCCGTGAAGTTTGTCCCCTGATCTCAAGGGGCCTGAGATCGTTGCCTAGTTCACTTGTAGATCACATAAACACAATGTGCATGTAAAAAAGACTGACAGCTGAAAATGGAAAAGAAACAGCTGTTAGTCATCTGGGCAGCAATTCTAAACGTAATGAAGTAGTGGGCGGCATGAAAGCCAAAATAAGGCACCCCCATCCATCATGCAAATAATACACAACAGGCATCAAGAGTGGAGTGCAGCAGGGATGTGTGCTTATACCAACCCTCTTTGGTATCTTCTCCATGTTCCGATCATACGCTTATGGCACGTCTGTGGACTGTGTTTATCTGCACACCAGGTCAGATGGGCGGCTGTTTAACCTGTCCCAACTGTTTAACCTGTCTCGATTGCATGCGAGGACCAAGGTGAGGACGGTGCTCATTAGGGAGATGCTATTTGCAGATGATGCAGTTCTAGTGACCAATAGTGAGGAGGCCCTGCAGAGACTGGAAGACAGATTTGCAGAATGCTGCAAGCAGTTTGGGCTTACCATATACCTGGAAAAGATGGTCTGTGAACAGGGTATTACCACTTCCCCTCCATAAAGATTGATGGCGTCACTCTTTATGTCGTCAACAGCTTCATCTATCTGGGTCTGCCATCAGCAACACTCTCTAGCTCGAGAAGGAGACAGACAATAGGCTTGGCAGGGCGAGTACCATCATGGCCTGCCTGATGAAGAGAGTCTGTGAGAACAATGCACTGTCTCATTACACCAAGGTTCGGGTTTATCAGACCTGCGTTCTTGGCACTTTCTTGTATGGAAGCCAGACTTGGAGCACTTACACTAAGCAGGAATGGTGGCTCAACACCTTTCACACGAGGTGTCTGACATATATTGGAGATTGAATGGCAAGAGAGAGTGCTGCATAATGTTGTCTTACAGCAAGCAAACACTCACAGCATATACCCACTGTTGAGTTAGCGATGTCTTCGATGGTCAGGGCATGTTTACCACATTGAAGATGAGAGGCTGCCAAAGGATATTCTCTATAGACAGCTGGCCATTCAAGCTAGAAGAATTGGCCATCCGACACTGTGAATTAAGGATGTATGCAAAAAGGACATGAAGCCATATGACATCCCATCCAAGGACTGGGAAACAATTGCTCAGGATCGAGCTGTTTGGAAACAGTCAGTTGGAATGGGCAAAGTGGCTGCTGACGCTTGCAGAGGACTGCTGACGCTTGTAATGGCCTTCTGGCTGCAGAGAAAAGAGTAAGACTGAAGAGATCAAGCAACACCTCAGCAAGCAAGCTTCCCTAGTATAGTTGTACGATCTGTGGCAGGGACTGTCACTCACGGATCGGCCTTTACAGTCATAGCAGACAGTGTAAAAAAACAGGAGACAGAGCTGGACAAAACTCACAGTATGCCACGCGCATGGTCTACAGAGATTAAGATGCCAATGATGATCCTGTATCCAGGACCATAGTCTGATCCTCAGGGAGACAGGAACGATTCTACTAGCTTGCTCACACGTCATTTAAATAATCACTTGTCTTTTCAGAATAATCACCATCGAAATCCAATTTATTGGCCTCCTTGAAAATAGTTTCAATGACTTGTTCAATATTAGGTGTTTTTGAACGAACATTACAGAAATTTTCAAAACTACATTCCATCACGAAAATCACAAATTTGCCGGCACAATTTCATATTCCGTGGATGCTGCCACATTTATCTCTGAAATATGTGTACTGTATAGACATCACAAAATTATTGCCAAAATCTAAGCAGTACAGCACAAAAATATGCCTTAGAAAAATGGTCCACCCATCATATAGATTCATGAATGGCTCAGGAAATGTATATTTACACACACATACACAGGTGTATAAGTGTTACGGGTTCAAAGCGTTACACAGCACATTAATTCATCTTTAAAATTATATATCATTTTTAAATACCTGTTGAAAACTACAGCTGAAATTATAGACACACCTCCAGTTGAAAAATATAAACACAAATTTATCTGGCCACAGAATGTTTTTGTTACCTGGTAGTTAATGAGTTCTGAAATATGAATAACATCAAGCTAAGCACTGTTTTCTCTAGGTTATTTTGTGTTTCTTCTTCTTCGAGCTACTGTGAAAGCATTTGTCAAGAATGTTCTCATTAATCAAGAACGAAAGTCAGAGGCACGAAGACGATCAGATTCCGTCGTAGTTCTGACCATAAACGATGCTGACTAGCGATCCGCAGGAGTTGCTTCGATGACTCTGCGGGCAGCTTCCGGAAAACCAAAGTGTTTGGGTTCCGGGGGAAGTATGGTTGCAAAGCTAAAACTTAAAGGAATTGGCGGAAGGGCACCACCAGGAGTGGAGCCTGCGGCTTAATTTGACTCAACACGCCAACACTGAAATGATTTTGTGTTTGACAGGCAACAGCATAAGGACACACACTTTGGATATGTCAATAAGATCAGGCTGACTACTGTTTTCTGTTGAAAGTACATTCAAACTGGCGCCTGAAAGTGTACAGGACAAGATCTCTGGGAGAATACCAATAATGTCAGGCTGCCCGCCACTTTCTTTGTGTGTAGTCAAGCTGAAAGTGGGGATCAAGATGCTGAGCAGTGCATGAGCTGCAGCGGTCAGTGACCCATAGCTGACTGCTAGAATCAAGGCCAGCGAACCAGAGCTGCCAAGACCTATCTACACCTCCACGCGGTGATCCTGGATAACAGGCTGCAGCGGGGCAGACTGGCTAAGGAAAAGGGATCGAAGAGGGAATGCTAACCCGGTACTCAAAAAATGCTTACTGAAGTCAGATGTGTTGGACTGAAAGGTGCAAATATCGCAGTCAAGTTGTAAACTACGACACAACGCATTCCGTTCTCTGGACTATATTCTGCTACTTAAGCCCTTTCAGGGTTTGGTAGTGGGAGATTGAGAACGAACAAAGCCAAGCCAAGCTAAGTCAAGCTGAAAGTGTACGAAGAATAAAAAGCTCTGTGGGGATACCAATAATTTCAGGCTGCCCACCACTTTCTTTGTGTGTACAAATGTGTACGGAAAAGAAAAGGAAGAAGTATTTAGATATTGTTACACCATCATTGTCTTAAATATATTTATACTTTGACATTCACCCCGAAAAGGACATTGTGTCTTTGTTTCGTAGTTTATAGCGAGGCTGCAATATCTGCACCTTTAGACCTGACACATCGAGTTTGCTTCCCACTGTGATCCCTTTTCGCTTAGCCAGACTACACTAATGCAACCTGACCTAACTTAACTTAAGTTAACTTCTTTATACTGGTTTAGAAGACTGCAGAGTCTGTATACAACCAGTTTAATTTACATTACCTTGCTCTAAATGCTATGCAAATCCAATTTATTCTTAAATGCATTAATTGTCCCTGCCTCTACTACCTCCTGTGGTAACGCATTCCAAGCATTCACCACTCTCTGACTAAAAAAATATTTACTAATATCTAATCTAGACCTCTCTTTAGTTAATTTGTAACTATGCACTCTTGTTCTTGTGGGTGGTTGAATTTTGAAAAAAACTTGTTATAGTCTAATTTATCCATTCCTCTGATCATCTTATAAACCTGTATTAAGTCACCTCGATTGCTAGCTGCTCTCAACTCATGCTCTGTACTACATCTTTGGCCCCATCACTACTATATTTAATGTGTTTCACCTTCAGGTCCTCTGTGTAGCAGTACTATCAACGACTGCGCTGATGAACCATGTCGGAACGGAGGGACATGCATCAACTCAAAAAACGGTTTCAAGTGCCAGTGTGCTATTGGCTACATGGGACAAACCTGTGAAATTGAGATTGATGAGTGTATAAGTGCCCCCTGTTGGAATGGTGGCAGTTGTAAGGATTTGCCTGGAAAATATAGGTATCTCTTAAGGGCATTCATTTCTTGACTATGTTGTTGTTTGTTGAAGGCACTTGTACTGGGCTGTTCACTCTTAACTTTTTGCTTTCCAGGTTACAAAATGTTGAGTGAGAGAGAGAGATAGATAGAGAGACATAATTTTACATAACTTAACGTATTTATGCTGGTTTAGAAGACTCTGCAAAGTCTGTATACAACCAGTTTCATTTACATTTCCTTGCTCTAAAAGCTATGTACATCCAATCTATTCTTAAATGCATTAATTGTCACTGCCTTCACTACTTCCTGTGGCAATGCATTCCAAACATTCACCACTCTCTGACTAAAACATATTCCCTAATATCTAATCTGGACCTTTCTTTAGTTCATTTATTACTATGCCCTCTTGTTCTTGTAGGTGCTTGAATTTTGAAAAACTTGTTATAGTCTTTTTCTTCTTCTTTTTCTTCTTCTTCTTCTTCTTCTTCTTCTTCTTCTTCTTCGTTCATTCTCAATCTCCCACTACCAAACCCTGAAAGGGCTTAAGTAGCAGAATGTAGTCCAGAGAACGGAATGCATTTTGTCGTAGTTTACAGCTTGGCTGCGATATTTGCACCTTTCGGTCCAAAACATCCGACTTCAGCAAGCATTTTTTTAGTACTGTGTTAGCAATCCCTCTTCGATCCCTTGTCTTTAGCCAGTCTGCCCCGCTGCAGCCTGTTATCCAGGATCACCGAGCGGAGGTGTAGAAGGTTCTTGGCAGCTATGGTTCACTGGCCCTGATGCTAGCAGTCAGCTATGGGTCACTGACCACTGCAGCTCATGCGTTGCTCAGCATCTCGATCCCTTGTTATAGTCTAATTTATCTCCATTGATTGTCTTATAAATCTGTATTAAGTCACCTTGAATTGTTCTCTTTTCTAGACACTGTAGACCGGTTTTTCTGAGTCTTTCCTCATAATTGTAACATATATTAACAAAGTACTTGTTGGTGTTTTTGTTTGTATGTTAGTTACTGAGATACAAGAAGATGAAGGTGATAGTGGTGAAAAATAGCACGAACATATAGACTCTACCGTTAGCGGCCTCTCTTGGTTTGGAAAAAAATAATTTTAATTCGCTGAAAAATGTACAAATACTACTATTGATGTTTACCGTCTCTCACTTCGACTATAAACGTAATTATTGTATCTACATAAACAAACTAACTAGATCTACCTCAGAAAAATGCATTGCAGAAACGTAACTCCCCCATTCTCAATAATGGGTGAATTTTCAAATCCAAGCAAAAAACAGAAGAAATCCTTTCCAAAATCTTAAACAAATGAAAAAAATCGCACATGTTTTCATCTAATCGTACATGACAGAAGTTGGAACTCTCTACAATCAAATGAGCAATATTCAGCCATTTCTATGGCATTAACTCGGTAGTTTATAAACGATAAAGCGATGACCCTAGAGCTGATTGCGTGCAATGCCAGTGGAATGGAACCAAATCATTGAAATCTCACGCCGTTGGAACAGAGAAGGTTTATGATTTTCTCTAGTAACATGTCTTAATCAATCATTCAAAAACCTGTTACCCCCTGTGGAGTATAGGCCTTTGACTAACACATGCCAAGTCAGCCTGTATCATGATCTTATTTTCAAAATCTGCATGACTGTCGGGCCACTCTCGGTTTTCTCAAGCTTTCTTTATCAAGTGTGTCTTAGACAGCCTCTGTGTCTCTTTTACCTTTTGGTTTCCAGACCATGGACTATCTCACAATGTCATTCACAGGTCCACGTTAACAACCATGTTTTACCATTTCAACCCTAATATTCTGAAGAGGCATCTGTTTAGTGCCTTTGTTGGCTGCCAATCATCTGATCTATACAATAATACTGTCTTAACACTAGAGTTGAAAATCCTGATCTTTGTGTCAGGATTGATTTCTCTGTTAGTCCATGAATTCGCTAATGCAATGAAAACTCTCCCTTGCCTTCTGTGTTATTAGTCTGATATCATGTTCTGTACCTCCCACATATTTATTGTGCTTCCCAGATAAACAAATGAGTCCACTTTCCATAGCCTAGTGTCCACCTTCCTTTGTCCACCTTCCGTAGCCTAGTGTCCACCTTCCATTGTCCACCCTCCATAGCATAGAGTCCACCTTCCGTAGCTTAGAGTCCAGATTCCGAATCCTAGTGTCAACCTTCTGTAGCATAGTACCCACCCCAACTCTATATCAACATTATTTGTACTCAAAATCTTAGTTTTATCATTGTGAATCCTCAGTCCTAACTTCAGAGACTGTGTCTCTAGTCTAGATTTGTCCAATTTAATTAGCTTTTGATGGCGTTATTGTAACAGAAAACCTGTCATCAGCAAAGTCCAAATCCTCTAGTTTTTTTCACCAGATCCAGTTTATGCCAATTTAATTTAATGCAGAAGACTTCTTCATGATCCAGTCACTAGCAAGCAGGAAGGGGAATGGTGATAAGAGATACCTCATGTCTAGATTTGAAATGGTGTAGAAGGATGTGACAGGTTGTAGGGGCTCTTATTATATGCCAGGTCACACTGAAAAAGGTGGGTGTGAACCCTCCTGGCTGTAGTGCAATACAAGGTTTCTCAGCAGGCTTACCTTTATGGTGATGGCAGTGTTTATTGTCAGCTTGTTGGCCAGGCTGATGACCTATGTAATGCCTTGTTGGTCAAGCTGATGGCTGATGTAGCACCATATTGTTGACTTGAGGTGAGGTATTGATAATTATGTTGCACTCAACACCTACCACTATAGATCTATGTTTAAAATATGAAATTTAACATAAACTCTGTTGTATTGTATGGTCCTGAAACATGGAGAAAAAGAAAATCAACAACGAAAATGGAACTGACTTAAATAATTGCGTGCCTGCACAGAACAGAGGGAATCAAGGTATGATAAGATCACTAATGTCGAACCGTTGAAAATAACCAGACAAATATTAGTGGAATATGAAATGAGGAGAAGCCGCAGATGTTGGATAACATTAAAATAAGGCAAGGCTGTAGCGGCACTGTGGATATATGATGTAAAGAAACACAGTGACAAAAATCATAAATGGATATGGTCAGAGACCGCACAGAGACGAAAACACAAATGAAACCTACGTTACGACCAATAGGCCTTAATCGGTGACAAGAAATAACAATAATTAACTCACGAATCAAAGAAGACGGGATTAATACATAATGGGGGATATCAATATATAGGCGTGAAAAAAGGGTTTACTTAACTGAGAAAAAGTTAGATCACTCCTTGTGAGACGGGGACAGAAACTTTGACAGACAAAGGCGGGATGAGGTGGCCAGGAGGGCGTAAGAAGTAGAAAAAGGCCGGGTAAGGTAAGCCAAGGGTGGTCAGATGTTGAATAGGACGCACATTAAGGACAAACATGATGCAAATTGGGGATATGTGGATAAAGCTAGAATGAAGGACACAGGACATGATGATTTGGTGTGTATTTGTTGAAGATCTGTGCTCCATAAGGGAGCTGAAAGGTGTCTAGTTATTGTTGTCTAATCAGCCTCTCCGAGCAATTAGCTTTTGGGGATTCTAGTCAATAGTGCCTGACGGGGTCCCGTGGCCTTTCTTCCCACCCTGGTCAGAAACCAAATATGGATCAAGCTCTTTTCCAACAGCAGAGGGAAGAGTGATGCATTCATCTGTATGCAATGTCTTGTTCCGAGCTAAGACAATTCTGCGAAGCCCTTTTTGTAGGCTCTTACCATCTCCACACACAATAAAGGGTCTCAATAGAAGTCCAGTGTCAGAGATGGATATACTGTCTGTCTTCATCGCACCAGATTGACAGCTTCTCAATACAGTTAGCGCATACTGCCGTGATATCACGAAACATGGTCTCGCTTACTTGCTGGGGATGCGCGGCTTGTGGCAAGCCCCCAACACTTAATCTACCACTTGAGATGGTAGATCTGCACTATTTTTTACAGGAGAGCTCCAGATAAAGGTTTATAGTAGAATACAGTCATGTTTGTGTGTTCCGTCCTAATAATATATCTCTGGGAAATTGTAACAGTGCATGATATTGTTTTCACACTTCTACATATTGTAACTATGGTTGAACTACAAGCAAGTATAATATGATAACAGTAACCTACAATGCAATGTAGAGGCTACACAACCTGAAGAAACTGGCAGAATACCAGTAAACCAACAAAAGTAAAAATTTTGAGAATCTGTGTTTTTTTTTACATGGCAGCATACAAACCTCAAATTAAAAAATTTACTCCTTCAAGTCAAAATGTTATAGAAAGGTCCTCAGAATACCATGGACCAAATAAAAGAAGAATGCAAACATTCAACAAGAGTTGGGCATAGAGGAGATCTGGTTCATAAATTCCATCACGAACAGAAAATTAAAATACTTTGACCACATCAAAAGACACAGAGGTCTTTAGAGAACGGTAATGGAAGGTAGGGTGCTGGGCAAGATGGGCAGTGGCAGACCAAGAAAACGATGGTATCAAGATGTCAAGGGATGCTTGGCTATGACTCTGAAGCAGGATGAAGATTTAGCAAGAGATTGAGTTTCTATCAAACGGACTGTGATACGGAATCGACGTTCTGCAAAGGGACATGCTACATGATTGTGAACCTATATTTAATCATGTTTCAACCTAACTATGACTTTATCAAAGGCAGGACAATAGAAAACAGCTCAGATGAAAACGGGGAATTAAGTTAAATCAATATCAGTATTAACGAAAAAGCAGATCATCAATATGATGTCTCATTTGCTTAGTGGTAGAGGCGCATATATCGCAGCCTCGTTGTAAACTGCAATGCAACGTCACATAGTCCCTTTCAGGATGAATGCCAAAGAGGAAATCATTTCTCAGCTATGACTGACCTAGTAACCTAGATGATACAGTATCCTTACTAGTACAGTATCCTTGCGGGTACAGTATCCTTGCTGGTACAGTATCCTTGTTGACACAGTATCCTTGCTGACACAGTATCCTTGCTGACACAGTATTCTTGCTGACACATTATCCTTGCTGGTACAGTATTCTTTAGTGGCACTGTATTCTTGCTGGTACAGTAGGCTTGCTGGCACTGTATCCTTGCTCGTACAGTATACTTGCTGGTACGGTATGCTTGCTGGCACTGTATCCTTGCTGGCACTGTATCTTTGCTGGTACAGTATGCTTGCTGACACAGTATCCTTGCTGGTACAGTATGCTTACTGATACAGTATCCTTGCTGGCACTATCCTTGCTGGCACTGTTTCCTTGCTGGCACTATATCTTTGCTGGCACAAATGACTAGTTATATAAAAGTGCATGATGTTAACCCTGCCTGTATTCCAGCCTTTGTTATCATTGTTTTACTGCAGTCTCACCGTCATGTACTTATTGCAGCTGTGATTGCGCAGCAGGCTATACAGGCTTAAACTGTCAGTCAGACATTAATGAATGTGCTGAAAACCCTTGCCAAAATGGAGCAAGTTGTGAGGACATGCTGAACGACTACAAGTGCCTTTGTGTGGAGGGGTATACTGGCAAGAAGTGTGAGAAAGGTGAGCTGTCTACTTTTATATCAGAGTGGCCATGAGAAACATTAGGAGAAAGGTCTTCAGAAATATGACATACACTAATCATCATTGAGGAATCATCATTAGTGCGTGTAGCCTAGTCGACAGTGAGTTTGGTTGCTAAGACTGGGATTACAGAGCTCCAGGGTTCGAAATCGCGGACACACAGAAACAGATCTAGGCGTGGTTTGTTCCTGTATGACCGCTCCTCCAGTCGACCCAGCTGTAAATGGGTACCTGATGTAAGGAAAAAGTATAAAACGGCAAAGAAGGGAACTGGTCACTACACATCACATAGGCTGCGGCTTAGTACAGGAAGAGTTATCTTCATCCCCGATGGCAATTGGTGCCATGGACTAGCCTTTACCTTTAATCATCATTAGTTCTTTCTGGCTTGTCAGAAGATAGTAAGTTGTGCTTTGAAAAAAAGGGATGTAACAACAGTCCATGACGATAGCAAATGTGTCTCATAAGGCCAATCTGAGCAGAGAAGCGTCTTCCAGTGTGCGCAAGGAAATACACTGTTTGCGGCATCACATGGTGTGACATATCTTCTCAAATGCTGATTCATTAGCCCATATGCAATCAGTATCTCTTTTGTCTATTCCATTCTTGAGCCTGTCTCTCTATGCAACCCGATTCGTGGCGTCCTGTTCCCATGATTCCAAATTGATGCCCGCATCAATCATATCCCACTTGCATACATCCCTGTACCGCTGTAGTGGCCGGCCCTATGACCTTTTCCCCAACTGTAATTCCCCATAAAGAAAACACTTTGGTATTCTACCATCCTCCATTCACTGAGTGTGTCCCAGCCATCAGAGCCTTCACAGAATAAGCATGGAAAAGACCGTTTCAGTGCCTGTTCTCTGTAATCCTAATGACATAATCAGCATAAATCACACAAAGAGAAAGAGGTATACAGACACAGGGCATGCTCTAATCCTAATGATGGCATAGATCAGCATACAAGGAGAGATAGGTCTACCGACACATGGTATGCCCTAATCCTAATGATGGCATAAATCAGTATACCATCAAGGCACACCCTTTTCATATGCAGTTCATGGGGAGCCTAATGCTTTCACTGTTACAGACTATAATAAGTAAGTAGTCATTGCTTACCATAGGTCTACCGACACATGGCATGCCCTAATCCTAATGATGGCATAAATCAGTATACAGAAAGAGGTCTACAGACACATGGCATGCCTTAATCCTTATGACAGCATAAATCAGTATACAGAAAGAGGTCTACAGACACATGTCATGCCCTAATCCTAATGACAGCATAAATCAGTATACAGAAAGAGGTCTACAGACACATGGAATGCCCTAATCCTAATGACAGCATAAATCAGTATACAGAAAGAGGTCTACAGACACATGGCATGCCCTAATCCTAATGACAGCATAAATCAGTAAACAGACAGAGGTCTACAGACACAGGGCATGCCCTAATCATAAATCAGTATACAGAAAGAGGTCTACAGACACATGGCATGCCCTAATCCTAATGACAGCATAAATCAGTAAACAGAGAGAGGTCTACAGACACAGGGCATGCCCTAATCATAAATCAGTATACAGAAAGAGGTCTACAGACACATGGCATGCCCTAATCCTAATGACAGCATAAATCAGTAAACAGACAGAGGTCTACAGACACATGGCATGCCCTAATCCTAATGATGGCATAAATCAGTATACAGAAAGAGGTCTACAGACACATGGCATGCCCTAATCCTAATGACAGCATAAATCAGTATACAGAGAGAGGTCTACAGACACAGGGCATGCCCTAATCATAAATCAGTATACAGAAAGAGGTCTACAGACACATGGCATGCCCTAATCCTAATGACAGCATAAATCAGTAAACAGACAGAGGTCTACAGACACAGGGCATGCCCTAATCCTAATGATGGCATAAATCAGTATACAGAAAGAGGTCTACAGACACATGGCATGCCCTAATCCTAATGACAGCATAAATCAGTAAACAGAGAGAGGTCTACAGACACAGGGCATGCCCTAATCATAAATCAGTATACAGAAAGAGGTCTACAGACACATGGCATGCCCTAATCCTAATGACAGCATAAATCAGTATACAGAAAGAGGTCTACAGACACATGGAATGCCCTAATCCTAATGACAGCATAAATCAGTATACAGAAAGAGGTCTACAGACACATGGCATGCCCTAATCCTAATGACAGCATAAATCAGTAAACAGACAGAGGTCTACAGACACAGGGCATGCCCTAATCATAAATCAGTATACAGAAAGAGGTCTACAGACACATGGCATGCCCTAATCCTAATGACAGCATAAATCAGTAAACAGAGAGAGGTCTACAGACACAGGGCATGCCCTAATCATAAATCAGTATACAGAAAGAGGTCTACAGACACATGGCATGCCCTAATCCTAATGACAGCATAAATCAGTAAACAGACAGAGGTCTACAGACACAGGGCATGCCCTAATCATAAATCAGTATACAGAAAGAGGTCTACAGACACATGGCATGCCTTAATCCTTATGACAGCATAAATCAGTAAACAGAGAGAGGTCTACAGACACATGGCATGCCCTCATCCTAATGACAGCATAAATCAGTAAACAGACAGAGGTCTACAGACACAGGGCATGCCCTAATCATAAATCAGTATACAGAAAGAGGTCTACAGACACATGGCATGCCTTAATCCTTATGACAGCATAAATCAGTATACAGAAAGAGGTCTACAGACACATGGCATGCCCTAATCCTAATGACAGCATAAATCAGTATACAGAAAGAGGTCTACAGACACATGGCATGCCCTAATCCTAATGACAGCATAAATCAGTATACAGAAAGAGGTCTACAGACACATGGCATGCCTTAATCCTAATGACAGCATAAATCAGTAAACAGACAGAGGTCTACAGACACAGGGCATGCCCTAATCATAAATCAGTATACAGAAAGAGGTCTACAGACACATGGCATGCCCTAATCCTAATGACAGCATAAATCAGTAAACAGAGAGAGGTCTACAGACACATGGCATGCCCTAATCATAAATCAGTATACAGAAAGAGGTCTACAGACACAGGGCATGCCCTAATCCTAATGACAGCATAAATCAGTAAACAGAGAGAGGTCTACAGACACATGGCATGCCCTAATCATAAATCAGTATACAGAAAGAGGTCTACAGACACATGGCATGCCCTAATCATAAATCAGTATACAGAAAGAGGTCTACAGACACAGGGCATGCCCTAATCATAAATCAGTATACAGAAAGAGGTCTACAGACACAGGGCATGCCCTAATCCTAATGACAGCATTAATAAATGCACAAGGAGGGATCAGATCAAAAATTCTGGCTAAGAACCCAGCTACTTCTACTTCTATCTACTTTTGTTGTTAGACATCATGGGAAGGCGTAGTTTTCTTTCTTGTCCCAGATGTGTTGCCATTGCTGTTAACTTAACGTCTTTATACTGGTTTAGAAGACCCTGCAGAGTCTGTATACAACCAGTCACATTTACATCACCTTGCTCTAAAAGCTATGCGCATCCAGTTTATTCTTAAATGCATTAACTGTCCCTGCCTCCACTACCTCCCCTGGCAATGCATTCCAAGCAGACACCACTCTCTGACTGTTGTCGTTTCATATTTCATCAGTATCTCACCTACACCATACCAAGAACCCAACATATCCCACTTGATACTCACCAGAATCCAACCACAGCACACTCCAGAGTGTCAGTTGTGTGTCAGTC
The DNA here is from genome assembly GCA_036924085.1 of Ariolimax columbianus. Lineage (NCBI taxonomy): Eukaryota > Metazoa > Mollusca > Gastropoda > Stylommatophora > Arionidae > Ariolimax > Ariolimax columbianus. The sequence continues at coordinate 32,150,263 of JAVGWX010000008.1, read as the reverse complement.
ATAGGCATCTCAGTCTTTGCAGACCGTGTACGTCACACCCTGTGAGTAGCCCCTCAAGGCGCAAGCCTGGGCGCTGAATATTGAGGACCTGGGCTGCCCAAACTACTGGATCCCCATCTCGGCCTCGCTGGTGTAATCTAAAGGAATGCAAAGCATGACAATTTGGCACCAGCTCAGCTGCAGGAGCTGTCGGAATGAGGTCGCAATTTTGAAACCATCCACCTTAGGCGCTACCAATCCTGATTTTCTGTCTGGGTTTACTCTCATAGGCCTACCCTCTCCCGTGGTTTCTACAAGGCAGTGCAATCATTTTCGCAGATGCTAGTTACTCGAGACATTTGATGATACTCTTATTGTCCCAAGACGGCCCATCACTCCCTGGTACTTATGGGTTGAAAATCAGAGTTCCTCCTTTCCTAGGCGAACTGCCTGAACAGGCTAATGAGCTTCATCTACCCGGGTTTAGAGTCAGAGTTTACCTTCTCTTAGATTGTCTGCCAACTAAGGCTAATGAGCCCAATCTGTCGGCCCAGTTATACCGCCGGGTACTCGGTCACGCCGTATAGCAGGCTCTGTAAGAAACAGGCGGCCCCTCATGAAGGTGCTACTTGGGACACAATAATGTAAGAGAGGTGATTGGCAAGCTGAACAATGAATCCAGCGGCGATCTCAATACCGGGAAAGGAGAGGCTATATTAGACGCTTCACTTTCCTTTAACGAGCGAGACGTCCAGCCCAGACCTCGCTACCCCCTAGCTATGTGTGCACACATAGGAAACCTTCCATCACTATCTCTTTTGAGTGTCTGGTACTCAACGGTGTTGGGAAAATGAGTTTTTTCTTCTGGCACATTTTATATGAAACTAGTTAACAACTAACAAACATATGCAGATACCATTACATAGTGTTGGGCTGTAGGACGAGAGCTTGAGTGCTGCTGGATCTATAACAACATATCGCTTACAGTTAGGCAGGGAGAAAGGACCCTTGACTTAATCTTTCTGGTTCCCTCTGGAAAACAAGGCTGCAATGGATGCCAGCCAGAGGCTTCTATTTTGGGCCGCCTTCTTTATCTTCTTTGAGTGTATGAGAGCAGAGCTGTTAGAATGCTTATCTCTCACAGCAAATGGGCTAGATTAAATCTTATTACTGATGTGCTCCAGTTTACCAAGCTGTAAATGGAAGCCTGACTTATCCCAAGTCTTTAAGGATTCCAAACAGCTTTGTGGGGAGGTTTGTCACTGGGCCAGTGCTCAGTGTGCAATAGGCTAAACATGTAACAGTCTCAAAAGGATATGTTCGGTCGTCTCTGCTGCTTGCCTGCACATACACATGGGTGATGGAGCCAATTTTAGCCTGTGTAAGTGGCCATTCAGTCTGTTATATTCTGTTCTCGTGTGGAACAGGATCACTTAATCAAGACAGTGATAGTTGTCTCTTGTTTGCTCAACTTTCCTTATGGCTCGAATAAGGGTCTTCTTTTTTGGAAAGTGATTGCTCATTTTGTTCCTGTGTTTCTCCCTCCTTTGCTAACCTGTCAGCTCTCTCCTTTCCTTGTATGCCACAGTATGAGGGAATTCACTGTAGCACTAGCCATCTGCTCTTGGCTTTTAGTTCGCTCAAGGTTTTTTAAGCTGACAGTTTATCATTCATGAGGGCTTGCACAACTGACATTGCATCTGTAAAGAGTACAACCTGCTGGCATTGGCTTGTTGTGTTGCTAGTCATCTGTAAAGAGTACAATCTGCTGGCATTGGCTTGTTGTGTTGCTAGTCATCTGTAAAGAGTACAATCTGCTGGCATTGGCTTGTTGTGTTGCTAGTCATCTGTAAAGAGTACAATCTGCTGGCATTGGCTTGTTGTGTTGCTAGTCATCTGTAAAGAGTACAATCTGCTGGCATTGGCTTGTTGTGGCTGGCATTGGCTTGTTGTGTTGCTAGTCATCTGTAAAGAGTACAATCTGCTGGCATTGGCTTGTTGTGTTGCTAGTCATCTGTAAAGAGTACAATCTGCTGGCATTGGCTTGTTGTGTTGCTAGTCATCTGTTAAGAGTACAATCTGCTGGCATTGGCTTGTTGTGGCTGGCATTGGCTTGTTGTGTTGCTAGTCATCTGTAAAGAGTACAATCTGCTGGCATTGGCTTGTTGTGTTGCTAGTCATCTGTAAAGAGTACAATCTGCTGGCATTGGCTTGTTGTGTTGCTAGTCATCTGTAAAGAGTACAATCTGCTGGCATTGGCTTGTTGTGTTGCTAGTCATCTGTTATGAGTACAATCTGCTGGCATTGGCTTGTTGTGGCTGGCATTGGCTTGTTGTGTTGCTAGTCATCTGTAAAGAGTACAATCTGCTGGCATTGGCTTGTTGTGGCTGGCATTGGCTTGTTGTGTTGCTAATCATCTGTAAAGAGTACAACCTGCTGGCATTGGATTGTTGTGGCTGGCATTGGCTTGTTGTGGCTGACATTGGCTTGTTGTGGCTGACATTGGCTTGTTGTGGCTGACATTGGCTTGTTGTGTTGCTAATCATCTGTAAAGAGTACAACCTGCTGGCATTGGCTTGTTGTGTTGCTAGTCATTTCTGCAGCAATAACTAGTACCTGTACTTCAGCCGAGCAGTTTGAACAGAATTTTCCAGTGGATGAACTAGTGGTTTCATTTTCTTTATCTGGGTAACAACATAGATTCCTGCACCTCTATTCTTACTGCTGTCTTTGCTGATAAATCAGTATATAATTGTATCAAATGCTTCTCTGGGGTATAGTTCTTGGATCATGTTGCATGCAGCTGTTTTCCTTTGGAGAGCATTTTGCTTTCCCATTGGGCTGGTGGTAGTTATGAATGTTTTTATGCTGAGATTTTGGTGTTATTCCCATTGAGTTGAAAGGGATATTAGATCCTTAGTCACTAAATCTACCTCAAAGTTATAACCATGGAAGCAGGCTGCATCTCTGCTGCCTGGTGGAGGGAATAAGGATAAGCAAAGGACGGCAGACCCAGTCCCCAGAAATGGGCTGAAATTATAACCGTTTTAAATAAGTGGGCTCAATTGTCAGTGATGAAGAACCAAAATGTGAGGTGTTGGTCAGAATAGTACAGACAATAGCAGTGCTTGCATGACTTAATAAAATCTGGTAAGACAAACGGTTAGCCATATGTACAAAGATCTGATTAATGCGTATGTTGGTTCTGTCAATATTCTTCTATGTTTGTGAGACATGGACAATTACTGCTGACCTGCAGCAGAGGATGCAGGCCTTGGAGATCAGATGTTTCCGAAGACTTCTAAAGAGCACCAACGAACACTGAGTTATAAATGAGGAAATACGTGAAAAAATTACAGCAGCAATAGGGCCTTTTGAAGACGTCTTGGCAATGGTCAAAAGACGGAAACTCGTTTGGTACAGCCACATATCAAGATAAAACGGTCTTGCAAATACGATCCTGCAAGAAAAGTTGCAAGTCGGACGACATAAAAGAATGGACCAATCTCTGACCAGAGGAGGCACAGGCAGAGGCCGCTGACAGAGAAGGGTGATGTGGGGTTGTGGGGATGTCTTCCATGTGTGCCCCAACTACCTCACCAGTTACATAATGACTTGACTTGATATTGATGAATTAAGTAATTCACACCTGCCGAAGACGGATGTGTCGGACCGAAAGGTGTAAATATCACAGCCAAGCTGTAAACTAGCGGCACAACGCATTCCGTTCTCCATACTCCATCCTGATACTTGCAAAGCCCTGTTCAGAGCTTGGTAGCAGGAGATTGAGAATGAATGCAGAAGAAGAAGAAGAAGTAATTCACAGAATGTAGGAGTTTGAAATCAAACATAGTTGAGAAGAAATCTGTGTACCTATTTGGAGGTGGCAGGAGTGTGTACAACCTGCATTGTACAGGGACCACCAATATTCATACCTTCTGCCATTTTATGTATAAATTAATATAAAGAAGTTTCTCATAGCCACTTCTCATGGCAGCAGAGTACTCGGCTCCCCTCAATGAGTCTACAGGGACATCAGTCGACACACTTACCATGAAACTAAGTGCCAGGGATTCAATCCCCAGATATTGGTAGTTCTATGAGAATTGCAACTTGAAGTGCCCTTTGTTTACTACAGTACATGGCCATGGCAGTGGTTGATCTGCACGTCAGGCCACTGATGCCTAAGCTAACACAATTTTGTTTTTTTTGCGTTCGTCTTTTATTTCTCTAATCCCCAAGGTGGTGTGCGTTGCACTGTGGTTTTTATTTTGCGCCTGTCAGTCCAGTGCATCCGACTTCAGAATGCATTTTATGTAAGGGTCTGCTTCCTCCTGCATTTTCTAAGGGTTTGCTGTAATGGGGATCGAACTCAGCACTTTTAGGTTGTGAGCTGTGCCACTTAACCACTAGACCACGTCGTCCCCCATTATTATTATAAGTTTACTATTTAGTAGAACTGATATCACTGTAGCCACAGGCAACCAGAGGTGCTAAGTTTCTTCCAGCAGATGTTATAGGACACATTTGCTGCTGGTTCCTGTAGCTCGCTAATTATATACACTCTGACTGATCAGTCTATATTATTGATGTTCATACATGCTTTTGGTATGTTTACACACCTGGTCCGGCAAAACATAGTGATCAGACAATGTTAGCCAGGCTCAGGTAAAATAAACTGACCAAGACCCTGACCACACTTCCACAGAGTTCTACATGGAAACAGTATTTCGCGAGAGCCTGGCTAACAACGTGGAAGATCGATGTGATCACCATAGTAGGGATTGACACGCAGATAAAGCCAAGCATAGCACAACTGCCTGGAGGACCCCGGTCCACCTTCATCAGCACGCTCAAGATGTGGGGAAAGCCACTGCAAATGAGTAAACTTACTCATCATGGGCATTCATGTACAACAGCAACAACAACATTCATCAAGAAGAGACATTATTTTGCCTTTTTTTAAACAATGTTCCAACATAATATATTTGTATACTGTTATCTGTGTTACAGCTTTAGCATCACTGTTATTTATGTTACAGTTTTAACATCACTGTTATCTGTGTTACAGCTTTAGCATCACTGTTATCTATGTTACAGTTTTAACATCACTGTTATCTGTTACAGTTTTAACATCACTGTTATCTATGTTACAGCTTTAACATCACTGTTATCTATGTTACAGTTTTAACATCACTGTTATCTGTGTTACAGTTTTAACATCATTGTTATCTATATTACAGCTTTAACATCACTGTTATCTATTTTACAGTTTTAACATCACTGTTGTCTATGTTACAGTTTTAACATCACTGTTATCTATGTTACAGTTTTAACATCACTGTTATCTATGTTACAGTTTTAACATCACTGTTATCTATGTTACAGCTTTAACATCACTGTTATCTATGTTACAGTTTTAACCTCTCAGTACCAGCTAGACTTTGCCAACCCAACTACCATGGACTATGCACAACTCAACATAGAGAACCCTATGAACTCGGTGACTGTCTCATTCTGGATCCGAACAACCGATAAGGACCATCAAGGCACACCCTTTTCATATGCAGTTCATGGGGAGCCTAATGCTTTCACTGTTACAGACTATAATAAGTAAGTAGTCATTGCTTACCATAGGTTTATGAAGATCATCATCAGCATTTATACATCAGGTACAGAGTATAAGACTCAAATCCAGACATCATCATCATGTAGCATGTCCTTTATAGAACGTTGCTCTCATCACAGTCTGTCTGAAAGAAACTCTTTCCCTTGCCAAAACTCCAGCCTCTGCCAGAGTCATACCCAGACATTCCTGGATATCTTGGTGCCATCGTCTTCTTGGTCTACCCTTGCCTCTTTTGTCTGGCACCATACCTTCCATCACTGTTCTCTCAATACAGTTGTGTCTCTTGATTTGACCAAAGTATTTACATTTTCTGGCCATAATGGAATTGATAAACCAGTTCTCCTCTATGCTCAACTCTTGCTGAATGTCTACATTTGTCTTTTTCTTCGTCCAGGGTATTCTGATGATCTTTCTGTAACATTTTGACTCGAAGGTTTCGATTCTTTGTCCATAAGTTTTGGTAATCATCCTTGATTTGCAGCCATAAGCTACCACAGGAAAAACACGGGCTCTCAAGACTTTTACTTTTGTCATTTTGTTGGTGCTCTGCGATAATTTCTTCAGGCTTTTCAGTCTTCTGATTTCTTTCGAGCATTCACCATTCTTGTCGATTCTGGAGCCCAGATATTCAAAATGCGTGACCTGATCTATTTCCTCACCATCTACTGTAAATTTATGTTGACATTTTTGTTGGTGGTCATTATCTTTATTTTGTTTATGTTTGTAAACAGGTTTTGACCTTTACTGTGTCCATTTACAGCTGAAATGAGCTGCTCTAGCCCTTCTGCACTTCTTGACAGTATCACTGAGTCATCTGCGTATTGTAACTCTGGAATCTCGTACCCGCAAATCGTAAATGTATAAAAACTGTCAATGTTCTTGTCTTCTCTAACATTTCTCATTATATATTGTGCATAGATGTTATATAGATAAGTTTTGTACTGCAAACCAATCTGTTGTTTGCTCAGATACTCAGACAGCAGCCCGTTGATCTTGGTATAATGTTTCAATGAGATGTATAATGTGCACAGGAAACCCCATTTCCTTCTTGATGTTCCTCAGAGTTTGATGTTTTACCATATCCAGACATAGCTTCGTAAAATCAATACAGCCTGTACAGACAAACCCTGAAAGTTGCTGTATCCAGAGATGGCACGAATTGATGCGGGCCACAGAGATGGGTCTTTGGGAGAAACCTGCCCCGGACATCATCTACCATACACAACATGGAAGTCGCTGAACAGACTCCGAACTGGTGTATCACAGTGCAAGAGGAATATGAAAGGATGGGGATACACGGATGAAGACACATGTGACTGTGGCGCAATACAGGACCCAGACCTCCTGATGACCTCCCTCAACTTCCAAAAAACAGAAAACTAGGTGCAACGTGCTTGAGGCAAATAACAAGGCAGTCAATGTCGCTGAATATTGGATGCATACTATATAACGCGGTGCTTGGACACAGAAGGTGAGTAAAGTAAGTATTTATCCATCTGGTTCCTAATGGAAAATAGGCCAGAGTAGTCCGCCAGGTTCTTTGTGTATGACAAGGACAAGAATAGCACCACTGTCCCACAGAGAACATATTGTAAGAGGCGGCTAACTGTGTGACATGATATAACACCAGCCATGGTTAGGTGGTTTGTTTAGAGCAGCATAGATAGTGCCTAACAGGCTGCGGGTCTACTTTGCTCTAGGTGTTTCAGTCTATTAAGATGGACTCGTACATTGGTTAACCATCCTCTGCGGCACTTGTCCCAAACGCAGAGGAATAATAAGCTGCTTGAGCCTAGCCCGCTAAGCAGGAAGTCCTCCTCCCAGCTACATCCAGCTTATATCAGAGCTGGGACCTGCACAGGGGAATCTGTCCCAGTAGAAGTACAGGTCGATTAAGAACATAGCCTTACAACAGATGCGCTCTATCTATTTCTATTCTGTGCCATCTTCTTGAGTTCCTCGCATGAGGCCTTGATTGAGGTAACTTCCTCCTTGACCATTTGCTGTCAGGTGTTTCTTGGCCTTTTACTTGCTTTTTTTTTGTGGGCTCCAATCCAGTGCATGTCTGGTTATACTGTCCGCTTCTTTCTGAGTGTGTCTTATCAATCCCCACTTTCTCTCCCCAGTTTTATGCTGTATTGTTGCATGTTCTTTCCCACAGATGTGTGGCTGCTATTACCTCTGGCCATCTAACACAAAGTATGTGATGAAGACACTACTTAACGAAGATGTGTAGTCTGGATGTGATGTCTATGGTCACATGTCACATTACAGAGTCACATAGAAGGAGTCCTGTGAAGATGGTCAGCATAATTATGTTAGACGAAAGGATATTGCAATGTCACAGTATCAATCAATCAATAATCAATAGAAAGCTTAGGAGACCAGGGCCCGCCGTGTCGACTGACCATGTCCATGACCACATCCCAGGCAGCTTGCAGTTCTGTTGGGCTGAGACTTTCCGGGAAAGGCGAACAACATGACTGAAGAGAGATGACGGCGATCGATCGTTGACACAATGCCTGAAAGTTGAGACAATGCCTGTAAGTTGAGTATTTCAAACTACTTCACTGTTGGAAATCATGTCATGCCAGACGATCCCGGGCAGACGCCTCTAGTTGCGGAGGTGGAAAGCCTCAAGACGCTGCCGGTCCTGCTGTAGTAAAGTTCAGATCTCTGAGCCGTACAGGAGAATGGTGACAATGGAGTAAATACGAAGCCTGGTCTCCAGGGAGAGCCTTCGCTGGGACCAGACTCTGTGAAGCGAGTGCATGGATGAAGTTGCTGAGCCCATCCTACGGGTGATGGGTGATCTTGTGGCTGCTGCCTGCATGCTGCCGAAGTAGACAAAGTCCTCTGTGGCTTCAACAAAGATGTCGTTCACGATGATGCTCAGTGCAGAGCAGCCCCTGCTGAGGTTTTGGATTTTCGTCTTCGTCCAAGAGATGTGCAAGCCTAGGTGGGTAGCTGATTGAGCCAGTGCCTCTAGGGGGCCTACCAGGGCCTGAGAATAGCCACCCGGTATGAAAACCTCATCAGCGTAGACGAGATCGTTGCCAACAAGGACCCCTGGATTGTGTGCAGAAGACTGTGAGGTTCCAGTCCATGGTGCAGCAGAAAAGTGCAGGAGTGAGAACGCAGCCCTGTTGGATTCCTGATGTAGAGAACTCTGTTAGATCCCGCCCGAGTCAAATTTTGACGCTGATGCGACTGAAATTTCTCAATTAGGCTCAGCAGGATGTCTGTGATACCCACGCATTATAGGGCCTTCCACAGAACGTGTCTCCAAAGAATTGAAGGTGAACATAGGTGACATGGCGACGGCGGTTAAATTCGTGGCACAGTTCCTTGAGGCGGAGGGTGAGAATTGCATCAATGGGGGAGCGAGAAGCTGTGAACCCTTACTGTTGGGGGCAACGATGCCTCATTAACAGAGGCTGCAGTCTGGATAGGAGCACATGTGCGAATGCATTGCTGGGGACAGGCAGTAGGGTAATAGGCCTGTAATTGTAGGTTTCCAGACGGAAGCCCTTTCCCTTGTACAGGGAAATTATCATTCTGTCGCGCCATGCCACGGACAGGTCACAGTATTGACTCCAATATGGCTTAGCTTGGCTTTGTTCGTTCTCAATCTCCTGCTACCAAACCCTGAAAGGGCTTAAGTAGCAGAATGTAGTCCACAGAACGGAATGCGTTGTGTCGTAGTTTACAGCTTGACTGCGATATTTGCACCTTTCGGTCCAAAACATCCGACTTCAGCAAGCATTTTTTTAGTACCGGGTTAGCATTCCCTCTTCGATCCATTCTCCTTATCCAGTCTGCTTTTATACATATTACCTCTCATGAGTTTCAAAAGTGTATTACCTGAAAAATAAATAATCTTGAATATATGGATAAAGGTAGATACATAGCAGAGCAGACACTGCTGTCGGGGATGACATGTTAGATACTTCATTGTACAAGGTCACTGTTTGTTTGTGGAGTAACCAGTTTCTTTCCTCTCTGCCATTCCATCTCTAACTGCAAGCCATTTACATCTGGGTCAACTGGAACATACTGGTAACAAGAATTGAACCCTGCACATTTTATATGAAAAGTGGGTGCTCTATCACGAGGTTAATCAGACACTTAAATATTCCTTCACATAATAACTTCACAATCTTCTATTATTAAAGTTGTCATAAATTGCCTTAACCCTTTGAACCCTGGTCACCTGGCCTGTAAAACCCCACTCCCCTGGGCTCCTGAAGAAAAAAAGCCAAAAATGGACACCTGAACAAAACTAGTTACAATGACAAAACTAAGTGATCTGTTTCAATTATTTTATCTCAAATTGACTGACCTGGTCATCTCCAATATTCCTGCTTATTATGCCAGTCCTCCCAGCATGTAGACCCATCCTTTAGGCACAGATAAGTTTCACAATGTTTACACCAAAATTTTGTCTTGACTTGTTTGAATGGTCTGTCTTTGTAGGCCATGTTTGGGAAGTCCTTGACATGCTTGTTAAATTTAAATGAGCATACTACACAAACATTATTTCCTGTAGCGTTTGGAGACATTTGTGGATGATGGGAACCAACATTTTGCAGTCTTTGTTGTGCCTCGACACGGTTGTGAAGTTTTGCAGTAGCTGTTCTAAAATCCCCAATGAGGGATGAACAAACTTCATTCATGAACATCCCAAATGTCCTGTAGCGTCTTCCTGTTGTATTGTGGGGACTATAATGATCCATAAGTATGTAGGCATTATTACATGCCCACATAAAGAATTTCACAATTAGCCTCCTAGGCCAGCGATAATGCCGTCGTGTCTTGTTGAGACGACAAATTTGGTCGTTGACATCTGTGCCCCCCATGAAAGCATTATAGTCAATACAAAGTTGAGGAGTTGGAACATCTACAGCTGTTCCATCCTTTCTTCTCCTTCTAACAGTTCCAATTTCTGTTGGGTTGTGGTAGTTGGATATAAAATTTACAGGTCTTTGGTCCATCCAGACAAGGCATACAATGTTGTTATGGCAAATCAATTCTGAATGAACCCTGTAAATTTTCTTCTTTCCTGCCAGTACTTTTGGATAAAATTTCCTATTTGTCATTGCTGTACCTACAGCAAGTGTACCATAATCAGTGTACAGCTTGTCAAAGAGAGTTACACTATATATCCAGAGCTTGCTTCACAAGCCATGTAAGCCTTTATTCCCCACTTTATGGGCTTTGACTTGATATACTGTTTGAAGGCAAGCCTGCTCTTCGAGGGGATCATACCTTCGTCTAAGCTCACGTGCTGTGAGGGTGAATAATAGTGCTGAAATTTTGGTAGCAACACATCCAACATAGGCCTTACTTTGAACAGTTTATCTGCTTTATCCAAAGTCGGGTCCTCCTCATCAACAAGATGAAGAAAAGTCCAGAGAGCAAGGAAGCGATCACGGTCCATCACAGTGCGGAAACCAGGAGTATGAGACACGAAGTTAGCAGACAAGCTAGGCCAGTACTCCTCGTAACGTGGTTTACTCACATTGTGTTCCATTTGAAGACGCACTCCAAAGAATGCTTTCATCTCTGGCACTACTACACTTTAAAAATTTTTGGCATAGTAGCTAGTTGGTTTCTTGCTTCTCACCTGCTCAGCGCGTCGAGTTGTCTGCTCACATAAATTGTGCCAGAAATCATTATCCATGAAAAGTTCCAAAAATTCACTGGCTTTACTTTCTGGATTAATAGTTTCTGGAATGTTCTTAGGGCCTATCTGCTCCGTAAATGTTGTGTCTACTGCAGACACACAGGTCTGAATATATTTATTGGAGACCAACCTGCATTAAATTTACTAGACACTACCTGGGAGACGCTCCCTTCCACGCCCCTGTAAAACAGCCTGATCGCCAGAAAAATCAGGAACAGGGTAAGATGTAGCTTCATCAGAGTCTAATGAACACATGTTATCACTCAAATGATCATCTGATTCAACTTCTATATCAGTTTCAGAATAGTTGCTATCTAAATCTAATTCATCGTCCTCCGAATCATTGAGAACAATCTCGACAGCTTGTTCCATTGTAAGCCTTTTAGAACGCTCATTTACTGGTTTTTCTGCATGCCTTCTCATCATGAAAATATTGTAAAAATTTGTCGCAATGTGATCAATTCATGGGCACCACCATTTTGAAGTAACATTCCGGAAGTAGTATGCAAATACTCCCATGTCTATCCATACTACGCCCGTTGTTATAAGATACGTGTGCTCTACCGGTGACTCGGGGCGCGGGTTATGTACACACACACACCGGTTAATCGGGATCACGGGTTCAAAAGGTTAATCATTATTGACCTATAACTCTGTCAACATCCTAGGCTGAAAGCAGATTTTTTTCATTTACGTTACCAAATGCATGCTTTAGTAAAAAAGATTCAGAATAATGCAGAATGCAGCTTTGCCACCACTTCGAATACCAAATGGTTTGAATACCTTCAAATTAGAATGTTTCTTTCATGCCCTTATAGGACAATATTATTAGTTGTAGCAGTTTGCTTGTGTATTCTATTTTAGAGATAATTTTGAAGAGTACGTGTCTACTAACCAAATCGAATGCCTTTGTCAGGTCAAGAAGAAGAAAGGTGGAGGAAAAGAGGGGGGAAAGGAGATAGGACGAAGAAGAAAGGTAGTACATGTCTACTAACCAAATCGAATGCCTTTGTCAGGTCAAAAAGAAGAAAGGTGGAGGAAAAGAGGGGGGAAAGGAGATAGGACGAAGAAGAAAGGTAGTACATGTCTACTAACCAAATCGAATGCCTTTGTCAGGTCAAGAAGAAAAAAGGTGGAGGAAAAGAGGGGGGAAAGGAGGGGGGAAAGGAGATAGAAGAAGAAAGGTAGTACATGTCTACTAACCAAATCGAATGCTTTTGTCAGGTCAATGAAGGTGAACACTAATCTTCTAAATTACCTTCAAAGCTACACTGAAAGGAGCTATTTCTCACCCTCCCAATTCATTACCTTCAGAGCTACACTGAAAGGCGCTATTTCTCACCCTCCCAATTCATTACCTTCAGAGCTACACTGAAAGGCGCTATTTCTCACCCTCCCAATTCATTACCTTCAGAGCTACACTGAAAGGAGCTATTTCTCACCCTCCCAATTCATTACCTTCAGAGCTACACTGAAAGGAGCTATTTCTCACCCTCCCAATTCATTACCTTCAGAGCTACACTGAAAGGAGCTATTTCTCACCCTCCCAATTCATTACCTTCAGAGCTACACTGAAAGGAGCTATTTCTCACCCTCCCAATTCATTACCTTCAGAGCTACACTGAAAGGCGCTATTTCTCACCCTCCCAATTCATTACCTTCAGAGCTACACTGAAAGGAGCTATTTCTCACCCTCCCAATTCATTACCTTCAGAGCTACACTGAAATGAGCTATTTCTCACCCTCCCAATTCATTACCTTCAGAGCTACACTGAAAGGAGCTATTTCTCACCCTCCCAATTCATTACCTTCAGAGCTACACTGAAAGGCGCTATTTCTCACCCTCCCAATTCATTACCTTCAGAGCTACACTGAAAGGAGCTATTTCTCACCCTCCCAATTCATTACCTTCAGAGCTACACTGAAAGGAGCTATTTCTCACCCTCCCAATTCATTACCTTCAGAGCTACACTGAAAGGAGCTATTTCTCACCCTCCCAATTCATTACCTTCAGAGCTACACTGAAAGGAGCTATTTCTCACCCTCCCAATTCATTACCTTCAGAGCTACACTGAAAGGAGCTATTTCTCACCCTCCCAATTCATTACCTTCAGAGCTACACTGAAAGGAGCTATTTCTCACCCTCCCAATTCATTACCTTCAGAGCTACACTGAAAGGAGCTATTTCTCACCCTCCCAATTCATTACCTTCAGAGCTACACTGAAATGAGCTATTTCTCACCCTCCCAATTCATTACCTTCAGAGCTACACTGAAAGGAGCTATTTCTCACCCTCCCAATTCATTACCTTCAGAGCTACACTGAAAGGCGCTATTTCTCACCCTCCCAATTCATTACCTTCAGAGCTACACTGAAAGAAGCTATTTCTCACCCTCCTAATTCATTACCTTCAGAGCTACACTGAAAGGCGCTATTTCTCACCCTCCCAATTCATTACCTTCAGAGCTACACTGAAAGGAGCTATTTCTCACCCTCCCAATTCATTACCTTCAGAGCTACACTGAAAGGAGCTATTTCTCACCCTCCCAATTCATTACCTTCAGAGCTACACTGAAAGGCGCTATTTCTCACCCTCCCAATTCATTACCTTCAGAGCTACACTGAAAGGAGCTATTTCTCACCCTCCCAATTCATTACCTTCAGAGCTACACTGAAAGGAGCTATTTCTCACCCTCCCAATTCTCTTTGACCTTGAATTTCTTATTTGAATGTGCAAGGTGATTATTGCATGTGCCAACTGGCGCAGTTCCAAGTATCTACCACTTTTTTCAGTGACAATTTTAATGTTAGGCACATGATGGGATTACAATTTTTTGAAGGACATTGTTATGAAAAACACATTGCAATATATCCATGCCAATATAACTTACCTTAACATCTTTATACTGGTTTAGAAGACTCTGCAGAGTCTTTAAACAACCATTTTTATTTGCATTTACTTTCTCTAAAAGCTTTGTATATCCAATTTATTCTTAAATGCATTAATTGTCCCTGCCTCCACTACCTCCTGTGGCAATGTATTTCAAAAGATATTTCCTAATATCTAACTTTTCTTGAGTTAATTTGTAGCTGTGACCTCTTGTAGGTGGTTCTTTTTTGAAAAACTGGTATATGTTAGGGTATTTTTGTTGTTGGTGAGGTCTTCATCCTGTATGTAGTCATTTGTGTGTTTGCAGAGAGCCAGGCCGAAAACATCCTTCAAAACAGATATAGCTTGTGTGCAACTTCTCTCCTCTGTATTCCTTTATAAAATGTGGGTGACCTCGTATAAGCAGATATGCTCTGCGTACTGCAGACACCAGATTGTTCATTCATCTATGTAGACTTTCATTCAATAACAGTGGACTCAAATTATCATGGAGGAAGAGGAGGGAGATGATGAAAGGGAAGAATAAAATGTGTTCTGGTGTTTGTTCAGTGTAGAAGTATTCAGTGTATCATCACCACTATCATCTTTTATGTCTAACTTACTTTGTTAGATGTCATGGAGATGTGCAATATCTTGTTTCATGTACACCATTTGTGTAAATGTTCTTTTGTTTTTTCGATCCATTAAAGATGTGGACTAAATAAAGACTAAAGGTTGAAAGCTGTTTTACATAGGAATACATCATAATAATAATAAGAAGAGAAAAAATAATAACAATAATAGCCCATCAAAAGTGAAGATGGCTACAGCATCATACCTGTGCTGCGAGATGTGATTTCATATCACTGTAAAGTCCAATCTTGTCACGGTAGACCCTGCCACACCTGAGACACGCATGTGAGGATAAGGCTGTGGCGTCATTGTGCATTCGGTTCTTCCAGCGGCTCATTTTCATTTAGCTTTGGCGATGATGTTTCGCTATGTGATCTAAGCACCTTTTGTGATATTAGTTGTTCCAGTTGGAGTTGTTCTGTGCAAGCATCTTCCAGCAGGTGAGATTGATGTTGAAGTTTTTCAAATACATTTTTAAGGAGTCTCTGTAGCATTTCTTCTGTGCCCTTAAAGAGTGTCTGCTTGTTCTGAACTCACAGTGCATCAGCTGCTTGGGGAATAACATCTTGCCCATCTTGTCTGAGCTTCTTACAGAAGCATATTGATTCTCAACATATTTGACTTGCTAAGAATTTCAGAGTTAGGCACTTTGTCCTGTTGCCTGATCCTCAGCTGCTTTCGCTGACAGCTCATGTGAAAAAATATTTAGCTGTCTGGCATGTCTGCTATACACTGTCCATATTTCACAGGCAAACAGCTGAGTGGTTAACACTACAACATGATACACTTTTGCCTTGGTGGTGACACTGATGCTTTATCAGTTCGACGTTCACTTGCAGCCTCCCAAGTGCATAACTGGCCTTTGCATTTTTATTATTGACCTCTGAGTTGATTTTTGTTTCTCTGGAAAAACTCCTATTCAACAAAACACATATTTCAACAGAGAGATTCATTGAACAAAGCAGCTAATGAACACAAAGCAGTTCTTAACTTAACTTTACTTAACTTAACGTCATTATACTGGTGTAGAAGACTCTGCAGAGTCTGAATACAACCAGTTTCTTCTACTCCTTTCTTGTCTTTTAGAGAAACAGACAGAGAAAAGTTATTGTCAGGAACTTCAATCAATAATACATTATACGGCTCCATTCACCAGCTATAAAACATCTGCAAATTCTTCAACTTGATGTTGGCTGCAGAAGTGCGAAGAGCTTGGTTAATCAACAAGAACTACTGCACAGGTCAAGGCCAAGCTCATGGCAGCGATGGAGTTGAAATCCAGGCTTTGAAAGCACCCACAATGGGGACATTAAATATGGATTATGGGAACATAATTGCCACATTTACAATCTTTTAGTTGATCAACAGGAGTTCAAGCATAGCTTATGGGGCACTTGGGCTTGGAGACTTTCTTGTTGAATGTCCAAGCCATTTATTTTCTCTCTACCTCTGTGTACTATTCATTTCTGTTGAATCCTCGCCTCTTTTAGTAAGCATCTAATTTTGTTGGTTATAATCTTTTGTTCTTGTACTTGGTCAGGGTAAATGTCTGACACGGGCAACAGTAATTTAGTATGAATATATTGTTGATCATTTGTGTTTTTGTCTTCATTGGTAAAATAGCCTAAACATGCTGAATGAAGCAGGCAAGGCTGGTTTGTCTGAACATAAAAGAAGACCCAGTTTCTACTGAACCTTTTCTTCCCTCAGGGGGAACTGCGGCTGGAAAATAAGCCCATTGATAATGTTGATGAGCATGTGTACTCGGGATTCCGTGGCGAAGTGGTTAAGCCGCCAGCCTCGTGATAAGGTAGCATGGGTTCGACTCAGGACTCCGCAGTCTTTTTCACGGGTGCTTGATGCGGAGTCCCCTACATCTTGCAGTCGCTCCCTAGTCGTCTTGTCCTTGACTTGCTACTGGGGCCGAGTGGCTCGATGCGAGAGAGTGTAGATAAAAAGAAGCACAGTTAATCCTTACTTAAAATAGCGCTAGCAAATAAATTATGACATCATCGTCTACGATGGATGGCAGCCTTTGCCTTTGCTTTGCCTTGATGTATACTCAGACCAGAAAGTCTACAACAACAAAATTGACAAGGAGATTTGACGTATGAGAGCAGCAGTTTGACTCAGCTTCAACCACATTAAACTGGTATTCCAGCAAATGACTGATATCAAAACCAGGACTCACACCTTCAATAAACCTTCAATAATATGGTTATCCCAGCAATCGTATATGGATGTGAGGTTTGGTTTCCTACCAGGAAAGCAATAGAGTGAAGAGCCTTAAAGATCACCTTGAAAGGTCACATCTTAAAAGCCAATTTTCGTCACAAAACTAGAATTCCAGGATGTTGTAAACTTGCATCAGTATGAAAATACAGATTGGCCATGGGCTCCACATTACTGACAATAGATGGACAAGGAGGATGTCTTTCCGGTAGCCATACAACTACAACCCCTCGCATGGCCGTCTGCCAAAGAGATGGGGAGATGATCTATATAACATCATCATGGTACCTCATGGCAAAGGACAGACATGGATTGAAGCAGCTTTTGGTTACCTGGCATCAGACAACTGTGCCTGATTGAATACCAGAGTTCAAGTAAGCTTAAAGAGCTTCAACAAAACCTTTATATTCCTTTCTCTTTCTTGACAGCTTGAACTTGAACATCAATGGAGAAGATGTGGCTATTGGTATATCTCTGAATGATGGTTCTTGGCATCATGTGGTTCTCACTTGGTCTAGTGCAAGAGGAGACTGGAAAATTTATGTGGATGGTGTACTCAGGGATCAGGGATACAATCTATCAACAGCTAAACCTATACCAGGTTTGTAAGATTCATGTACCATAACAAGAGTAGGCAATCGTCTTCATCCCAAAGCAAGAGTTGTATGTCTACTTCACCACCCATGTGTCATGCAGTATTGTTAAGTTTATGGGTTATTCACAGAAAAAAATGTATATATTTAAAAATTTGTTTTAGCGACGTGATCCCGCTCTGGTGTTTGAGTCTATTAAGATGGACTCGCACATCGGTTAACCATCATCCGTGGCACTTGTCCCAACACAGTGGAGTAATAAGCTGCTTGAACCTAGCCCGCTAAGCAGGAAACCCTTCTCCCGGCTACATCCAGCTTATACCAGAGCTGGGACCTGAATCTGCTCCAGTAGAAGTACAGGTCAACTAAGAACTAAGCACATAGGCTTGCAACAGATGCTATATTCTGTGCTATCTTCTTGAGTTCCTCGCATGACGCCCTGATTGAACTGACTTCCTCCTCTACCATTTGCCATCTGCTGTTTTTTGGTCTTCCAACTTCATTTTAATTCTTTTGCGCTTATAGTCTCCTTCTTTGTTCATTCTTAAACTTCAACTGCGAAACCCTGAATAGGGCTTTGTAAATAGCAGAATGTTGTTCAGAGAATGGTTGTGTCATAGTTAACAGCTTGACTATGATATTTGAACCTTTCAGTCCGACACATCTGACTTCAGTCTGGCATTTTTGGGTTCCAGGTTAGCCTTCCCTCTTCGATCCCTTCTCCTTAGCCAGTCTGTAAAATTGTTGCCATAACAAGTGAAATCTTATAAGATTTTCTTACAATTAGGATGCTACTGGAAAATAAACAGTTCTTTTTGTAATTATGACAATGGCAGAAGTTGCAACGACAGTGAATGAGCTACCAGAAGCCAACAACTCATTGCTGGCTGCTTGCATCAGGGTCAGCGAACTAGTGCTGACAAAGACTCTATTCCGCCTCCTATTGGCAGCCCTGGAAACATCCTACACACGTACAATCTGGCAAGGAGGTAGGAAGGCAAAATAGGTATCCAAAAACGCCAGCAGTATATTGAGCCGATAGGCGCAGAATTTGCAACCTTGATGTAAACTACAATACATCACACAGTCCATTTCTGGGCAAACTCAGAAGAAGAAGAATGTTGACTGCAGTAAATAGAACTGCTTCTTATTGTACAGTTTTGGCAAATCTCAGTTGTACCAATTATACACATGATGTCATCTAAACGGTTGTGCATCATGAGTGTGCACCACAAGGCCAAAACATTACCAAGAGTAGTACCTGGAGGTCATCCGTCACCTTTGTGATGATGTTCGACACAAACAACATGACCTGTGGACAACAGAAACTTGGCAGCTCCGTCATGACAACGCACCTGCACAATCTTTGCATCTTGGCCAAACACAACATTTATCTGGTTCGCCTGGCTGCCTATTTTCCTGGCATGCATCCTTGCGGTTTTTGGCTGTTCCCCATTCAGTTGAAAAGTACCTTATTTGAGCCATGAGGAGACATTATGCGGAATTCAACGACCCAGCTGTACTTCATTACTTAAGAGACCTTCCTGAATTGCTTCCAACAATGGCAGGACTGCTGGGAGAAGTGTGTGAAGTCCCAACGAGAGTACTTTGAAGGGGATTAGGGTTTCAAACCTCCAGGTGAGTAATTGTTATTTTCTGACCCAAAGGTAGGATATATTTTGAACACACCTCATATTGTTTCTAGACCTTTCTCTCAAACATTCGGTGGCCTAGTTGTTGGGAGCTCTGTTATCAGTACCAACATACCAGGTTCGAATCATGTTGTGCTCGGTTTGGTTGACCGGGCATGTCTGGGTTTTTTCATGGTATGACCACATCATCCATACGACTCAGCTGTAAATGGGTACCTGATGATGTCAGGAAAATTTTCAAGCCACCGTGGAAGCTTTGTTTGCTATTTGTCGTCGACACTTTCTGCAATGAAAGAGGCTGAACACTTATTAAGGTGCCCAGGAGCAATGAAGTGAGTTCTATAAGAAATTGTCAGGACCAATGACCGATATAACGGATTCTTATTTAAACTCCAGAGGACCATTAACCGATAATTTAAAAACTTAAAAATTACAACCAGAACTAGAACAGCTTCCATTCGTGACATTTGAGTGGAACCACGCGTGTTTGGTACTGAATAAGTGATATAATTGTGTTTTGAAGTAGCTAAACTGTGTTGTTGATTCCTAAAAAATAATTGCAACGCCCACTGCTTCTACTAGACCAAAACGATATAGTGAATAAGCTATAGCTGTGTTTCAAAGCTTATTAGTGATTCTGATACAGAATTAGACGATTCAGAGGATAGCGATTACAGCGAAAGTGATGGTACTACTACTAGTAGACCTAGTGCCAAGAAATCAAAACGGTCTGGCTTAGGGTTAGTTGGTGATTGCTTCCAGTCAGGGACTATCAGTGCTCCTGAATCATCAAGCAGCAGCGATGAGACTGATTTAGAGGATATACCAGGTACGTCTAGAGTTGATGGTGATGGTGATAATGGCAATTCTGCAAGGAGAAAGGCAAATTCCATACCACAGAGGACTACTAGGCCTGGTGATGGGTGGCGTGATGCCTTAGATGGAGAGGCCATTGGAGCATCGAACTTCAGGCAAATAAATTCTGGCAGCAGACTAAATCTGGATGAAAATTGCACACTTCTTCAATGCTTTCTCTCCTTGCTGAAAGAACCAATTGTTGACAATATCATAAGAAATGTCAATGAGTATGCCCAGCAGAAACTTGACATGAATACACCAGCACGAAAACATTCAATGTTGAGCAAATGGACACCACTTGATAGGAATGTTTTTTTACAGTTTCTGGCCGTCCTGATTGCTATGGGGTTGAATGCATAGCACTCAATAAAAGATTATTGGTCCACCAAACCCCACAGAAGTAGTTCCTGGTTTAGGTCAATGTTCAGCAGAACCAAATTTTTATTGATTTATCAATCAATGCTTCATGCAGCTGTTCCAAATGCTCTAGGGAAATGCCAGATTGAGCCGTTTGTAAATGCACTCGTTGTCAGTTTTCAAGAAGCCTTCTACCCATTTGAAAACATATGTATCGATGAGATGGTCATAGGTCACAATGGGCGATTTAAGTACAAACAGTACAATCCTAGCAAGCCCAAAAAATACCACATCAAATCCTACGGACTCTACGACTCCATCACCGGATATGTTTTCAATCTCTTGGTGTATTTTGGAGCTGATACAGCTTACAAACCTGAAACGGACCCAAATTCTTCCCATGCTGTTAAAGTTTTTGACAGACGACTGGAAGGCATCACAGGACATCACCATTTGTTTGCTGACAGGTACTATTCTTCCCTGCCTCTTGTTCAGTTTTTGCGACAGAGAAACCACCACTACACTGGAACTCTGAATGTAAACAGACGAGGTTTTCCATCAGAAATAAAGAACAAGAAGATATCCCTGAATCAAGCAAAGTGGTTTATCAACGATAAGGAAAAGGTTATGTGTGTCAGCTGGAGAGATAAGAAATCTAAGAAGCCTTGCCAGCTGGTGACAACACGTGGAAGTGCCACATATGAGCAAAGGATGAAGGGTAGGAGTCAAGTTATGAAACCATCACCCATTCACAGCTACAACCTTTCAATGAATGGATGTGACAGAGTGGACCAGATGATATCATATTATGGAAACCACACAAGAAAAACAGTCAAGTGGTGGAAGAAAATGTTTATGTGGGTGATGGAAATTACTCAACTCAATGCCCACATTTTGTACACCCTGAGCCGCCCTCATACCGAGAAGCCTTTGCCCTTTGCGGACTTCAAAGATATCCTGATAGGGGAACTCTGTCACTTAGTCGGAGCAGAGACACCTAGCAGCCTTCAGGCTGTTCTATTGTCCAAGCCAGGGAGTAAACCAATGAACATGGAGCTTGAGAGATACCAGGGTGCAGCCCATCTCATTGACTGATGGAAAAGACTCACAGTGCGTACATTGTGCTGCTCAGAAAAAAAGAAAACGAAGCAGCTATTACTGCACAGGTTGTTCGCACAAGCCACATCTGTGTGCTAAAACATGCTTTAGAGAATACCACACAAGATAAGCACAGCTGTGCTGAACAAAACAAAAAACTTATGGAAATAATGTAAAAAATAAGGGAAGTTGTGAATTTTTAAATATTTTTATTGATTTTGGTCATTGAGGAAAATTGTACATAATTTCAACATTTTTGGAGATAAATGCATCAAATAAAAAGTGTTTTGAGGGACTTTGGATACTATTCTGCAAAATTACCAGACAAATTGAAATCAACAATTCAGGCCAATGAAAAATGATGGTGAGTTACAATATTTTGACTTATAAATTATCTACCCTTTAAAATTTTTTTTTGTACAACATAATTATTTTTTCAAATAATGAAATATCAGCAATTTACTGATATTTTCATTTTCTGTACTCATTTTTCTTTACAATGATATATAATGAGTACTAAAATTGTCTATGCTATGGTGTGTAATAGTCAGTTGTAAAAGGGATGCAGTGAAATTTTGCTACAGCTGAAAATTAATTTGGTTCAAACCTAAAAAGAATAAAGTCCTGAAAGAGTTAATTTTTCCATTTTCTTTTAGACCTAGATGTCTACAATATGAACATATCATTGATTGGAGAGAATTCTGTCCTATTGTGATTTTTCCAACATTTCTCATTATACTTTATTTATTCTGAAGGAAACTTAAAAAAAACTTCAAATTTTACAAATGTCTTCACCAACCAATGTTACATTTAATTTCCAGGCAAAGGTATCTTCATAATTGGTCAAGAACAAGACACTTTTGGGGGTGGTTTTAGCTCTCGTGAGACATTCTTTGGAACTCTCACTCAACTTAATGTCTGGGACCAAGAACTAACGCTCCAGGATGTCGATAAGCTCAGGTTTAGCTGTGACAACTTTAATGGCAATATCATTGCCTGGTCCAATGTTCAAGGGTCAGTCAAAGGAAATGTTGGAAGTAGTTCCTCATCTTTCTGCTTGGGTAAGTGGTAGTGAGGCATAAGACAATGGTCCCAAACTTTGATCTTGATTGAACCTTTGCCTTCCAACTTAATTTGTTAGATTTCAAAGCATGGACTTACTTTTAGCACATTAACCACTATGAGCAACTCACAACATCAGAGAAGTTTATTACCTCTGGAAGGGACTATCTCCCAGCATCAAGACGAGTGTAGCAATAAATGTCATGTCATGTGAGTTATTCTTTCAGGAATGTAGTCTCCTTACAGCAGCCCTGAACACATCTCGATTTCTGGGAAGACGACCCGCTTCATACACGAACATCTTCAAACGCTTGGTAATGTCCTGATACCATCGTCTTCTGGGACAACCTCTTTCCCTTATCGCTAGACCCGTGCCTTCCACTATCTGCCTCTCCAAGCCATTGCGTCATTTTCATATGATCAAAATAACCTAACTTCTTCCTTGTGATGTTATTCATAAGCCAGTAATCGTCTATAGCTAGTTGTTGCAAAATGTCTATCTGATTTCTTCTCTGTCCAAGCTATTTTATATATTCTTCTATATCACTTTATTTCTGAAGATGGTATCTGGCAGTTGCAAACCTTTGGTTGATTTCTATCAAACAGTCCCCAGAGTTTCTGTTTGTGAATGTTAAATAATAATAAAACCAAATTAAAAGTTAAGAGGGGCCGCGACAGCACAGTGGTTAGTGCATTGACTTCAAGATTTTTTTTCCCGATTGCAAACAGGCTTCTGTGGGTACCAGAAAAAATCTGGAAAGTAAAGGTGGCTGGTGTGATATTGATCACTTTGCCCATTATGTGCCGAGGGTCACCAAATAATATGGACCTAAAACCATGTTTCCCATACACCATGTGACATGACTGGATCTTTACTTACTTTACTTTCCAATCTGGTTCTAGATTTTAGTTGATCACATCTTCTATAATTGTTTTTTTTTAATCATTAAAAACCAAACTATCTGGCTAAAATTATGCTTATCAGATTTAATGATACAGAATATAATTGCCTGTAACTTAGAACATTCACAATCACTTTATAAATAAATGACCCCGACACTGTTAGGAATCTTCTTTGGTCTGTTACTGGAGCACACATTTGGTAACGCAAATGAAGGAATCTGCCTTCATACTATATGGAGAGCTGAACATGGCCAAGCGTAACAAAGGTAGACCCTTCCTCCGATTTAAAGATGTTTGCATGCATGACCTGAAAGCGTTGGATGTGCAACTGGGAGGAACTTGCCAAAGACAGACCCGGCTGGAGGCAGGCTTTCTGTGCTGGTCTACATGTAGGGGAAACCAAGATGCGTCAAGATGGAGACTCCAAAGTTTGTGG
This sequence comes from Ariolimax columbianus, assembly GCA_036924085.1. Taxonomy (NCBI): domain Eukaryota; kingdom Metazoa; phylum Mollusca; class Gastropoda; order Stylommatophora; family Arionidae; genus Ariolimax; species Ariolimax columbianus. Next base: position 32,126,276 of record JAVGWX010000008.1, on the reverse strand, counting down.
GAAAGCAAGGACAACAACTGACTAAGACTCCTATCTATCATGAAGTCCATTGTCTCTCGAGACTGACAGAAAACTAATCAATCACTAGATCGGATAGTCAGTGGTGTAACCTTGCAAGGCTCAAGGCCAAAATGAAGATCTGGGAGATCACCACCAGGGACTTGCTTTTTGCTGATGTTGCTGCAATTTTCACCCACAGTCAGCAGGATCTTTGGAGCTTGATAGATCGCTTCTCCCAGGTTGACAAAGATTTTGGTCCCACAATAAGTCATTTGGAGCTTGATAGATCGCTTTTCCCAGGTTGACAAAGATTTTGGTCCCACAATAAGTCATTTGGAGCTTGATAGATCGCTTCTCCCAGGTTGACAAAGATTTTGGTCCCACAATAAGTCATTTGGAGCTTGATAGATCGCTTTTCCCAGGTTGACAAAGATTTTGGTCCCACAATAAGTCATTTGGAGCTTGATAGATCGCTTTTCCCAGGTTGACAAAGATTTTGGTCCCACAATAAGTCATTTGGAGCTTGATAGATCGCTTCTCCCAGGTTGACAAAGATTTTGGTCCCACAATAAGTCATTTGGAGCTTGATAGATCGCTTCTCCCAGGTTGACAAAGATTTTGGTCCCACAATAAGTCATTTGGAGCTTGATAGATCGCTTCTCCCAGGTTGACAAAGATTTTGGTCCCACAATAAGTCAACAAAACAAATATGCTGGGACAGGAAGTAGATGCCACGACAACTCTTAGCATCGATAATTATGAACTGGCAGCTGTGCACCAATTCACATACCTCATCAATGACAAGCACTCTCTTAACCCAGAAATAGACAGTACATTGGCAATTCTGCTGCCACATTTTCTGACAGCGCATGTTTGAAAAAAATCAAGAAATGGGCAATTAAAATCAAGGCCGTGGTGTACAATGCATGTATCATCAGCACACTCCTATATGACATTGAGACTTGGACAACCTATGCAAAACAAGAGCACAGGCTTAACACATTCCATTTACGGTACCTATGATTCATTCTTGGAATTGTATGGAGTGGCAGAGTGACAAATGCAGAGTGCACTCTCGCACCGGTCTCCCAAGCATATACACTTTTCACAGGCAACAAAGACTATGATGGATTGGTCATGTTTGTCATATAGAAGATGGTCGCATTTCCAAAGATATCCTCTATGGACAGTTGACGGATGGCAAGAGAACAGTCGGCTGACCACAGTTGAGATTCAAAGAAGTATGTAAGCATGATATGAAGACCCTGGACACTGAGTCGTACATTCTAGGAAGACGAAGCTGCAGACCAATCAAAGTGATGTACGCTTGGTGAAGAGAAGCTCTTGCAACACATTGAAGTGAAACGACAACGCTGCAAAGGGGAAAGAAACAAAAAAAGCAAAGTATATATTTTTGTTTATTACTCCAAGTTGTATCATTCTATAGTCAGTCATGACTGAAGGGGGTTACTACTAAATAAATACATACATACACACACACATACACAAGTATATTTGAAAGGTAATGACAGGGAGCACTGACAAGGGGCATTGAAAGGAGGTATTGACACAAGATACTGATAGCAGGGGGTACTGTCAGGAGGTGCACAGAAATTGCTGACAGGAGGTACTGACATGAGATACTCAGGAATTACTGGCAGGGGGCACTCGGGAATTACTGACAGGGGATAGTGACTGGGGGTACTGACAGAACATACTGTTAGCTGGGTACTGAAATGAAGACATAAATTACTGTTAGGTGCTACTATGTTTATGTTTTCATTTGTGATTTTATTTGTATTTTCACATGGATTTTGAATTATGTTTACCTTTGTGTTTTAGTTTCTCTCTCAAGTCCTTGATAAAGGCATGTGTATGTTAATTGTAGGTACAGGTCTGTTGCTGTTTTCATGTCAATTTGTGTTTTAGCAATAGTTGTATTTTATGTCAAAATGTAGCTACATATCTGTCACTGTTTTCATGTCAAATTGCTCTAGCAATAATTGTGTTTAGATAAAAACATCATTTGGGGGGCTCAGTGGTCTCGAGATAAGGTGTCCACCTCGGGTATTGGAAATCGCGTATTCGAATCACGGTGGTGGACGGGATTTTTTTCATGTGAATCTACTTGTAAAAATTCTCCTCATCTCTGGGTAGTGAGATTGGATTCCCGTGTTCAGTTTCGAGCACGTTAATAATTTCTTGGCAGTTGGAAATCAAAAAGAGTAGGCTTAACAGCCGCTGCCTGGACAAAATTCAAATTACAAATCTACCCGTTATTTGCACCTTTCCCCAGGTGGTTTGTTAAGAGCAGCTATAGATAACGCTTATCGGGCTAAGACACTACTTGGCTCTAGTGTTTGAGTCTATTAAAATGATGATATAATCCCTTTAGCTGTGAGCTGGCATCTCTTGACAGCCCAATGCCTCCCAGAGAAAAGCACACGTCCTCTTCAGTTGGTGGTCTATTAAGATAGACTCGCACATTGATAAAAACCACCCTCAAAGAAACTGGTTGTATATAGAATCTGTAAAGTCTTCTAAATTAGTATAAAGATGTTAAGTTATCATTGAAGACCTGTCACTATTTTCATGTTAAGTTGTGTTTGCTTTTACTGTACCTTTATTTCAGCCATAGCTTTACTGCCACACCTCAAATATTATGTATATTCTGTATATCAACATAGACTGCCCCACCCTAAGCAGTCCATTGCATGGATCTGTGGCTTTCACGGAGACTATCCCAGGCTCAGTGGCTGACTATCAGTGTGGTACTGGCTTTACCATGGGAGGAAATCCTAAACTCAAGTGCCTGGTTTCAGGAAACTGGGATGAAATTCCTCCAGACTGTGTGGGTGAGTTGAAATTTATGAATTGTGTAACAAACAATGTTTCCCTATAAATGTACATTGTGAGGTTTGGGTTTTATTGAAATTTAATTAATTTTTTTGTTGTTTTTTTTTGTGTACACACAATTTAGTTGAAAAATTAAATCTTATATATTGTTAAATTTATTTTAGTGAAAACAACCATTCAGTGGAAAAAATATCTTTGACTGTTGTTTAAAGTAGAAAAAAACATGCCTTTGCTATTAGTTTTAATGGAAAAATATGCTTTCTAACTTCAAGCAAGCTATAGCTTGGGGTGGAACTATTGAGATTGGATTTAGATACAATTAACAAATGGTCTGTGATCTGGCAGATGGAGTTTAATGTAGAAAATGTACAGCCATCTACATGGGAAGATTTAATAATGATTATAATTACATGATGGGTGAGACCAATATAAGACCATAAAAGGAAAGGGACATAAGATTAGGCTATGCGTCTGTAGATCTCTCTCCTTGTGTGTTGATTTATGCTGTCATTAGGACTAGGGCATGCTAGGTGTTATAATAGATCATACAGGTAAGGTGTGAGAGCAAGTCAAGGTGGCAGTGAAAAGGGCTAATGCAATGCTGTATATGGTTAAAAGAAACATTACACACAGAAGCAAAGAAGTGATAGTCAAACTGTATAAAGCATTAGACCTAGATTGGAGTACCGTGTACAGGTGTGGAGTCCTTATTGTAGAGATAATATAAATAAATATGCTGGAAATGATACATAGAAAAGTGACAAAACTTATAGTGGGATTCCGGAATTATAGTTATGAGGAAAGAGAAAAACTGGCCTACAGCGTCTCTGAAAGGGAAGAATTTTAGATGAAATTTCACAACTTTGTAAATTAATCAATGGAAAGAATAAATTAGACTTTACCAAGTTTTTCAAAGTACAGCTGCCTACAAGAACAAGAGGGCACTGCTGCTAATTAATTAACGAAAGGTCAAAATTAGATACTAGAAAATATTTTTATAGTCAGAGAGTGGTGAATGCTTGGAATGCATTGTCACAGGAAATGGTGGAGGCAGGGTCATTTAATACATTCAAGAATAAATTGGAGGCATATATTTTTAGATTAAATGAAGTAAATGAAACCGTTTGTATACAGACTCTGCAGAGTCTTCTAAACCAGTATAAAGACCATAAGTTAAATCCAATTCCCTGGATAAAGGTTGCTGTAGCAGAATCCTTCAAGGCTTCTAAACAGCTTTGTGGGAAGGTTCGTCTCAATTGGTTAGTGCTCAGTATACAATTGGCTAAGCATATAACAGTTTTGCATCATATTTCTGGCTGTCTATGGTGCCTGCCCGCACATGCACACAGGTGATGAAGCCATTTTAACTTATGTAAGTGATTATTCAATCTATAATGTCCTGTTCTATGTGGAACGGGATGACCTGCTCCACGTGATCAATGCAGTGATAGTTGTCTCTCGTTTAGTCAACTTTCCTTGCAGCTTGGATAAGAATTTTCATTTCTTGGAAGGTGACTGTTCTTTTTGTTCTCTTGTTGCTCCCTCCTTTGCTGACTTGTCTGCTCTTCCATTTCCTGGTGTGCCACAATGTGATGGTATCCACTGTAGCACTATCCTTCTTTTGGCTTTTAGTTCACAAAAGATTTTGTTTCAGCTATGGCAGTTTACCATTCTTAACTTAACTTAACTTAACGTCTTTATACTGGTTTAGAAGACCCTGCAGAGTCTGTATACAACCAGTTACATTTACATCACATTGCTCTAAAAGCTATGCGCATCCAGTTTATTCTTAAATGCATTAACTGTCCCTGCCTCCACTACTTCCACTGGCAATGCATTCCAAGCAGACACCACTCTCTGACTAAAAAAATATTTTATAATATCTAACCTGGACCTCTCTTTAGTCAGCTTGTAGCTATGCCCTCGTGTTATTGTAGGTGGCTGTATTTTAAAAAACTTGTTATAGTCTAATTTATCGATTCATCTGATCATCTTATAAACCTGAATTAAGTCACCACGAATTCTTCTCTCTTCGAGACACTGTAGGCCGGTTTTTCTGAGTCGTTCCTCATAACTGTAATTCTGGAATCCCACTATCATCTTTGTCACTCTTTTTTGTATTCTTTCCAGCATGTTCATGTCCCCTCTATGAAAAGGACTCCACACCTGTACACAGTACTCCAATCTAGGTCTAACTAAAGCTTTATACAGTTTGACGATCACTTCATTGCTCCTATGTTTAATATTTCTTTTTATCATACCTAACATTGCATTTGCCTTTTTCACTGCTACCTTAACTTGCTCCCTCACCTTTCCTGTATGATCTATTATAACCCCTAGGTCCCTTTCCTTATCTATCTTTCTAATATTGTTTTAAACTTGAGGGCTTGCAGAACAGACATTGCATCTGTAAGGAATATAGTCAGCTGGCATTGGCTTAATTAGTACTTCAGTCGAGTGAACAGCATTTTCCAGTAGATGAATTAACTTAACTTAGTGTCATTATACTGGTTTCGATGACGCTGCAGAGCTTGTGTACAACCAGTTTTTGTCTTTGTCTTTCTCGTAACTGCAATCTCAACGTGTGAGTTAAGTGGCTTGGGCATCTTGCTAACCAGACAGGACCCAATATCTCCTGGGCGATGTGTTTTAATTCATTATTGTCCCATGTCGACATTTCACAGCCAAACCAAAACTAACACTGTCTGCACATAGGGCAGAGGGCGCCAATCTCGTGAAGTTCAGCTGAGTGTACTAGACCGTGGAAATATGACACAGTGTAACAGAAATACTATTACTTATAGCCGATGGCCATGCCAGGATAATCGGAGGGAAAAGCACCACAAAATGGACGAACAAACCAATCTAAATGGAAAACAGCAACACGGTTTCATGGACACAAGTGTAAGTTGTCGACTAGTGTGGATTGCAGTCAAATTCATGACCTGGTGGCATGCATAATGGACTAAAACATGATAGCAAAGTTAGACGTGGCCTATTAGGTGCCATCTTTGCTGCTCTCCAAACATGTTTTATGCTGTTGTTAGTAATACTCTTGTGATTTATGTCTTACATTGTTATTCAGTGTATTCCTGCCTGTTGGCTCTTCACTGCTTATTACTATTTATTTGAAATCATTATTACAATTAATCACAACATTTTCTTTTTCCCCCAGTAATCAACTGTGGCCATCCAGGAAGTGTACGAAATGGGTATGTGATTGGCAAGGATTTCACTTACAACAAGACAATCCGCATCCAGTGTAACCAAGGCTTTGAGCTGGATGGACCTGCATCCATGTATTGCAACAGTTGGGGAGATTGGGAGAATGACAAGCCCAAATGTGTTGGTACTTACTATTTTCAATGTCCATTTTTGCTGCAAACCTTTGTGAGGAGCTCAAGTGTTTTACCTTGAGATGTGTTGGTACTTACTATTTTCAATGTCCATCTTTGCTGCAAACCTTTGTGCGGAGCTCAAGTGTTTTACTCTTGAGATGTGTTGGTACTTATCCATCTTTGCTGCAAACCTTTGTGCGGAGCTCAAGTGTTTTACCTTGAGATGTGTTGGTACTTATCCATCTTTGCTGCAAACCTTTGTGCGGAGCTCAAGTGTTTTACTCTTGAGATGTGTTGGTACTTATCCATCTTTGCTGCAAACCTTTGTGAGGAGCTCAAGTGTTTTACCTTGAGATGTGTTGGTACTTACTATTTTCAATGTCCATCTTTGCTGCAAACCTTTGTGAGGAGCTCAAGTGTTTTACCTTGAGATGTGTTGGTACTTACTATTTTCAATGTCCATCTTTGCTGCAAACCTTTGTGAGGAGCTCAAGTGTTTTACCTTGAGATGTGTTGGTACTTACTATTTTCAATGTCCATCTTTGCTGCAAACCTTTGTGAGGAGCTCAAGTGTTTTACCTTGAGATGTGTTGGGGCCTATTTGCTTTTTCCATGTTTATGTTTTTTTTTGTTGCTGTGAAGCAATGGGGAGAGTTCAAGTTTCTTTTGATTAGCAAAGTGTGTTGATTTGATTGTTGTAAGATTTCTCTTCTGTCAACTATCCATTAGCTACAGGATCTTGCTCAAGGGAAGCTGACATCTCATCTCTTGAGCCACAAATGTTTGCACTCACTTTGTTTCATCATTAGGGGGAGGGTGTGGGCTAGTGTTTAAGTGACACGGCTCACAACCAAAAGGTGATGGGTTCGATCCCCATCACAGCATAGGCCGTTACCCCGAGGAAGCAAACCCTTAGAAAATGCAGGAGGAAGCAGACCCTTACATAAAATGCATACCCAAGTCAGATGCACTGGCCTGATAGGCGCAAAAATAAAAACCGCAGTGTAACGCACACCGCCTTGTGAAATAGAGAAATAAGGCGAAAGCCACCAAAAAAATGTGTTCCATCCACTTTTGAAGCATTGTCAGAAAACTGAAGTTTCCATCTCATGTGCCAACTATGTTGGTTTAGTTGAAGATTTATCTGGGGCTAGTCTCTCTGTGGCTCGATTGGCTCGCATCCAGTGTTCGTACAGCGATCTCAGTCCCGCCAGGCAGAGTGAGAGCGCGGCTTGCCTACCAAGCTTGCCCGCGTCTCCCTGGCACTCTAGCAGGACCAATTTGTTGGAGTCGTACCGCTGGTAACAGTGCGTTACTGTAGTCCGGATCGAGAAGCTTTGTCAGTCCGTGTGGTTCGTCGAAGGCTAGCGCGAATAGCCAATCTTGACAGTTCGTCTCGCTTGAGGTCCTTCTCTCGCAATGAGCTTGGGACTGGCAATTGGAAAGCAGGAATCATGCCTAAAGGCCCTGTCCTCACCCGACCAACCGGTCGGAGAAGGGCAGGCCAGCAGGCAAAAATCGTCTCCAGTCTGAGTGAAAATCATCGCGGGGCCGTTGCGATTCGTTCTGCACAGAGCGCTGCCATCCCTCCCCGAGCGAGCCCGGTCGGTCGGTTGTTGTATGTACGGGCCCCTGCCAGGCGGTCCTAGGTCGACGGAGTGAGGGAAGGAACAACCGTCAGTCGGTCCCTGCGGCCGTCCTCGTGAGGCTTTTTACACATCCATCCCCGACCAGTGTGTGTGGTTCGTCCGTCTCCGACAGATATCTGGTTGTTCCTGCCAGTAGTCAAATGCTTGTCCTAAAGATTAAGCCATGCATGTCTAAGTTCACACTGTCTCACTGTGAAACCGCGAATGGCTCATTAAATCAGTCGAGGTTCCTTAGATGACACGATCCTACTTGGATAACTGTGGCAATTCTAGAGCTAATACATGCTGACCAAGCTCCAACCCTCGCGGTAGAGCGCTTTTATTAGTTCAAAACCAATCGTCGTTTCCCCTCGCGGGTTTGCGGCGTCCCCACTGGTGACTCTGGATAACTTTGTGCTGATCGCATGGCCTCATGTGCTGGCGACGCATCTTTCAAATGTCTGCCCTATCAAATGTCGATGGTATGTGACATGCCTACCATGTTTGTAACGGGGAATCAGGGTTTGATTCCGGAGAGGGAGCATGAGAAACGGCTACCACAACCAAGGAAGACAGCAGGCCCGCAACTTACCCACTCTCGGCACGGGGAGGTAGTGACGAAAAATAACAATACGGGACTCTTTCGAGGCCCCATAATTGGAATGAGTACACCTTAAACCCTTTATCGAGGATCTATTGGAGGGCAAGTCTGGTGCCAGCAGCCGCAGAAATTCCAGCTCCAATAGCGTATATTAAAGTTGTTGCAGTTAAAAAGCTCGTAGTTGGATCTCAGGCGCAGGCAGGCGGTCCGGCTCGCGCCGGTTCACTTCCAGTTGTCTCCTGCCCTACCATCTGCTGGCTCTCTCCCGTGGGTGCTCTTCGCTGAGCACCCCAGGTGGCCGGCGCGTTTACTTTTAAAAATTAGAGTGTTCAAAGCAGGCCTCGGCTGCTTGAATAATGATGCATGGAATAATGGAATAGGACCTCGGTTCTATTTTGTTCGTTTTCGGAACTGGAGGTAATGATTAACAGGGACAAATGGGGGCATTCGTATTGCGGCGTTAGAGGTGAAATTCTTAGATCGCCGCAAGACGAGCTACTGCGAAAGCATTTGTCAAGAATGTTTTCATTAATCAAGAACGAAAGTCAGAGGCACGAAGACGATCAGATACCGTTGTAGTTTTGACCATAAACGATGCCGACTAGCGATCCGCAGGAGTTGCTTCGATGACTCTTCGGGCAGCTTCCGGGAAACCAAAGGGTTTGGGTTCCGGGGGAAGTATGGTTGCAAAGCTGAAACTTAAAGGAATTGACAGAAGGGCACCACCAGGAGTGGAGCCTGCGGCTTAATTTGACTCAACATGCCAACACTGTAATGATTGACAGGCCGAGAGCACTTTCGTTGGGTCTAATAGGGAACGGGTGCTGGTATTAGACCCACGGAAGATAGGTCAGTTTTACCCTACAAATGACAGGGCATTGCTACGGTAATCCTGCTAGCAGTCAGCTTTCGGTCGCTACTACAGCTCATGCATGCCCAGCATCTTGACCCCTTAATTAATTTATGTTTCTGTCCCTACAGAAATTCAGTGCAGTCTGCCTCAACTATCAGAGAATACAGTTGCTACGCCTAACAGGAATAAATTCTCTCCGGGAACCACTGTGAGATTCTCTTGTCTGCCTGGTAATGTCTGTATTGTTTGTTTATTTACTGATAATTATGAGAGTTAGTCAGTTGATGGTGACATCATTATATAGTTTTGTTTTCATGTAACTTTCGCTGCATTTTGGATTATAGTGAGGAAAAAAACTGCAATGATCATCAACCTCACTCTCTGGTCCCGATCTACTTTCAACTAGTGGCAAGACATAAGTCAAGGCGACTGGAGGTAACAGAATGCAGGTACTCTGGTCCCAACTCTATTGAGACCAGGGATTGCATGAAACTTACCGGATTTGATCAAAAATCCCCCCCATTTCTGTCCATCACTTTGAGAGGCGAGTGCATTACCTCTCAATTCGGTACTTGTGCGTTAATTCACCCACGGATTATAAAAGGTCAAATTTAGTAGAATGTAGTCACACAAAGCACCATACTTTTCAATTCGCACGTCTTCAATTCGCGCGGTAAACCTATGTCCATGTCATTCTCAGATCTAACACCATGCAGTTTTTGCAGGAAAAACGAATTATACACACCGTCCGACTGTTATGACTTTGTCTCTCACAGTTTGCCAAGATCGTTAGAGATGTTGCACACGTCAGCAGAACATTCCTGTTCGTTCCGGCACATGGTCCTATAGGGAGATTATTCTCTTCATTTACTGAGTAAAGAGATGACTAGCATTGCTTTCTGTAAATCAGAGCTAGGAACTGCCAATAATGCTGCCATAGAATGGAACAGTAACCTCCGTGAGGTTTGTGCAAATTCATTAATTGCTAATCCCGCTGTAATTGGCGGTCCAAATACGACGGTTGAGATTGATAAAAGTGTGTTCACACGCAGGAAAAATAATGTTGGTCGTATATTTCCACAGCAGTGGGTATTCGGTGGCATTTGTCGTGAAACAAGCGAGTCTTTGATGGTTCCAGTGCCAGACCGCTCAGCAGCAACACTAATGCGTATTATCGTAGCCAACATTCGTCCTGGTACGACAGTTGTGTCTGATCAATGGCGTGCATACAGTACCATTCAGAATGTGCCTGGTTTAAGTCACGAAACAGTGAATCATTCTGCACATTTTGTCGACCCTATCGCAGGAGCAAACACACAACGGATAGAGAGGTTGTGGAAAGCTGCCAAAGAGCGCAACAAACGTCAAAACGGAACACACAGACACATGATAGATTCCTACATGTGTGAGTTTCTGTGGCGACATCAGAATAAAGTCCGTCAGTTAGACCTGTTCGACAATATTCTGCAGGACATCACAGAATGTTGGTCTTCTCTTTAAATTGTGCAGCTACGAACGAACGAACATGTGTTTGTCCTGATATGTGAATAGCTTCAGCGATCCTTGGTAATCTGTTCCCCTCACATCCCTTTTCAGGGCCCCAGGGCCCACAAAACCCACAAACCAGCATCAAGGTCCTTTTTAGGGCCCGCAAAAAACATCAAAACTGCACTCTGATAGCTAGACACTTATAATTATTTTTGTACAGAAACCCGTGTGGTCATTGAATGGCATAACATTTCAAAATGGGTGAATTAACGCACAAGAACCCTCAATTCAAATGTAAACCTACAATTTCCTGGTCTTTAAATGTTATTACAAAACATTCACACACAACTGGATGATTTTTCTCCATTGTGTTCAATACAAGTGCATTGATTACTGGTTACCTCACTGCGAGTCTCAACTTCATTTCCAATGTTTTCTGTTTTGAACCATTGGACCAGTGGATGATAAGTTCCTGTCTGAAGCATCATGGATGTTGTTTCTGAGTTCAAGAAAGTCATTCCAACATGTTGGTGGTCTTCCCCGTGGCTGTTTCTTGGGGATACAAGGCTGTTGTCATGGTGGTTCACAGGTTAGCTGTTTATCTATGCCCAGCGATGTTTTATCTTATCTGCAATGGTGACCACATCCTTCTCCAATAACATTTACCATACAACTGTGTTGTGAAGTCCTCCGATATGTTGGTTGTGGATTGTGAGGCCCATCATTCATCTCTGTAGGGAGGGTTGGGTCACTCTGTATTTGGACTTCATTTCTTTTGAAAGTGACCAAGTTTCTGCAGCAAAGAGCATGGATTTCTCTAGAGAAAAAAAAAATGCTGCTGCTATGTGTACATACCTCGGACCTGTGTCTCTCCTCCCATTGTCTCTTGGAGTGATCCAAAGACATGGCAATCACTTGGGACAAGGTCATGTAAAAACCACTTAAAGTACAGGTCTTCATTGGTTGCAACCATTGAACTGGCATTATAGGGGCAGAGCATTGTTTGCTATCTTGCAGCAAGACACTTGTACTCAAAAGTCCACATCATTTGGATGTGATTTCAAGTGGAAGATAATTCCGGAGAATCCTGGTTGCAGTGTTCCTCTTGAACCATGTAGTGCTCTAAAATGATGCCCCATTTATATAAAAATGAGTCTGCATAACCTTCCTTGCAGATGACTGCATGCCGAGGTTAATATTTTATAAGTACAAATGTCGCCATTCTTTGCTCACTCTCTTGGGTTCTGGCTGTTATTGACATGAGTCTAGGTTTCATCTCCATTACAGCCTTATTAATTTAAGAATCTCTTGAATCCTTAGTAACGATATTGCCAACTTACATGACACAGTGTTTTTGTGTAAGGTTTTTTGTTTGAAGCCCCCTTATACATTAACCCTTTCGTGTTCTGGACCAATTTTGCAGATTTATCTCTTTCAATGCCGGAATTCTGTACGTCAAAGTTTTATCAAAATATAATTCATTAATATTGAAAAAAATTAGCTAAAATTATGATCTAAACATCGTATGATACATAATTAAACTATCCATGACATTTAGTATTCATAATAAAGATAATATATTAGTAAGAATCGTTAATTGACATTAATGCAAAAATGAAAATTGATATCACATAATTCTGTTTTACTTCCATGTTGTGTGCTTTGTCAATATATCCATTGGTTCCGTTAAAAATATCTTTCGTATTATGTGTCAGTCTGGTTCGAGTGCGTATTGAATCAGGTCAGGTCATCCCGTAACCAGTGAAGTTGTTGAGGCATACATGAAGACATCCTCACAACCCCAAGCCACCCTTCTCTGCCAACGGCCGCTGCCTGTGCCTCTTCTGGTCGGAGATTGGTCCATTCTTTTATGTTGTCCTCCCACCTCTTTTTGGGACGGCCTCTTCGTCATCTGCCTTGCACCTTTTCATGCAGGATCATATTTGCAAGATCATTTGATCTCGATATGTGATCTTTCCAAGCGAGTTTTCTTCTTTTGACAGTTGCCAAGAGGTTTCCAAAAGGCTCTATTGCTGTTGTAATTCTATCTTGTGTTTCCTCATTTGTAACTCGATCTTTGTACGTGACATTTAAAAGTCTTCGGAAACATCTCATCTCCAAGGCCTGTATCCTTCGCTGAAGGTCAGGTATAACTGTCCATGTCTCACAAGCATAGAGGAAAATTGACAGGACCAATGTACGCATTAATCTTATTTTCGTGCATAGTGCTAACCGTTTATCTTGCCAGATTGTGTAAAGCCGTGCAAGTGCCACTATTGTCTGTGCTATTCTGGTCAACACCTCACATTTTGATTCTTCATCACTGACAATAGAACCTAGATATTTAAAACGGTATTTGAATATATTTAAATGTATGATATTTAAACAAATATTTAAATATGTATTGAAAATCTACGAGTAATCCAGATCATTGGATTCGTTAAATAATAATTAATTTCCAGTGCCTTGAAACCCAAATTTCATCGCGGTGTGATTCTTCTTGTTTTTCTTCTTCGGTGTTCATCCTCAAAAGTAAAGCTGTGATATCTGTGCGTTTCATATGTCGCGTTTCGACATATCCAATTTAAATTGGTGTTTTAGGGCGATAGGTTTGCCTTTCCACTGCGATTCTTATCCACATTGCCAGACTACATTAGTGCAGCCTGTTTCCAGGGCTGCCACTTGTAGACGGAATTTGGTTTTGGTCCGTTCTGGTTTGCTAACTCTGATGCTATGAGGTGTTCCAAATTAAATTTCCGTTGTGCCACAACCAAACCTCCAAATTAAATTCCCATTGTGCCACAACCAAACCTCCAAATTAAATTCCCATTGTGCCACAGACAAATTTTTAAATTAAATTTCTATTGTGCCACAGACAAATCTCCAAATTAAATTTCTATTGTGCCACAGACAAATCTCCAAATTAAATTCTCATTGTGCCACAGAAAAATCTCCAAAATTAAATTCTCATTGTGCCACAGACGAACCTCCAAATTAAATTCCCATTGTGCCACAACCAAACATCCAAATTAAATTCCCATTGTGCCACAGACAAACCTCCAAATTAAATTCCCATTGTGCCACAGACAAACCTCCAAATTAAATTCCCATTGTGCCACAGACAAACCTCCAAATTAAATTCCCATTGTGCCACAGACAAACCTCCAAATTAAATTCCCATTGTGCCACAGACAAATTTTTAAATTAAATTTCTATTGTGCCACAGACAAATCTCCAAATTAAATTTCTATTGTGCCACAGACAAATCTCCAAATTAAATTCTCATTGTGCCACAGAAAAATCTCCAAAATTAAATTCTCATTGTGCCACAGACGAACCTCCAAATTAAATTCCCATTGTGCCACAACCAAACATCCAAATTAAATTCCCATTGTGCCACAGACAAACCTCCAAATTAAATTCCCATTGTGCCACAGACAAACCTCCAAATTAAATTCCCATTGTGCCACAGACAAACCTCCAAATTAAATTCCCATTGTGCCACAGACAAACCTCCAAATTAAATTCCCATTGTGCCACAGACAAACCTCCAAATTAAATTCCCATTGTGCCACAGACAAACCTCCAAATTAAATTTCTTCTTCTTCTTTACTGTATCCTAGGAGGTCACTGGAGCATCACATCTAACTACATTATGAATTATTTGTATTTGCAACTGTCTGTCCATCTCCAGAGTTTTTTCTCTCTTGTGATTATTCCCTACCAATTTTGGAATATTATTCGTCCAGCGCATCTCATAAGTAATAACATTTACAGACTGGCATTTTTTCATATAGTCTTTTGTCCCTTATGTATAGGTTCTGTTTGGTTTTTGGTGTTTAAATGTTTATTGGTTGAAGTCAACATGTATGTATTCTTTGGGCTGTCCAGGTAACCTGATGCAAACTCAGCATAGCTCAGTCTCATGTCAGAGAGATGGGTCTTGGGACAGAAGTGTCCCGTCCTGTGACCCACAGAAGTGTGGTACTCCTCCCGCTATTGAAAATGGAGTGTCCTGGACGACCAACTCTGAATACAATGTTGGAGAAGTAGTCAGGTATTTCTTGTTGCATCAGCAGTTGACACTGTGTTTACATATTTTAAAGCTTTTTAATCCATTTTTACTGATTACAGGCATTTTTACTACCTGTTTTCAGTTAGGGGAGCCCTTCCTGAGGAAGAAAGAATCGGCCACCAGAGTGGCACAGAAATCAGCACTACAGTAGCACTTATGGTCACATGCTTCATACAGTGAGGTCATCAGCAAGACCTCATGCTCCATCTGAAGGGAAAGAGGAATGATAGGAATACTTAGTGAAAGAGGAATGATAGGAATACTTGGTGAAAGAGGAATGGTAGGAATACTTAGTGAAAGAGGAATTATAGGAATACTTAGTGAAACAGGAATGGTAGGAATACTTGGTGAAACAGGAATGGTAGGAACACTTGGTGAAAGAGATTAGTAAGATCGCCGAGCCTTACTGGCTGCGCTGTCGACTCTCTGTGGTGTTTGTGTAGAGTTTTTCAATGTTTAGTGGTTCCTGTTCGGATTATATTTCACAACTCCTTCACCGGGTGGTATCAAGGACTTTATTCTGTGGATTTTATGTGCTTTTGATAGATTATCCTGTTTGTTATGTTGCATTTCATGCCTGGATCAAGCTGTAGGAAACCAGTCCATGATGGAGTTCAACGTTCTGCTTAACTGCACACCAGAATTCAGCTCAGATTACCACGACTCAAGGATATTTCTGCTCCGACTGAAGCCGACTTTCTCCTGCCCGCCCCTCCCTCCACCGGAGGTTACACCATATCTCTCCCAACCTCGTATTATCAGCACAGCAAGGGTCATGCTGACCAATAGGTGGACAGTCAGAAGCCTCGCCGGCGGGACACTTAAAACAGGAAGTTTAACATGGACAGACACAGAGGGTTTGACACAAACATTGGTCTAACACACTCCTCGTGGCCCTCATCCCTAGGCTGCGGATTACACGGCTCCACCTGTGGAGTCTGTAATGATTTCAGTCGACACGCTACGCATGGACACAGCCTCAGCAGTTAGACAAGGTAGTGGTCGATCAACGCAACAGGCCTTTGACGTCTGCGCGAACATTATTATTATTAATTTGTAGAAATGAAAGAAATTGAAGTTTTTAGTTCTTCTGTTCTTCTACGGGGACATCTGCCTCTGTGCAAGTACCAGCTGTGGTATGAGCTGGATATAGCAGTGAGAAGGATTTCCTGATTAGCGAGCTAGGCTTGAGCAGCTTAATACTCCGCTGCGTTAGGTGGTTAACCGATGTGTGAGTTCATCTTAATAGACTCAAACACTAAATCAAAGTAGACCCGCAGCCAGTTAGGCGCCATCTATGCTGCTCTAAACAAGCCAGCTAATCATTGCTGATGTTATGCCATGTCACACAGTTAGTCGCCTCTTACGACATGCTCTTTGTGAGGCAGTGGTGCTATTCTTGTCCTTGTCATGCACAAAGACTCCGGCAGACCACTCGGGTAGAAATTTAAGTTCGCCACAAAAATACAGATCTTCAACGCCAATATCAAGTCTGTCCTATTGTATGGCTCTGTGGCATGGGGAACAAAGAAAAGTACAACTATAAAGGTCCAAACTTTCATCAATGGATGCTTGAATTGAATTGAGGGAATAAAATGGTATGATAAAGTCAGTAATATGGAACTGCAAGAAAGAACCGGACAAATACAAGTCTAGGCGTAAAGAGAAGGCGTTAGCGATGGATAGGACACATTTTATAGAAACCAGCTGATAGTGTTATAATGCAGTCACTGTTCTGGAATTCTCATGGCAAAAGAAGTAGGGAACAGACGCGCGGAGAAAGGAAGTCCAGGCAAACCTGAAAATGGCAGGAAAGACGTGGAGGGAGCTGGAAATGATGGTCTTTGACAGGATGACTTGGTGAGGTGAGTTTTTGTTGAGGAGCTATGCTCCGCAGGGAGTTTAAGGGTTTTGATTGATTGATTGGTTCTCTAACCAACTTCGTGTGTTTTCACTACTTCATTAGCCTTTCCTGTCTTGCATTCTGTCCTTTAGTGTAGCTAGCTTGTTTTTGTGCCTCAGTAATGTTTCCCTTCTCAGCGATGCGAGCATCATGTGATTGCAGTGTTCCAGGTTGAGTGGTTTGGAGCAGGCAGCTCCCAGGATGTGATATCAATGGAGAAACTGTTCATAGAGACGTCAGAGAGTCTTTGTATCATTTCTTCTGTCCCCCAGCGAGCACTTGCCTGTCGTGAGCTCCCTGCTTAGGGAGGTGCTCCTCGGGCAAGAGAACAACATGCACAATCCAACTGATCTTGACTCTACAGAAGCATATGGATGCTAGATAGTCTTGCACTGATGAAGACTACAGAGTTAGGCGCTCTGCTGGCTGCTCTGGATTGGTTGGCAGTATAAAGACAGCTCACAGGGAAAATGTCAGGTTTCCTGACATGTCTGCTATGTTGTTGTTATTGTTATCCCATAGCTGCTGAGCAATCCTGCTCTTGGCAGCCCAATGCCATTCTTATATACTAGGCGTGTTCAAATAAAACCAGACCAAACTGCACCAAGTGAACATACGTATGATGTGCATGATGACGTCACTTCTGGTGTAAACAGCACATACCAACCATCAAATTTGCAAAATTTCATTATCCTCAGACTCATAGTTTGCTCAGCAGACCCTTGAAAACATGTTGGGTGTGATACAGAATCCATCCAGAGTTGATCAGCGAGCGGTGATTCGGTTTCTACTTAGTAATGGATAAAGAGCAAATAATAATATTTTTTGTACCAAATTTTTTGACTTAGTAATGGATAAAGTGTAAATAATGTTCATGTTTCAAAACAGATATGAGTGTGACTTTGGATATGAATTCAACCCAGAATTGCCAAACGTCAGAAGAGCCATTGCTTGCCTGCCAACTGGAGAATGGGAAACAGATCGGCCTGTATGTAGCTCCATTAAATGTCCTGACCCACCTTTTGTAGCTAATGCCGTTGCTGCTGGGGATGAAAGAACATTTCAGTCTGTGATAAAATACACGTGTCTTCCTGGCTTTCAACCCATAGGTAAAAACGAGATCAAGTGTGAGGAGAAGAGAGACTGGAGCAGCCTGACTTTGAAGTGTGTTCCTTTAGACTGCGGAAAGCCACCTCCATTTAGTCATGGCTCAGTTACTGGTGAGATCTACAGATTCAACGCTATCATCGGCTACCAGTGTACAACAGGGTACAACATTGTCGGAGATGAGGCCCGACGTTGTGAGGAAAATGGGAAGTGGAGTGGTCCAGACCCGGTCTGCCAACCTGTGTCATGTGGTACTGTTCCTGATATTTCCAATGGCCAGGTTGTCTTTAGCACCACAACCTACCTGAGTGCTGCTCAGTTTTTATGTTACCCTGGCTTCAGCATCCAAGGATCCTCAGAAATCATTTGTGAAGCTTCTGGTTTGTGGGTGCCAGAGTTGCCAACATGTGAACCCAGATCGTGTCCTCAGCCAGTGGATGTTAACTTTGGTTCTTTCATTGCGTAAGTTCTAAGATCATCATCATCTATCCATCATTCATCCACCCATCATTCAGCCATCTATCATTCACCCATCCTCCATTCATCATCCATCCATCATTCATCCATCATTCATCAACCATCTATTCATCAATCATCTATCCATCAATCTATCCATCATTCAATCATCCATCATTCAATCATCCATTCATCATTCATCCATCAATCATCCATCCATCATTCATCAATCATCCATACATCATTCATCTATCATTCATCTATCCATCATTCATTTATCATTCATCAATCATCCATACATCATTCATCTATCATTCATCTATCCATCATTCATTCATCAATCATCCATACATCATTCATCTATCAATCATCTATCCATCATTCATCTATCATTCATCAACCATCCATACATCATTCATCTATCATTCATCAACCATCCATCCATCATTCATCCATCTATCATTCATCCATCTATCATTCACCCATCCTCCATCCATTCATCATCCATCATTCAATCATCCATTTATCATTCATCCATACATCATTCATCCATACACCATCCATCCATCCATCATTCATCCATACACCATTCATCTATCCATCCATCATTCATCTATCCATCCATCATTCATTCATCCATCCATCATTCATCCATCCATCATTCATCTATCCATCCATCCATCATTCATCCATACACCATTCATCTATCCATCCATCATTCATCCATCCATCATTCATCCATCAATCATCATTCTTTGTCATCTATTTTTCTTTAGCATTGCATATTATCCTCATCTGCCATTACTTTTAAAATTTAAGTTCATGTCATTATTTGACATCATTTTTATATAGAACTTTGCATTGACATCCGGGCATCGTCACATGTCAAGGACATCCTACGTCATGCCAATAACTCCAAGCATTTCTGGCCATGTAGTCAGAGTGACAGACGATTGCTGGAGCACAGCAACCACTATGTGTTACCTGCGCGGCAAAAAAAGACCTGGAAGACCCCTCACTAGTTGGCAAGATTCGCTCGAGCTACACAACAATCGCGGTCCTAATCCACTGGACAGCCTGAGACAGGTTCGACTGGAAACTGAGCTGGGACCAGCGCAGAACAAACCAACAAATAAAACAACGCAGTACTGCTTGAGCCCAGCTCGCTAGGCAGAGTAAAGCTCGTACCGGCTACCACCAAATCACACAAGTGCTGGGACATGCACAAGGACAACTGCCCCTTTAGCTGCACAGGTCAACTAAGACTGAGACGTTATATTATCATTTATCAATCATTTGTATATGGAACTTCATATTATCATCAGATATTGTAAATATTTGTATGGAACTTCATATTACCATCAGATGTAAATATTTGTATATGGAACTTCATATTATCATCAGATGTTGTAAATATTTGTATGGAACTTCATATTATCATCAGATGTAAATATTTGTATGGAACTTCATATTATCATCAGATGTAAATATTTGTATATGGAACTTCATATTATCATCAGATATTGTAAATATTTGTATATGGACCTTCATATTATCATCAGATGTTGTAAATATTTGTATATGGAACTTCATATTATCGTCAGATGTTGTAAATATTTGTATATGGAACTTCAAATTATCGTCAGATGTTGTAAATATTTGTATGGAACTTCATATTATCATCAGATGTAAATATTTGTATTGAACTTCATATTATCATCAGATGTAAATATTTGTATATGGAACTTCATATTATCATCAGATGTTGTAAATATTTGTATTGAATTTCATATTTTGGTCTTACATAAATGTTAAATTGAAACATTTTAATAATTTGTCATAATATTAATCATTCATTTAACATTATTGTTTTTCATGCCATTTTTATAATTTTTATGGGTTTATCTGAGAAATAGTAATGTTTAATTAACTTTAAACCAAATGGTCTTTCTATGCAGTTCAGTTTGACTAAGCCACAAAATATGTATACTGTTAATTTGCAGGCCGTAGCATAAAAGCAGTTTGCTTCATTTTGGTGCTGCATGCATTTCTCAAGCCAATTTCTCAGTTTTCATTCATCATCATCATGCTTTTACAGAACATTGCTCTCATAACAGCTGATCTGCAAGACTCTCGATCTCTAGCCAGAACTCTCGCCTCTGTCGCTGTTATCTTCAGATCCTTCGTGGTGTCTTGTGTCCATCTTCTCCTCTATCTGCCTCTGCCCCGCTTTTCAGCCACCATACACTCCAATACCGTTCTCTCCAGGCCATTATGCAATTTGGCATGACCAAAATATTTTAGCTTTCTGGACAAGATATTGTTTACTAACCAATTTTTCTCGATATCCAGTTCTTGTAGGATATCTGCATTTTTCCTTTTTGCTATTCATGGTATTTTGAGGACCCTTCTGTAGCATTTTAGTTCAAAAGATTCAAACCTTTTCTTAAGTGTTTGTTTGGTGGTCCACATTTCACATCCGTACATTGCCACAAGGAAGATCCAAGTTCGCAGGACTTTTATGTTCGTCATTTTATTAGACTTCTGCCATAAGTTTCTCATTTGATTCAACCTTTGAATAGCCATTGTCCGTCTGACTTCATTCAGGCAATCTCCATTGTTGCTTATAATTTAGCAGAGGCACTCAAAACTTATGACTTTCTCAATTTCCTGTTGATCGAGAATAACTTTAGGTTTGGTCTTTGTTATTTTGGTTGTACTTATATTCAGGTATAGATTTTGGTTTTACCGACAGGATCATCCATTCCAGTCTCGCAGTTCTCTTTGAGAGAACAACGGTGTCATCCGCATATCTGAGCTCTGGTACCTCGTTCCTACTCATTGTTAGCACATCAGTTGGTGTGAGACAGGGTTATACACTCTCTCCAACTCTTTTCAATATATTCCTAAAGGGAATTATGAGTGAGGCACTTGGAAGTCACATTAGTACTGTCAAGATAGGGGGTAGAACGATTACCAATCTTCGTTTTACAAATGACATCGACAGGTTAGCGGATTCAGAAGCGGAACTCCAGGAATGGGTCAGAAGTCTCGATGAAACAGCTCTTGTCTATGGTATGGAGATAAATGTTGGAAAGACAAAATTAATGACCAACAACGCTGAGAGCTTCAACAGCAGGATAAAAGCTAGTGGCCAGGAACTAGACGTGGTTGATCGTTTTAAATATCTGGGTTCGATTGTCAGTGATGAAGGATCAAAATGTGAGGTGTTGGCCAGAATAGCACAGTCAATAGTGGCGCTTGCACGGCTTAACAAAATCTGGAAAGAAAAACGGTTAACACTATGCATGAAAATCAGATTAATGCGTACATTGGTCCTATCAATATTTCTCTATGCTTGTGAGACATGGACAGTTACAGCTGACCTTCAGCGAAGGATACAGGCCTTGGAGATAAAATGTTTCCGAAGACTTTTAAATGTCACGTATAAAGATTGAGTTACAAATGAAATATGAGATAAAATTACAACAACAATAGGGCCTTTTGAAGACCTCTTGGCAACTGTCAAAAGAAGGAAACTCGCTTCATACGGGTTATATATCGAGATCAAATGGTCTTGCAAATACGATCCTGCATGAAAAGGTGCAAGGCAGATGATGAAGAGGCCGTCCCAAAAAGAGGTGCGAGGACAACATAAAAGAATAAACCAATCTCCGACCAGAAGAGGCACAGGCAGCGGCCGCTGACACAGAAGGGTGGCATGGGGTTGTGAGGAAGTCTTCATGTGTGCCCCAATGACTTCACTGGTTACGGGATGACTTGACCTGACTGATTGTCATTGGCTCGAACTTGTCATACTTTCCATCATTTTTTGTATGTCCCTCGTTATAGATTCAGCATAAATATTGAATAGATAAGGGGAAAGTATGCTTCCTTGTCTTACGTCCTTCTGAACTTAAAACCTGTCTGACGTTTTATTGGTTTTCATTAATTAATTTTTTTCTCGTTTCCACTGTAAAAAATGGCAGAAACAATCTAAGTTTTCTTCTGTGTTTATTCTGAATTATGCAGTGAGGCTGTCATATTCGGTTTCAACTGGATTTTTGGGTGTGTACAGTGTTTGCCTTTCCATTGCAATCCATTTTCTCTTCTCCAGACTACACTTAACTTAACTTAATGTCTTTATACTGGTTTAGAAGACTCTGCAGAGTCTGTATACAACCAGTTTCCTTTACATTACCGTGCTCCATAAGCTATGCGCCTCCACTAGTGCAACCTGTTTCCAGGTTCATCACATGGAGGTGGAATAGGGTCTTGGTCAGCTTTTATTCACCGTACATGATGCAAGCTGCCATCTAGAGTCGCTGGTTTCACCGAGCTGCATCTTTGGTTCTGCTGGAACAGTAATTTTTTGACAATTAATGTTTGGGCATCTTATTTTCTGTCTATGAAACTCAAGTTGCCAGGAATTTCACTCTCTCTTCTTCGTTTGCCTTCTCTCCAGATGGCGGAGTAAAGGTATTAGTTTATTTTACCAGCCTTTAAGAAAGCCTGGATATAGTTATTTATAGATTAAATAGAAATGGATATTACATGGTGAGATTGCCAGCCCCCTCCACAACTCTCTTTA
Source organism: Ariolimax columbianus (assembly GCA_036924085.1). NCBI lineage: Eukaryota > Metazoa > Mollusca > Gastropoda > Stylommatophora > Arionidae > Ariolimax > Ariolimax columbianus. The sequence continues at coordinate 32,103,380 of JAVGWX010000008.1, read as the reverse complement.
GTTACTTCTTACTGCATGATGTGAAAGAAACAGTGGCTCTATTCTGTTTACCTCAGGAACCATTAATGTATTTTGTTGCTGTCTCCACTGGAAGAGCTCCTTGAACTAGATATGGATTTTAAAATTAGTTTTTGCGTGGATTTTTCATGTCATGTTGGGACAGAGGAGAGTGGTTGGGAAGTGACACATAAAATTATCATTGGCTTCAGAGGGTTTGTGATTTGAAAAATGTTGAGAACCACTGGTCTAGTAACTTCCAATGAAATGCATTTCTGGCTTTATGGTGCAGTTCTCTCAGTAATCTTCAGCAGTTCTCCCAAGTGGTACCTGGATTGAAAAGGACAGGACCACCACTTCCAAATAAATTGTAAAAGGTGACTAAAGAGGGTTGTGCATTGGACTAGCAGCTTCATCATGTAAAATCATTGCTATTGATACAACCACTAGAAATATTTGGATAAACGCTTCTTGTAAAGAGGCCAGCTGTAGTTGTGTCACTATGCTCCACTTCAAGCAAAAGTTTAAATCAATCAGTTGATCTTCATTAGGTTTGGTTTTTGTGATTATTCTCCCTACATTCTGTTTATGCTATTACTTCTGCCATTCTTCTTCTTCTTCTTCTTCTTCTGCAAGTGTCCTGAAAAGGACACTGTGTTGTAGTTTAATGGGTCATGCTCTCTGAAAATATTTTTTTTTTATTACTTAAATCAGACCAAATATTTTATAATGGTAATGTTAGGCTATGAATGTAGATATATTTGCAGGTTTAAAAAAACAAAAAAAAAACACTCGGTTGCCATGATAACTGCTGTGACCTTGAAGAAATGCTTGCTTGCAAATACCTTCAATTTAAAAAAACAAACATATGTATTAAAAATAATATGAATGATCCATGAATGTTAAGCATAGTTCTAGGGAAAGGGCATATTTATTTTATGAAAAAGGTTCAAAAATATTTTTTTTTCTATTTGAGCTCCACGAAAAGTCGACAAAATACATCAACATTTGGCACAAAAAATGTATTTTAATAAAATATCTTTGACCAAATTAGCTTTTCTTTAAAAGATTACCAACAAGAGTGTATGAGAAATGTACACACCAAATTGCATGTTTCCAACATCTATATTAGCTGAGATTTTAGGGCTTCAGATACAAAACAAATGGGAAAAAAAGATTTTGAGATAATTCAATTTTAAACTTTGAAAGCGAATAAAAATAAGTTTAATAACAAAAAAATGTATTCTTACATTGTTTTTTTAATTAAGCAACATATACATAGTCATTTGCAAATACAATTAATTGTTAAATGCACCAGCAACATATGTTTCACCTTCTGCTAACTCGTGCTGGTGTTCTCGTCCAATTCGCCTTTTTTTAAGGTTTTTCCTTTTCCACTTTGATACACCCAATGTTCGTCTTTTTGAATCATAGTATTTTTTGTTCAGCAATCGAGTAGCATGTATGTGATTTACAACACCCCATTCCAGTCCAATTCTGTCTGTTACCATTTTTAGCCCTACAGGACCACAGTTGAAAGATAGAGTGGCAAAGGAAGTTGCCGTCTCTACCGCTGACAGTGAAGCAAATGTTGTTTTAGGGCAGCACTGTCAAATCAATGAGTTGAAACTTTCATTGGCATTCTGCGTACCCATTTTTGTGGGAGGAGATTTGTATCTTTCAGCCTTGTCACAATTAAGTAGATGAGTCTGCCAACTTCTGCCAAAAATGTATGCCGATGTTGTTCGTGCAACCATGTCTTCAGAGTTCTCTGGAAGAGACACCAGGAATTTTCACCCTCTGGACAAAGTCTATGGTTGGGTGCATTGTCAGTGCTCATCATGTGAAAAAACCCAGCTAACACTCCTCGCTTCATTTTTGTAACATCAGGGGCATTGTCTTTTAAATTGTTGTCATATGTGTTTGTAATTTGTTCGATGGGCGATGTGGTCAGTTAGATTTAGTGACTCATTTGTTTTCTTCAAATTGCTAAGAGCATTAAACATCCTTTTAGATTTAGTGACTCATTTGTTTTCTTCAAATTGCTAAGAGCATTAAACATCCTTTTAGATTTAGTGACTCATTTGTTTTCTTCAAATTGCTAAGAGCATTAAACATCCTTTTAGATTTAGTGACTCATTTGTTTTCTTCAAATTGCTAAGAGCATTAAACATCCTTTTAGATTTAGTGACTCATTTGTTTTCTTCAAATTGCTAAGAGCATTAAACATCCTTTTAGATTTAGTGACTCATTTGTTTTCTTCAAATTGCTAAGAGCATTAAACATCCTTTTAGATTTAGTGACTCATTTGTTTTCTTCAAATTGCTAAGAGCATTAAACATCCTTTTTGATTTAGTGACTCCTTATTTGTTTTCTTCAAATTGCTAAGAGCATTAAACATCCTTTTAGATTTAGTGACTCATTTGTTTTCTTCAAATTGCTCAGAGCATTAAACATCCTTTTCACTATGTGGTTGATGCAATCCTCTTCTTTTATCTCAATGTCCGAGCATTTAGAGTTTTGGACTTCATTGAATGCCTTTGCATCATCGTCGCAAAGCGTAGTGCCATAAATCAGAGATATTTTTTCAACTGACCTTGAATAAATAATCCTTGCTCTCACAGTCTGCATTGCATTTAAAGAACAATCTGCATTCTGCTGGCATTGAGGTTTGTGCATTTGTATCCAATTCATAAACTCAGAAGAACCTGGCTTTGGACCAACTGCACATATTTTGCAATAATTGCTGATGACCTGAGTATCCAAACTAGGCGACTGTCAACGTCAATGGCAACACCAACTCCGTTGTGCAATGAAAGGCCACGTTTTTGCCATGTACTGAATTAAGACACAACGATGATAGGACGCCCTGTGTTACTTTTGACCAGGCCTGCTCTTTCTGCAACTACACGAGCTGCTTGACACATTGCTTCTTCTGCTGCGATACTAACAGTTTTGGATACCTTGTAAAATGATTTGTGGTGCATCTGGTTCTTTATGTTCATGGTGGACAGCAATTGACTGCAACTTTGCATAGCCAATACCATTGCCATTACAACCAATGACTGTCCTACAGTTGATGTCATGCTGTTTATTCTGACCAGTCTGACTCACAATCTGGACAGAGAATTTGTATAAGAACAGCAAGACCATGTGGTTATTTTGTAATCAACTGTAGATTATTCCTTCTGCAATTTCTACATCCAACTGTGGAAGCAAGAGAATGTAGAAAACTTTGATGGATTAAAGTATACTGATCACTGTTCAGGTTCAGTATCCCTTCAGTAAGATTCTTGTACACTTCTCCTCTGCCACTTTGGGGGTTCTATAGTTTCAGCAGCACCTGTAGGCTCACTGACTTCAGCATCCACAGTTGAACTGGAATACAGAAAATGACCCATTAATATCAAATACGATGACAAATAAACTCACATTAACAAAGCACACATATGCATGGCACAAACAGCCCAATTTATTTTCAAAATAAATGAGTTTGACATTCTCACATGTAACATTCTGTCTTATCTAAGACTAAACTAAATAACTATCTTTCTATACTTTCACGATGTATTCATAAATTTTAACTATTAATGTCTAGTAATAAATGTGTACTCGTAACTCTAGTGATATAACAGATATTAAATTAATACTTACAGTGAATAACTTACTGAATAAGTACGTACACAATCTACACAAAATAAAATTTCAATGGTTTGGAAAACACCTCTTTTGCGCATGCGCGACTATTTTGTTCCCATGGACGATACTTGTTTCAACCAATCAGAAATAGCAAAATAATAAAAACCAATGAAATATCGCATGTCATTATATTTGAAGTATCGTATCGTTTAGACAAAGCTAGCATTTGCTTTCGAATGAAAAATTCTGAAGAGAACTTTGGATCCCGGTCATTATGATATATAATATGACCCATTATACTTTTTTGAAAAAGGTGTTGCTATGTGTCAAACATTGTGTTTTATCATCAGTTTTCGGTATCTTTTTAAAGTAGGTCAACTTTAGAACAGGGGGTAGGGTGTTTATTATTAATTTTTAAATGTCAATATGCTTGCAAAATAACATTATTTTATATGTAAACGATTCTATTAATGTCGAACTTAATAAAAATTAACAATTTGAAAAATCAATATTTTTCACCCAAACAAGAAATTTCCAAATCGCATGTCCCCTTAAATCAAGTCTGTGATTGTCCGTGTCTTTCGACTTGACACATCAAATTTCAGTTGACTTTTTTGGTTTGCCTTTCTACTGCGATCCATATTCTCTCAGCCAAACTACACAAGTGCAGACTGTTTCTAGGGCCACAACTTGGAGACATATTAGGGTCTTGGTCAGCTCTCATTTGCTGACTCTAATGCAAGCAACCAGCTATGAGTCATTTGCTGCTGTCAGCACATTCACGGTGCTGCATCTTCAGTCCCATCTACTAATCTGATAACATAAGATGAAGGTATACAAAGTATCAAACCTTAAGCAGGACAAAGAAAAAAACTGAAGTTTACCTATGTATTTCAAAACCTAATCCCCATGTAAATAGACCTTCTAAGTTGATACACTTCTCCCTTGCAGTGCGTCCACTGCTGGAAGCATTTCTGGAAGTCATGTTTTTGAGATCTCCATTAGATGCTTCGTTACATTTGTCTTGATTTCTTCTATGTCCTGAAATCTCATAATTTTGAGTGGCAACATCAGTCTTGGATGAGCCAAAAATTGTAAGGAGCCATGTTTGGGGAGTACCGAACTTGTGCAGTGCCGTGTTTCAGCAGCACATCTTGGATGATGTGCAATACATGGGCTAGAGCATTGTCAAGATGGATCTTCCGACCCATGCATCACACCTCATTCTTGATTTTTTTGCCCAAACACTGCTTTGGACAAGTTTGGCACTCCCACTACTCTTGAGACATGACTACCTGCGACTTTTGGCTCTTTTCAAAACTCAAGATTCCTCACAAAGAGACAAGATTTCAGGACATAGAAGATGCGAGTGATAGATGTGAGCGTGAAGTTACGAAGAGAAAAGGAATGGCCAAAAGTGCATTTAATTTGATGGAGAATATATTGGCATCCAGGTAAATAACCAATACATTAAAAATGAGACTCATCAAATGTTTTGTATATCCAACATTATTTTACAGTGCAGAAGCATGTACAAACAGTTGGAGAACAACAGAAGCTTGTACTATGAACAAACAGTTGAACAACAACAGAAGCATGTACACACAGTTGGAGAACAACAGAAGCATGTACAAACAGTTGGAGAACAACAGAAGCATGTACAAACAGTTGGAGAACAATAGAAGCATGTACTATGAACAAACAGTTGGAGAACAACAGAAGCATGTACTATGAACAAACAGAGAACAAAATAAAGGCTTTTGAAATGTTGTTATTCAGAAGAATGTGCTGCATTTCGTGAAAAGAAAACCAAACAAATTGTGATGTCATGAAGAGAGTAGGCATGGGTAGAGAACTCTTGTTCAGTTCACCCTGTGACCTCTTGAGATTGTTGTGGCATCCCTGCGGACACCTCCACAATTCTGCCATCCTTCTGTCTGTGGTTGCTTTCTGTGCCTTCTTGGGTCGTAGGTTAGTCCATTTGTGGATGTTGTCTTCCCATCGTATATTTTCAAGTCCATTGGCCCTCGAGATGTGACCATACCAAATCAGCTTTCGCTTATGATCAAACTTTTTCTAATATTCTGGTCATATAAAAAAACACAATACTTTATTGAAAATATATATATATATATACGGGAGGGGAAGGTCGGAGGACAAGACGCGGGCAGTGCCATATGTGGGAGAGCAACACCAAAAGATGGACTAACATCAGTCTGGCAGAGTGTACTGTCAAGACAAGAAACAGGGTATTGGAGGTGTAATGCAACCAACCTTCGTTACGGAGGCGGTATTTGAATTGAATTGAAAGCAGTGAGAACACCGCAAGTGAGAATTGTGTCAACTCAGGTGGGGGCCTATTTCATATGGGATTAGGTTTTGAAATAAATAGAATAGTTTGTTTTTCCAAGGTCAGATACTTTTTGATCCGTCCTTGTATGCTGGTGTGAAGTCTTGATGTGATATTATGAGCCAATTTCAAACCATTATTGATTGTTTTTTTTTTAAAGTTCTGGTCTGTTTGTATACAACACGACCTTGGAGTACACCTGCAATACTGGATACGTACTGAAAGGGGAGAACATGCTGATCTGTCTGAAGGAAGGAACTTGGTCATCACCTGCTCCAAGATGTGAACAAATACAATGTCCGGTCTTGGACAACCCTGTCAATGGTAAGCTTGCGTGACAGTCGATCAATCAAAACCTTTCAGCTCCCTGTAGAGCATGTCTTTGATATGTCATGTCATGTCATGTCATGTAAGATATTCTTTCCAAAACGTAGTCTCCTTTATAGCAGCCCTGAACACATCTCGGTTTCTGACAAGACGAGCCGCTTCACATGAATCTATTAAAAAAATCAGTAATGTCTAGATACCATCTTCGTTTCTAATTCTATCCATTCTTGCTACTCTAAGCATTCTGTGTAGGCATTTCATCTCTGTTACGAGTCGTGCTCAAATGAAACCAGACCTAACTGCACCAAGTGAACATACGTACGATGTGCATGATGGTGTCACTTCTGGTGTATACAGTGTATACAAACTGTCAAGTTTGCAAAATTTCATTATTCTCCGACTCATAGGTTCCTCAGCAGGCCATGAAAACATGGAGGGTGTGGTACGGAATCCGTCCAGAGTTGATCAGCGAGCGGTGATTCGGTTTCTAACAGCTGAAGGATGTCGACCAAGGCGTATTCACCTGTCATTATGTACAAAAGAAACGAATCACCATCTTCGAATCGCAGCAAGTGGTTCAAACTCCAACCCATGTGTTCTTCCTTATGGTGGTTGGTCAGCAACCGAGGTACCCATTGGGAACACACCTTCCGATACTTCAGTTTCTTGCTAACCACCATTTGAACTGTTCCTAGCGACACATCAAATTCCTCTGCTAGCGAACACAAGCTCCTACAACAGTCCACCCGAATTGCTGCATCAATTTTGGCGATGGCATCTGCGACGCAACAATATGTGCCTGACCTGGTCTTGGAAGATCTTTCTTTAACTTGCGTCCTTTAAAGATCGTTGTCCAGTTCTTCACTGTTGTCTTCAACATACTTTTGACACCATACCCTGCCTGCATTCTGCGATGAATGTCAATGGTCGACATCCTTCAGCTGTTAGAAACTGAATCACTGCTCGCTGATCAACTCTGGACAGATTCCATATTACAACCTCCATGTTTTCAATGGTCTGCAGAGAAAACTATGAGTCGGAGGATAATGAAATTTTGCAAACTTGACGGTTGGTATGTGCTGTTTACACCTGAAGTGATGTCATCATGCGCATCGTACATATGTTCACTTGGTGCAGTTAGGTTTGGTTGCATTTGAACACACCTTGTAGAATGTTTCTTTTATCTTTGTCAATGTCCAATTTTGGCACTTAACGCACAATGTTGGTAGGAATATCGTGTTGTATAGCGTTTGATTTTGTTTAGAGCGCCAAAGACTCGCTCCTCAACTCTTCTCCTATTAGTAAGAAAATTGCCTTGGTGAGGTAACTAGGAACTAGCCTTTTGCTGCCAGAGGCTATGTGTTGCTGATGGCTTGTGAACATTGTGAAGGAAGTCAGAGCTTATCCTCAAGTAAACTCCCAGCGATGACAATTCAAATTGATTTATCATCATGGAAAGAATCTGAATGGTAGAGCAGTTAGTGTTCTTGTGTCCCAAGGCAGAGGGACCAAGTTTGATTCCTGATCTTGACTTACATGTTCCAGTCTTCTTCTGCTCCATTATGTTCCTTACAAAGCATAAGGTCATGTTTGTAGTAAGACACCTTACAGGAAGTTTGTGACAGGTCACTTGGTGTGCTCTTGCTGAGGTTGTGTTTGTAGCAAATTGTTTTACATGATGGATTGCTAGCCCCAAACACAACATTCTTTAGTTGATTTTACAACATGCATATAAAGTGCAGTGTCCCTATTTTTCTCTTCCCAAAAAGGGTAAACAGCAATGCGCCAGTTTACTCAGCTGTAAATTGGACCTAACTGACAGTTTGAGTAGACAAGGCCCAGTGAAAGCTGAGTTAAATGAGAACTAACACTTTATACCCAACATCAACGCATGCTATGAGATGAGCTTGACCTTTTATCATTTTGAAAGCCTACAACATATTTACAACTAATGTTTTGTAATATATGTTGTATTGCAGGAAATGTTGCACTTGTTGGACAGACGTTCTCGAGCATTGCAGGCTACATTTGCAACAGAGGTTTCCGGCTGGTTGGGGTAGACGCTAGGACCTGTCAGGCTGATGGGACATGGAGCGCTGAACCCCCCAAATGTCTTAGCATAAACTGTCGGGAGCCAGAGCCACTAGTTAATGGCAGAGTTGATTACAAAGATTTGTTCATAGGATCAATTGTCAGGTTCGGAATGTGTGCACGTAACTGAATGTCATTAAACTGGTTTAGAAAACACTGCATAAAACCAGTTTATTCTACTACTTGTCTTGTCTTTCCCATAACCCCAAGAGATCGCATGGCTTATCGATGTGCCTTGGGCATGTTGCTAACCAGGCATGGCCCAATCTCTCCCAGGTGATGTGTTAGTCCATCTTTGACTCGTGTGTACATCTCCCAGACACACCAAGACCGGTGCTGTCAGCAAACAGGCCGAAGGGCACCAATCTCGTGAAGTTCAGCCGTGTGCACTGGGCCGTGGAAATATGATACAAGTAACCGAAATACTATTTTTCAAATAGCTCATGACCATGCCAGGATAATCTGTGAGAGAAACACCACAAAATTAACGGACTAACTAATCCAAATTAAAAACAGCAACACATTTCCGTGGACACAGTTTAAGCCGTCGACTATTGGGAATTCCAATCAAATCCGTGACCTGGCGACATCTATGATGGACTAAAACATGAAAACAAAATTAGACCAACTGCCTGTTAGGCACGATCTTTGCTGTTCTCATGAATATGTAAACATTTATAAGATACTAGCTTTACTAACTTGCTTCACACGGGATGCAGATTCTGATTCATTCTTTGCATATATTATTTCATGTTCCCCTGAAAAACCTAAAAATAACTGGTCGAAAGAAAACCACTGACACAAATAAATTTGGTTTGCTTGTTTTCTGACGGGTCATCATCATGTAGCATATCCTTTATAAAACGTCGCTCCCATCACAGTCTGTCTGAAAGAAACTCATTCCCTTGCCAAAACTCCAGCCTCTGTCACAGTCATACCCAAGCATTCCTGGATATCTTGGTGCTATTGTCTTCTTGGTCTACCCCTTCCTCTTTTGCCTGGCCCCATACCTTCCATCACTGTTCTCTCAAGACCATTGTGTCTCTGGATGTGACCAAAGTATTTGCATTTTCTAGCCAAAATGGAACTGATAAACCAATTCTCCTCCATGCTTAACTCTTGCCAAATGTCTACATTTTTCTTTTTCTCCATCCAGGGAATTCTGATGATCTTTCTGTAACATTTTGACTCAAAGGATTCGATTCTTTGTCTGGAAGTTTTGATAATCGTCCATGATTCACAGCCATAAGCTGCCACAGGAAAAACACAGGCTCTCAAGACTTTTACTTTTATCATTTTGTTGGTGCTCTGCCATAATTTCTTCAGGCTGTTCAGTCTCTGCATTGCCATGGCTAGTCTTCTTTTGAGAAGTCGCCGTTTTTGTCAATTCTGGAGCCCAGATGTTCAAAATTCTGAGGGGTTTGAAACATAAATAGGCAATTGGCACAGAACTGTGTTCTTCACCAGCTGTGAACAACAATTCAGGCATTCAGCGTAAAAGTGGACTTACCCCAGACTGCATGTTGTGGGAACACAATGTTAAAGTACATTTACTCTAGTTTCTACTATAGATAGCATAATTGCCACGCCTCGCCGGCTGCAGAGATGTTTTACAATGGGTTGTCTTTTCTGAGGAACCGTAGGTGCATCGGTCATAAAATTTGTATGGCTAAGTGAGCAGAAAATAGTGACATTGACCTAGAAATTTCAAATAGAATAACCTGGGCAAATTTCACCTCACTAGAGCTCACCTTATCCTATATTTTTTTTTAAATGGGCAGATATATGAATTTTCTGTTTTATAGCTTAGATCTTCTTTTCCTTCTCTGTCTTCCTCCTCTTATTCTTCTTCCTCTTCTTATTTTTCCTTCTCTTTGTTTCTTCCTCCTTCTCCTCTTCTTCCTTCTCTTCCTCTTCCTCCTTTTCTTGTTCCTCCTCCTCTTCCTTTTCCTCCTTCTTCTGATCCTCTGGAGGAATGAGTTTATTCCTCTTCTGTACTGTACCATGTTTGAGGTATTGGTTATAGAGCAGTTTAGTTGCCCATTCACTTGTGCCATTGAGCCTAGTGGGTAGCTTCATTCATCTGTCTTAAGCCAAGTTTGTTGTATCAGTTACCATAAGCGTGTGTCGCTGTAGGATTACTCTGTCATTTATCCGACTGAAGGAATTGTTTTAGAGCTCCCGGTCTTAACCCACCTTAGGTTAGAAGGCTCTCCAACATATGGCTTTGCATATCTCACAGTTTAGACTACGTTTGGCTACCTAGCGTGGGTGCACTTCCATGCCTGAATGTACTCCAAGATTACAGTAGAAATGTATAACTAATTCTATAGGAGCTATTCATTGTTTTGATAGTTTATTTCCTATACATTTGTAATCATTCGTTCAATTTAAAATGAACAAAATTAAGACATTGGATTGCTCTTGAGAGCAGACTTTCAGTTTTGGGATCCCCAAGGAAAGAAAGAGGAAGAAGATAGTTTGTGATGTCCATACAGAGAAATAAGGAAGACTTAGAGGGAGCTGAAATGGATGGTTCACGGCAGGAGGTAACAAAGATCTGTGCTCCACAGGGGGCTGAAATGGATGGTTCACGGCAGGAGGTAACAAAGATCTGTGCTCCACAGGGGGCGGAAATGTTTTTATCATGATGTCCAAAATGTGAGGTGTTGGCCAGAATATCACAGACAATAGCGGCGCTTGCACGGCTTAACAAAATCTGGCAAGATAAACAGTTAGCACTATACACGAAAATCAGATTAATGCGTACACGGATCATGTCAATATTCCTCTATGCTTGTGAGACATGGACAGTTACAGCTGACCTTCAGCGAAGGATACAGGCCTTGGAGATAAGATGTTTCTGAAGACTTTTAAATGTCACGTACAAAGATCGAGTTACTAATGAGGAAATACGAGATAGAATTACAACAGCAATAGAGCCTTTTGAAGACCTCTTGGCAACTGTCAAAAGAGGGAAACTCGCTTGGTAAGGTCACATATCGAGATCAAATGGTCATGCAAATACGATCCTGCACAGAAAGGTGCAAGGCAGATGATGAAGAGGCCGTCCCAAAAAGAGGTGGGAGGACAACATAAAAGATTGAATTAATTTCCAACCAGAAGAGGCACAGGCAGCAGCCACTGACAGAGAGGGGTGGCGTAGAGTTGTGAGGATGTCTTCATGTGTGCCACAACAACCTCACCAGTTACGGAATGACCTGATCAAGGCACCAGTGAGAGCAGAATTTCAACATGTGAAATGAAGTGTTTGAGGAAGGTCACCAGTGTAACTGGTGACACTGAGAAACAAAGTCGTCTTGTGCAGAGTACATTTACAGGTAAAGTAAATATGCTGGTTTGATCATCGCATAAGAATGCACCCTCTTCAGATTTTACTGATGGCTTACCATACTGATAGATCTGGCTACAAGGCAGGAATGCGGCCATGAGGCAGGTGGACAGATAGCATTAGAGTGATTGCCAGATTTCATAAATACTTACTTTACTTACTTTGTGTGTCTGGCAACCTCACAAAGTATTGAACCAGAGATCAACCGCCATGGAAACACTTTCATTTAATGCCATGGTTCTTGCATTCTTGGACAGTTATACAGATGTTCATGGTCCTGGATGACTTTGCATTGCGACATCATCGCCCGCATATCCCCATTTTTTCCAAGTTCGATCAACACCTGCAATTGTCGAAATGATATGGTGATAATCTTTCTCTGATAATGTTAGTTAAATGGATTAGATAAATCAGCAGGAAATAGGGAGATAATTGAACATAGATGGTCAACATATGAATGGACTGACATAATAATATGAGGGACAGTCATTAAGTAACAGTAATTTTATTAATAACATTTTTACAATCGAGCGAACCAGAAATTTGTTGTGTTATTATTCTAGAAAGTCCCAGTGCCTGGCAACACACTCTGTCCACCTGTCCACTAGCTTCTGGATGTCCAGCACATTTTGTCCACTTGTCCACTAGCTTGTGGATGTCCAACACACTTTGTTCACCTGTCCACTAGCTTCTGGATGTCAAACACACTTTGTCCACCTGCCCACTAGTTAGTGCATGTCCATCACACTTTGTCCACCTGTCCACTAGCTTGTGGATGTCCAACACACTTTGCTCACCTGTCCACTAGCTTCTGGATGTCAAACACACTTTGTCCACCTGCCCACTAGTTAGTGCATGTCCATCACACTTTGTCCACCTGTCCACTAGCTTGTGGATGTCCATCACACTTTGTCCACCTGTCCACTATCTTTTGAATGCCCTCTAGAAAAAAAGCCTGTTGTTGTGACCTTCAACCAATTTTTCACCGCCTCCATTACCTCATTGCCGGCTGCCTTGATACCCATCTGCTACACGCTTTCTTATAACCGAAGCTATCATGGACAATTCTGTGCGAATCACAGCGACTCATGGTGACATCTACGACTATTTTATCAATAGTGACTCGCCTGTTGCCACGCCTGATCTGCTGTTTCACAGTATCATTTTGGGGATGGCAAGACCTAGTCATCAAATCATTCAAATAATCACTTGTCCTTTTCAGAATAATCACCATCTAAATCTATTTTATTGGCCTCCAAATCCTTGAGAATACTTTAAACAGCTTGTTCTGTTGTTAGCCTTTAAGAACAGTTATTTCCTCAATTTTCAAACTGCTTTCCATCATCAAAAACATCATGAGAAAATGGTTAGTTGTGAGTGCCGTTATATTTATTATCACTGGAAATATGTGTACTGCATAGACGTCCCAACGTTATGGCTAAAATCCAAGCATTACAGCCCAAAATACACCTTAAAATAATGGTCCACTTGTCACACCAAATAATTGGTGACTCGTAGAATTTGATATTCACATACACCCCAGTATGTGGGTGTCACGAGTACATAGGCTTAATTGGAGGAAGCATTACAAAAATGATAAAGATCTTTTCTCTTTTTGTTCAAACAGTCCTTCCAGTTGAGTATTCTGTGAGTTGGGGTTGTGGATGAGTGCAAAGATGGCTGGCGAGTCCAATTTGGTATCTGCATATAATCGCAGGCAGTGAGTGGATGGAATGTTTGCTTCATGAGATGGTGATAGTTCATAGGCTTTTCTATCCCTTATCCGTTGTTCTGCTGCAGCCTTTTTTGGAAGCCTCGCATGATGATGCGGAAAGCTGTGCACCAGGTTGTATGGTATTGCGCAGCATCTTCCCATGTTTCGAGGTTTATGCTGAAAGCCTTTAGAGACATTTTAAGCGTATCTTTAAAGTGCTTTTCTTGGCACCCCTGGGAGTGATTGCACCTCTGCATCTCCTCAAAGAAGATTATTTTTAGTAGCCGGCAGTCTGGTATACGATCCACATGACCCGCCCAGCGAAAAGATTATTTTTAGTAGCCGGCAGTCTGTCATGTGAACCACATGACCCACCAGCGAATCAGTGATGGTATTATGATTGCCCACATTAACAGAGCAGCTGTTAAGGACATCATCCACAGGAATCTGAAGTGTTTTGATTGGTTTAATATATTGCTTATTTGCTGTTTTTCAGGTACTACTGTAACAAGGGCTACTTTCTTGACGGGGATACAATCAGGAGGTGTCAGGATGACTTGAATCTGGCTGGGGAAGAGCCGAAGTGTAAGCCTGTCAACTGTGGAAGTGCTGGGGACCTGAACAATGGCAGGGTCACACTCTCAGACAGGGGGACAGTGTTTGAAGGCGTGGCCACATTTTCTTGCAATCAGGGCTATGCTTTAAAAGGAGTTGCTACTAGAACTTGTGGATCCGATGGTAAATGGACTGAACAAAAGCCTACCTGTAGTATCGTAGAATGTTCAAAAGCCACAAGCATTATTTCAAATGGGCAAACAAATTCAACTGATTCATTTGCCGGGGCTTCGGTTTTATATACATGCAATAAAGGGTACAAGCTGGAAGGATCATCTATAAGGACGTGCAGACCCAATGGAACCTGGGATGAGCAAATTCCATCTTGTACGGCAGTTGAATGCTCACCACCAAAGCTGCCTAACGGACATGTATCCAGTTTTCAAAGGGAGTTTGGAATTGTTATAAAGTTCTCCTGCAGAAGTAACTATCGCTTACAAGGCCCATCAGAGAGAACCTGTATGGAAGATGGAAATTGGAGTGGAGATGAGCCACAGTGTTTGAAGATTAAATGTGAACCTCCTGTACAAGTTGTTAACAGTGAAGCCACAGTTATCAATGATACAGCCATTAGTTATACTTGTTATATTGGATACAGCTTGATTGGGGAATCTGTGAGAGTCTGTGGCGACGATGAAGTCTGGAGACCAGATGTTCCAATCTGTCAAATTGTCACTTGTGAAGACCTGTCATTGGCTACAATAGCCGATGGAAAAATTGTCTACACTTCCAATAAATACGAAGATTTTGTTTCATATACTTGTAACATTGGGTACACTCTGAAGGGAGAAGAGAAGAGACAGTGCTTCTCTTCTGGGCAATGGGGCGGGGAAGAACCAACATGTGAGATAGTATCATGTGGTCATCCTGGAACCTTGTCCAATGGCCAAGTCCTTCAAGGAAGCTACACTTTCAACTCCACTGTGAGATTCTTATGCAATGAAGGATATAATCTTGATGGTACGCAGCCACTGTTGTGTAAAAGTGGTGGTGTTTGGGAAGGCACATTTCCCACTTGTAAAAGAATATTTTGTCCAGAACTTTCTCCAACCATCCGTAACGGTGATGTGAATGTTTTAGCTCTGACAGTAACTAGTACAGCAGAGTACACGTGTCACAAAGGCTTCCACTTAATAGGAGAGGCATTGAGAGAATGTCTTAACACTGGACTGTGGTCAGGCAAAGAGCCATTTTGTGCTGAAGTGTCTTGTATTCCCCCACCACCAGTACAACATGCTATCATGGACGGAACCAAATTCGACTTTGGTGATGCAATCTTCTATACCTGCTCTGATGGGCACTATCTTCTGGGTGACTTTACCCGCGTCTGCCAGCAAGATGGGTCTTGGTCAAATAGAGCTCCTGACTGCCTGCCTGTCAACTGTCCAGAACCAGAATGGATGGAAAATGGTTGGTTTCAAGGGGAGTCTGGTACCTTCCAAGCGGTAATCACATACGTATGTGAAGAAGGATATGAACTTGTTGGCTCATATGAGCGTGTTTGCCAAGCTAATGCTACATGGTCAGGGCATGACCCAGTTTGTAACAGAATCTCATGTGGTACTCCTCCAGCAATAGCCAATGCTGTCGTGGACCAAGTGGAAAATCATGTTTTTGAAGCTAAAGTTGTGTATTCTTGCATAGAAGGATACACAGAACATGGACTTGATACAACTGAATGCTTGTCTAACAGATCATGGTCATTCTTCGACTACTCCTGCACCATTGTGTCATGTCCACCCTTCACAGCAGATGACATCCCTCATGGCACTGTTGATGTCACAAGCTTCACCTACGGGAGTCTTATATCATTCACATGTAATGAAGGCTATACACTTTCCGGTAGCTCAAACACAGCTTGTACAGCACAAGGATTATGGAGCAACAGTCTCCCAACATGTCAGATAGTCCAGTGTAACACACTTGCTGACTTGACACATGGAACAGTCTTCTCCACCTCTATTGACTTTGGCAGCTTAGCATCTTTTGTCTGTGATACAGGTTATAGACGTGTTGGATCTGAGGTTATACAGTGCTTAAGTTCTGGTCAGTGGAATGAGTCTCAGCCACTGTGTCAGATCGTCGCCTGTGCTGCTCCACCAAATTTCATCCCTAGTGGTCAGCTGAACGATCCCAAGTCAGAATATGTCTACAGAGACACCTGCTCCTACAGATGTGACTTTGGCTATGAGTTAGGTGGGAGTAACTTGTTGACATGTTTAGAGACAGGCTATTTTGATCTACCTCCTCCTAGCTGTGTCAGGATTAAATGCCCAACGCCCGACAACATTGAGAATGGTGTATTTATACTGTTTGATAATGAAACTGTTGTCTATGAATGTGTAGAAGGCTTTGATCTCGTGGGAGCCTCAACTTTGGAATGTTTACTTGGAGGACAGTGGGGTGGGCTTACCTCTTCATGTACACCAGTTATTTGTCCTGACCCTCAGGCTCTGACCAATGGTTGGATTGAAGGAAACGAATTCACGTATGGACGCAGCATCACACACAAATGTGACCCGGGTTTCTATTTGGAGGGATCTGAAGTCCGCGTCTGTTTATCCAACCAGACCTGGAGTCACGAGGATCCGGGATGTGCTCCTATCAGCTGTGGGAAGCCTTTAGAGGAGTTTGAGCATGGTAGCATAGAAGGAGGTATTTTGTTTAGAGAGAGGCTTGATTATACATGCCTGCCAGGCTTTGAGATTCAGGGTGGAAGCTCCAGACAGTGTCAGGCTGATGGTACCTGGAGTGATGTGTCTCCAGTTTGTATTCGGCTTAGCTGCTCTGCTCCTAGTGATGTGCAACAAGGGGTTATTTCTGGAAATTCCTATATGTTTGAGGATGTTGTTACGTACTCCTGTGAGGAGGGTTATGAACTGAAAGGGGAAGCTTTGAGGATCTGTGAGTCGTCGCTGACTTGGAGTGGCAGAGACCCGTATTGTGAAAGACTTTCATGTGGTGAGCCAGCCACTCTGGTGAATGGACTTGTAATTGGTGAAGCTTATCTATTTCAGGACCAAGTCAGTTTTTCATGCAATATTGGATACAAACTCACTGGATCTGAACAGAGGATCTGTGAGGCTAATGGTCTGTGGTCGGGAGCAGAGACATTCTGTCAGCAGTTGTTCTGTCCACAACCACCTGTTGTTATGGGAACCACAAACAATGCCACTGTGGAGCTAGACCTCTACTCTGTGTATTCAGTGATCTCGTATGTGTGTAGTGTAGGTCATATCATGAATGGAACTGGAACAAAGATTTGTGAACCATCCGGCACATGGTCTGAAAACTATCTAGCATGTTTTCCTGTGTCCTGCCAAGCAATTCAGAGCATTGAACATGGTAGTGTTATTGGCGTTTATTATACATACTTGTCTCTTGTAGAGTTCCAGTGCAACACTGGATTTGAATTAGTTGGGAACTCAACCCTACAATGTACAGAATATGGAATCTGGAACTCAGACATTCCTTTCTGCTCTGTGATTGTGTGTTCATCCATTGTGATTGACAATGGATATCTGATCCTGCATCCAAATGAATCTTCAAGCCTTGATGTTATTAGGGATGAGCTAGCGTACATATATGGAGATATCGTGACATTTGAGTGTAATGCAGGTTTTGAGGTGTCAGGTGCACGGAAGAGCCAGTGTCAGTTAGATGGGTCTTGGTCAGTCACAGACACAGGATGTTCTCCAGTCAAATGCCCAGAGCCTTCTGGGATAGCTAATGCCGTGTTTGCTGAGGCTCTCCTGACGTTTGGGAGTACCCTACGAATCTCCTGTGTGGACGGTTATGATTTGATTGGTGACTCAGAATTAACATGTGGAGCTGATAGAAACTGGGAAGAACCCTTGCCCAAATGTGTTCTCCTTGCTTGTGGCTCACCTCCGACTGTTCCAAATGCTGTAATTGAAGGTAATAGCTTCAAACAAGGTGAGACGATTTCTTACAGGTGCAAAAGTGGATACGAGCTCATTGGTAACAGTCTGTTGACATGCGGGGAAAATAGTGCTTGGTTAGGCTCTCCACCCAGCTGTGTGGAAGTAGACTGCGGTCCTCCACCAGTATTGCCTGCATCCACAGTCACTGTGGTCACAACAACTTTCAGGAGCAAGGCAGAACTCAGGTGTAATTCAGGATATATTCTAATAGGAAATTCTAGCATTGTCTGCAGTGCAGACCGCACTTGGAAACATGCTCCGGAATTGTCATGTACTCCAGTAGATTGTGGACAACCACCATCACTGCTAAACAGCATCTTCTCAGTAACCACCACTACACTTGGCAGTGTGGCTGTGTACAGCTGCGACAAGGGACACTTCATGGCAGGAGAAAGCTCTCTTATATGTGATGAAGATGGGTCATGGGTTTATGAATACCCAACATGTTCTCCTGTTGACTGCTTGGAACCACCAACCATTGACCAGGCAACATACACCACTAGTGGGACTGTCTATCTCAGTGTTGCCTACTACAAATGTGTTGAAGGATACACTCACATTCACGCCAACAGAACCTCTCTTCAGTGCGGAGACATGGCCACATGGCAAGGAGAACTGCCAGCCTGTCAAATTGTGGACTGTGGAGCTCCGCCAGATTTTCCTCACAGTTATTACTTGTTAGACAACAACAGAACAGATTATTTCTCCAATGCTATTTATCATTGTGAATCTGGTTACACAACGGAAGTAAACAACAAATATTTCACATGCACTTCATCAGGAATTTGGGACGGTATTGCTTTCAATTGTAATCCAGTGGAGTGCTCAGATTTTCCCTCCATTTTACATGCAAATAATTTCATAATGAATGAAACAACATTTGGATCATTAGCTTATTTTTCATGTTTAAAAGGATATGTAAAAACAGGTCCAGAGCATATAGTCTGTACGGAGACAGGTCAGTGGTCTAACGATGACCATGCCTGTCTGCCTATAGAATGTCAGGAACCGGTGAACCCACAGTATGGAACTGCGGAATACAATGCTACTACATACACATCCACCGTTTTCTACCACTGTTTTCCTGGGTATGTCCTTGATGGCAGTCAATCCTATGAATGCTTGGACTCTGGACTTTGGTCTGCCACATCTCCTACATGCGCTATTGTTGACTGCAAGATCCCACCAGATATTCAGCATGGTGAAGCTTCATATACAGCCACAACTTACCAAAGCCTTGCGGTTTACTCGTGTATCCCTGGCTACACTTTAAATAACACACATACTTTGATTTGTGAAGAAAGTGCATTATGGGTTGGACTGATACCTTCCTGTATCGCAGTAACCTGCAAAGAGCCTAAACAACATCCAAATAGTCAAGTTGTTTTCACAAGCCTGACATACCAGTCCACAGCAGTCTTCAATTGTGAACCTGGCTACAGGCTTGTTGGCGAGTCTTTGCTAACATGTATAGAAAATGGTACCTGGTCCTCGGAGCCACCACAGTGCTCAGCACTGGACTGTTCGTATCCCATTCAGATAAGTCATGGTCAAGTAACTATTTCAGGCACCAGCTTTGGCTCCTCCGCCACTTACATTTGTGACAAGGGTTACCTGATGCAAGGATCCAGCATACTTTTCTGCAATGCTGATGGTGCTTGGAACAGCTCTGCTCCAACTTGTAATATTGCCAACTGCAAAGACCCACCAAAAATAACAAATGGAGTTACCATTTCAAATGCCACTACGTATTTATCTACGGCCACTTATCAGTGTAACAAAGGTTACCAGATCAAAGGGGCTAAAGTCGTAACATGTGCAGAAAATGGAGAGTGGAGTGCAAAAGAAAAGTCAAGCTGTGAACTTGTCACATGTCCTGAACCACCTCGTATATCAAATGGATTAGTCTCATTTAAAGAACTGAAGTTTGGCTCAGCAGCTTATTACACATGCAATGCAGGATATACCTTGTCTGGTTCATTTGTAATCCACTGCGGAGCTGATGGGGTATGGGATAAAAACCATCCGATATGTCGTGAACCAACTTGCCCGGCTCTGTCGGATATTCCTAATGGATTTGTGAAGATCAGCAGTACTCGTGTAGGCGGTGACGCCAACTTTTCATGTTCCACTGGCTTTTTTATTGAAGGAGAAAGTCGACTTGTTTGCCTGAAAAATCAGTTGTGGTCAGCAGAACTGCCAGTTTGCAAACGAGTCAACTGTGCTCCGCCCCCTGTTATTGCTAATGCCATGATAACTGCGGACACAGGAAGAAATGTTTCATCAAAAGTCACCTACTCCTGTATTAAAGGTTATCAAATGGTCAACGACGAAGACAATGAGATTATCATCACATGTGAGTTTGACGGCGACTGGTTTGGCAAGATTCCATCCTGTGAAATTGTCGTTTGCTATGACCTCCCACCTGTGATTCCTCACAGTATGCATGTCTCCAATGGTGACACATATACTTCTCAAGTAACATACACCTGCAACCCAGGTTACACAATGTCAGGCAAGCCATTCATAGTATGTGATCACATTGGTCAGTGGTCGACTGATGACCCGCCCTTCTGCACACCGCTCTCGTGTGGCAACCCGCCTATCTACGACAAGTCTTTGTATGAGGGCACAGATTTCACTTTCAGCCAGTCTGTTAACTACACCTGTGAACCAGGTCATGATCTGATTGGAGTATCACTGTCTGTCTGTCAGGTAGATGGCAAGTGGTCTCCTGTGGCCTTTACATGTCAAGGTGAGCTATTTGATCACACTAACAATATGCTAATCATGTTTTAGGCCACAGGTTCCCAACCTGTTTCAAATCGCAACCCCATTTTATAAAAGCAAAGTTACTCGCGACCCCAATTCATTTAGAAGAGGCTCTTTAATGGGATGAAAGCAAATACATTGAAAATCGATTTTTCAGTATAATATAATTTAAACTTACTACATATTTATGGATTACACAATCAACTCATCTGATTAGTGGCAGAAACATACGATTTGTTATATTTTGCAGAATTCACTTATGTAAACAAATCTCTGTGCAGGACGCGATGATGTGATTTTTTTCACCCCCCAAAAAAACTACTTGCATAAACACTCAGGAATCTGCACGTTGATGTTTGTGACTATCGGTTGTCTCAGTGTATCCACTGGGAACATAAAATATTTAACTGGTTTGGGTTATTTTCGATATTTAAAAATTATATTATTTAAACTTTTGGACACAGATTAAAAAATGAAATTTGTTTTAAAATCAGACTATTTTTTAGTTTACTGTTTCACCGGTAAACCACTGAAAACCTTTGGGATCGCGAAACATGTTTTGGGAACTCGTGATTTAGTCTATAAAAACCGCAGAATGGTTTTTAATCGACTTTTGGCCTTTGGTGCAACTGCAGCTTCGATCTGTTTATTTCTCCTTTAATTCTGATTCTTGTTTTGACAATGCTGGAGGAACCAACTCACTTATCATCTACATACCTAGTCATTGTTCCTATCCGATGTAATTTCCATATTTCTCTGAATACCTTTATTGGCAATGCAATCCTTGCCCTAATTTCCGTCTCGTGCAACAATTGTTAATTGAACATTCAAGTTGATTTAATTCCATCAGACCTGTGACTAGGTTTGTATCTGAACTATTGCAGTAGCGGTTTCTCCTACACTTTCTCTTATTTAATTAAGGTGCCATGTTGTTATGGATCGAGCAGCCTCCGGGCCTGTGCCCTTGACCCAATACCATGTAATTTTATCTGCATGTGTTTATCAGCTATGAAGGTGCCATGATGAAGTATATTTTATGACATGCATAGTCTTTCTAAACTTCTTTTCCAAAACAACCAGACTAATCATTCTGAATCTTCTTGAAGCTTGGCTGCAATGGAAGATTCTTGTTTTTTTTTGGGATGGGACTATCTTTTTGAGTTCCACAAGTGAAATTCCAGTTGATTATTTCCAATTTTGCACCTGTCTGACTCTTCTTCTCTTCTCGTTTGTCACATTTTATCTCTTTCTACGTCTATGTGTGAAGTGAAGTCATCTGGATAAAGGTTGCCGCAGCGGTATGACAATGGTGTGTTCTTTCTCCACTTTTACTCATAATTTGAAACATTCACACAGTTGGCTAACGCCTAGGAGTCCCTCGATGAACTGTTGTTTGCTGATGATTTGAGACAACCGAACCTCTCAATTTTACTTGTAACAGATATGCCCTGAAGATCAACACAGAAAAGACAGAGATTATGAGGATATGGCAAGTAAGGAAGTCCAAATACCTAGGAAGTATGTTCACTGATGACAGCAGAATTCAGAAGGCGAACAGTGTCCATTATCAAATTGCACCAATTTTGAAATGCCCAGGAGGGCTTCTTTCAGCTAAGAGGAGGCTGATAAATGCGCTGTTCATCCCTACATTGTGTTACCAATGTCAGTCTTGGTCCTTACTAGAAACACAAGAGTGTAAGGTCCAGAGCTGTGAGATGCGCTGTGTGAGAAGTGCAGCCAGAAAGACAATCCGTGACAGAATCAGCAACACTTTGCTGAGGTAGACAGTGGGGACAAACCCAGTTAGTGCTAACATCGACACACACAAAATCAAGTCATTTGGACATTTAGTCAGAATGCATTAAGAGCATATCATATTCATGTCTCCGGTGCACGAGCAAGGGGTCAACCTCGACATCGGTGCATGAGGGTGTCTCTGACACTCTCAAGAAGTTACATCTAGCAATAGCGTGAGCTTCCCACCTGTCAATAACAAGAAATCTACACATCCCGCCTCTCGGTGACATCTCATGGCAAGGGCAGTGGGACAAAAGAAGTAGTAGCGGAGAGCTCTTCAAGCATTCCAAACAGCTTTAAGTGGAGATAATTCATCTCTATTGGTCAGTGATCAGTATGCAATTGGCTAAGCATATAACAGTCTTGCAGGATATGTTTGGCTGCTTGCCTGCACATACACATGAGTGATGGAGTCAATTTTAGCCAGTGTAAATGGCCATTAAATCTGTTGTATTGGTTGGCCAGAATTCTCTCCCTTGCACCTTCAGGCTCCACAAGGTACACTTGGGAGACCTCCAGTAGCTGGTTGTGGGTTCTGTCGAGGCTTAGAATCTGGCCCTACTCCTGCCTGGAAGAGCTTCACGATGCAAGCACTATATCAAATATTTTTAGAATTTGGCGTAGGCATACAAAAAAAGACTGGGCGGCTTCATGGTTGCTGGTGCACCTCTTGGTCTGGAGGTATTTCTGTCTTCAGCACCTGTTCTATGGTGGAGTGTGCCGCACCTTCCCTCAACTGGCTGGGGACTTAACTTCCTTTTTTTTCCCCTCTCATTGGGGTTAAACCCAAACTTTAGCAAGATTACTGAGTATAACAGGGTTCACCGACGTGTAAGTGAGGCACCTGTCTGACTATGCTGTCAAGTTTCTTTATGAGGGTATATTATTTCCATCGCAACTTTATTTCCCTAATCTCCAGCTTCATTGGTTGGCGTTTATTTTGCCACGGACCTGTTTAAATCATCGGACCATTTCAGATGAAGTATGCGATGAAGACATCTTTTATTAAAAGATATCTTTTATTAAACGCCTGCAGCATCTTAGTTCTTAGCTCTTTGTTGACCTGTACTTCTACAGGGGCAGATGCCCCTGTGCAGGTCCCAGATCTGATATGCTCTCGATGTATCCGGGAGGAGTATTTCCTGCTTAGCGGGCTAGGCTCGAGCAGCTTATTACTTCGCTGCTTTGGGAAAAGTGCCGTGGATGGTGGTTAACTGATGTGCGAATCCATCTTAATAGACTCAAACACTAGAGCAAAGTAAACCTGCTGCCTATTAGGTGTCATCTATGCTGCTCTAAACAAACCACCTAACCATGGTCAGTGTTATGCCATGTGACACAGTTAGCCGCCTCTTACGACATGCTTTCTATGGGGCAGTGGTGCTGTTCTTGTCATTCTCATTCACAAATACCCTGGTGGACCACAGTTTAGTTACAAGCCATATATATTATTTATCCATGTTTCACTATGCATTTTACATCTATATAGTACCGATTCTCAAACACCATAGAGAGACTAAACAATTTGGGAAATGGGAAACTAAAGCGAAGAAACTTTGCAGAAATAGCCAAAGCAAAGATGCACGAAGATCCCATAAACGCACTAACAACACCAAAACCCATCACTACTGTACGAAAACCTACCTGGAGGCAGGATATATTTCCAGAGGTGGTAGAAAATATACCAGGTATTGGAAACAAAAACTGCCAGACTGAAAAAGAAAGGAGAGATACTACCCTAAGCTTTATATCGAAAAACTACCCAAGCATGGACTGGACCCATGCATACACCGACGGTTCTGTAACAAACACTACACAGAACGGAAGGGCAGGAGCATTCCTGAACCTACCAAATGGCAGAAAAATAACACTGTCATTCGCTACTGGTAAGTACACAAGCAATTTCAGAGCGGAGGCAGAGGCACTGTGAGGGCGGCAGTGGAAGAAATGGTGACACACAATGAAAATGAAAGCCATATAGTCCTGCTTACAGATGCTCTCGCCGTAGTAACAGCGCTAAAAAGCCAGAAAAACACTGAGCTTAATGACTTAAGAGCAGCACTCTGCAAACTGTGCCAGCAGTCCGCACCAAAAAGGGTAGTGGTCCAGTGGGTCCCATCACACTGCAACATCCAAGGCAACGAGGAGGCAGACAGACTGGCAAAAGAAGGTGCAAAACTACCACAAACAGATACTAGTATGATGTACGAAGAGTCAAAACGGCTTATCAAAGCCAGATACATGACCAAATGGGAAACCGAACATACTGGTTACACCAAAAACGATGCCTATTACCAGTTGAACCGAAGAGAGCAGGTCGTGGTCTTCAGACTTCGCACTGGCCACAATAGACTAAGGTACCACCTATTCAACAAATTGAAGATAGGTGGTACCGACGAATGCCCGTGCGGTACTGGTAAAATGACCGCTGAACATCTGCTGCAGAACTGCCCGACATACGAGGATCAGAGAGAGCAGATGTGGCCATCACCAGTGGAACTGCAAGACAAGCTCTATGGCAGTGGCGACAGCCTCAGGATGACCGCCGCTTTTTTCGAAAAAATAATGGTTACTGTCTGACTGCGTACGAAGAAGAAGAAAACACCATAGAGTGCTGCTTTCAACTAAGAGGAGACTGATAAATGCACGGTTTATTCTTACATTATGTTACCAATGTAAATCTTTGTCCTTACTAGAAACACATAAGAGTAAATTCAAGAGCTGTGAGAAGTGCAGTCATAAAGACAATCCGTAACTCCACGCTGAGACAGATAGTGGTGACAAACCCTGTTAGTGCCTACATTGACTCTCAACAAACCCTGTTAGTGCCTACATTGACTCTCAACAAACCCAGTTAGTGCCTACATTGGCGTCCAAAAAATCAAGTGGTTTGGTCATTTAGTCAGAATGCATTATGACCAGCCTGCAGTAAGAGCATATCGTATGCAGGTCTCCAGTCCATAAGCAAGGGGCCAACCTCAGCATAGGTGGATCTAGTGTGTCTCTGACACGCTCAGAAAGTTATACTTAACAACAGCACTAGCCACCCATCTGGCGATAATAAAAAATCAACACATTCCGATATTCTGCGACACCTCATGTAAAGAGCAGTAGGACACAAATAAAAAGAAGAGCATTAAAATGTGGGTAAATCTTTTAATATTTTACTATCCCAATGTAGGTTACTGAGTATTCTTGTGAATTTTCCATCCTTACCTACATCTCATGTATGCGTTCATCCTATGTGATAGTGAGGTGGACTGACCAAAGACCTAGACCTGCATTAGTACATTGCTGCAAATGATCGTGGGACACACAGAATATTCTTTGTCTCCGCGCATATGGCACATATGTCGGACTGACGCCGAGGATAATGTGACAATGTGTGGCCTACATCCCTTAGACATTTGGTTAGCCTCTCATGGACTGCCCAATGCCCTCTTGTAAACCTCTATTTGTATTTCTGTGATCCATGCTGTTTTTGTGTGTTGGCCATGTGTCCTATTACTGTTGCATCTATCTGCTATTCATTGACAGTTCGACAATGCAACCCTGTGATCCAGCTGCCACAATATGGAAGGATGCTGAGCAGAGCTGATAGTGGTATTTACATTGTAGGATCAGCGATTGAGTTTGCTTGCCAGGATGAGTACACCCTTGTTGGCTCACGCTCACTGACATGTTCTGAAAGCGGTGAATGGGATTCTAGTCCACCCCAGTGTTTATACATCATTGGTAAGTCATGCATTCTTGCACAACATACAACACCTGTTAGATAGGGAGACTGCAATCAATGAAGCTTCTTTTCTAGAGTCAGAGGAAAACTACGAGGGGCATTCAAGTCAAACCCAAACTTTTTTTTGGTAACGAAAAAGACAATTTTCAAGTAGTGAAAATGCCATTTATTTTTGTATATAATCTGCAACATTTATGCACTTATCCCAGCGTTTAATTAATGCTTGAAAAACTTCAGCCCAGACAGATTTGTCAGTATGTCTGAACCAATCCAGGACAGCCCCTGTTTCACTTCGTCATCAGTGCTGAAATACTGACCTCCCAGGAATTATTTTAGGGGTCCAAACAGGTGTAAATCGCTTGGACTGAAGTCTGGGCTGTAAGGTGGATGTGACAATACCTCCCAGTCAAGTTGCTGCAGATGGCACATAGGGCAGGAAGATAGAAATCCAAAAGGCAAAATCTAACCCCAAGAAAGGGAAAACAGCAGGACCAGATGGAATAGCAGCAGAAACTATAATGGCAGATATAGACAAGGACATCTCAATAAACTGCCTAATAAGGGAGACCTGGCAGATATAGACAAGGACATCTCAATAAACTGCCTAATAAGGGAGACCTGGCAGATATAGACAAGGACATCTCAATAAACTGCCTAATAAGGGAGACCTGACAGATGTAGACAAGGACATCTCAATAAACTGCCTAATAAGGGAGACCTGGCAGATATAGACAAGGACATCTCAATAAACTGCCTAATAAGGGAGACCTGGTAGATATAGACAAGGACATCTCAATAAACTGCCTAATAAGGGAGACCTGACAGATGTAGACAAGGACATCTCAATAAACTGCCTAATAAGGGAGACCTGGCAGATATAGACAAGGACATCTCAATAAACTGCCTAAAAAGGGAGACCTGGCAGATGTAGACAAGGACATCTCAATAATAATAGCTGTCCATCGTTGTCGATGAGGACCGCCGACATCATCCTTGTCACAGATTTCCCTGTTGGGTGTGGGTGCGCATGTGGCTGAACAGGCCAATGCAAGCACGAAAACATCTGCTACATATCGGGCACACGAGGTTTGTAGAAGGGGATGGTGTTCCCGCTGCTCGGGATTTCCGCGTCTCGCGTCTGTTCTGGGCTTTCACAACACGGTCATCTTCACCGGCAGCTACACCCGATTTGACTGCACTTCTCCAGTCAGATCTGTTTTTCGCAAGACATTCCCAGGTGTCGAAGTCTATCTGGCAACTTTTTAGTGAGTCCTTCAGACCGTCTTTAAAACGTTTCTTTAGGCGCCCTCTCTCGCGCCATCCGTCTCTCAGCTCGCCGTAGAGAAGCTTCTTTGGGAGCCGCTCGTCTGACATACGGACGAGGTGTCCGGCCCATCCTAGTCGTGCTTTTTCTAGCAGTGCATGTATGCTGGGCATGTTAGCCCTCGAGAGAACCTCGATGTCAGTGACACGATCTTGCCATCAGATGTGGAATATTCGCCTCAGGCAACCTGTGTGGAAGTGGTTTAACCTCCTTGCATGTCCAGAGTATACAGTCCAGCTTTCGCAAGCGTATAGTAGGGTTGGAATGATGGTTGCACGGTAGACTTTCAATTTGGTCTTGACGCTGATGCCACGACATGCCCAGACCATCGAGCGCATTCTACCAAAGGCTGTGCTGGCCTTTGCTATTCTGCTTGCCACCTCATCGTCTAGGCTGACAGATCTCGACAGCGTGCTGCCCAGATATGTGAATTTGTCTACGGCATTCAACGTCTGCCCGCTGACTAGTCTTTGGTTTTGTGTGCGGCATGCCTGGTGCTGGTTGGTACATGACCTCTGTTTTTTTGGCATTTATGGTCAGGCCAAAATTTTTGCATGCGGCAGAGAACTGGTCCATTCCAACCTGCATGTTCAGTTCTGAGTTGCTCATTAGAGCACAGTCGTCAGCAAATACAAGTTCCCTGATTATGTCGCCAGCCACTTTGGTTTTGGCCTTCATTCTTCTGGAATTGAGTAACTTGCCATCTGTGCGGTACTTTATGGGTATTCCAAGCTCCAATGATCTGAAGGCGTCTGTCATCGTGGCCGCGAACATCATGCTGAACAAAGTCGGGGCGAGTACACATCCTTGTTTTACTCCGTTTGATACTAGAAACGTTTTAGAGATTGCACCGCTGTCCAGTACACGAGCACACATGCCTTCGTGTAGCTGTTTCACCATTGTTATGAACTTGTTGGGGCAGCCAAACTTAGACATTATCATCCACAGCCCTCCTCTGTTTACTGTATCAAATGCCTTTGTCAAATCAATAAATGTGGTGTACAAGGCCTGATTTTGCTCTCGACACTTCTCTTGTACTTGGCGAGCGGCAAAAATCATGTCCACTGTTCCTCTTCCGGCTCTGAATCCACATTGGCTTTCTGGGAGGTGGTGGCTTTGTTCAAGGTGTTTGTTGAGCCTGTTTAGCAGTAAGCGCGCTAGGATCTTGCCTGCTACGGAGAGTAGCGATATTCCACGATGATTGTCGCATTCCTGACGATTGCCTTTTCTTTTGTATAGGTGAACGATTGAGGCGTCCTTTAGCTCCTGCGGAATTTTACCTTCAGCCCACATGTGACAGAAGAGTTCAGTGATCCTTCTGGTGAGGGATGGGCCAGCTGTCTTATATACCTCTGCTGGTATTGCATCAGCTCCTGGAGCTTTTCCTATAGAT
Organism: Ariolimax columbianus; assembly: GCA_036924085.1. Lineage (NCBI taxonomy): Eukaryota > Metazoa > Mollusca > Gastropoda > Stylommatophora > Arionidae > Ariolimax > Ariolimax columbianus. The sequence goes on along the minus strand of JAVGWX010000008.1, from coordinate 32,074,329 downwards.
AGTGAACTGATTGCCCTGTCGACTTCCTCCTCAGTAATGACTTCATCCAACGCCAGGTTCAGTTCCACCTGCGGCATTCGCCGGATGGCCTCTTTATTTATGGACGATGGGTGGTTTAGTATTTTGCAGAAGTGGTCTGCCCATCTGTCTAGAATCTGAACCTTATCTGTTAGCAGTACCCCATCCGCACTGCGAACTGGAGTATTACTAGAGGGCTGCGGACCGTAGAGAGCTTTCAGTGCCTCGTAAAACCGTTTGGTGTCATGACGCTCGGCGAACATCTCAATTTCGTCAGCTCTTTTGCTGAGCCAGGAGTCTTGCATCTCTCTAAGCCTGGTCTGGACAGCTTTGCGAGCAGTATTGAACGCAGCTTTTGCTGTCGGAGATGGTGTGTCCCTCTGGTATTCCCTGTGCGCTTCATGTTTTGCATCGAGAAGGCCCTGTATTTCTAGATCGTTCTCATCAAACCAGTCCTTATGCTTGCGCGTGATTGGGCAAATGTGTTTAACAGCTGTATCGTAGAGTGTGTTTCTCAATGATGCCCAGTTCTTTTCGATGTCGTTCTTTTCAAAACGAAGCTCAGACAGTCTACCCTCAAGCTCTTCCTGGAAGCCTCCTCTCGTGGGTTCGTATTTCAACTGAGAGACATTTAGCCTCCTCGGTGGTTTCTTTCCCTGGGGGCGCATTTTGGGCTGGATCTTGAAGTTTAGCTTGGCAATGACAAGTCGATGGTCGGTCCAACATTCTGCACCACACATGCTCTTCGTTACCATAGCATCCGCTCGATCCCTACGTCTGATGATAATATAGTCAATGAGGTGCCAGTGGCGGGACCTTGGGTGCATCCATGTGGTTCTATTTCGGACAGGTAGTCGGAAAGCTGTGTTTGTAATGAGTAGTTCATTTGCGGCACATGTCCTCAGAAGTAGCAGTCCGTTACTATTGCATTTTCCGATACCATGTCTGCCAATGGTCCCCTCCCATGCTGTATGGTCTGTGCCAACCCTAGCGTTAAAATCACCGAGGATGACCAGTTTGTCAGATTTGGGGACTGCAGCGATGAGCGCCTCAAGGTCCTCATAAAACTTATCTTTTGTTTCCTGAGGATTTGTCATTGTGGGTGCGTATGCACTGATGAGTGTTGCATGGCGCCCTCCTATTAGGGGGAGACGCAGTGTAATCAGGCGGTCATTAATTCCTCTGGGCATGCTTGTGAGCTTGTCGACCATCTTGGTCTTGATGGCAAAGCCAACTCCAGCTTCACGGCGTTCTTCTTTGCTGCGGCCGCTCCAGAAGAAAGTATAACCAGCGCCTTCTTCTGTGATCTGCCCTTCCTCTGCCAGTCGTGTCTCGCTCAGGGCAGCTATGCAGATGTTGTATCTAGCCAGTTCCTTGGCGATCAGTGCTGTCCGTCGTTCGGGTCTGTTTGCTTTGGTGTTGTCCAGTAGCGTGCGGACATTCCATGTTGCAAGTGTGATGGGTAGTTTTCGTGATCGTTTTCTGCCTGTTCCGCCGCTGCAGTTTGGGGGCCCTGCCAGATGCGAGCTGCTAGTCGTCAGGGTATGATCTGTAGGGTGATGTCGTGAGTTGCGCAATATGTTTATAGTGAGGGAGATGTGCGCAGGATCTTCCTCACTCTCTCGTCCGGACTCAACATGTTCTAGAGGCAAGACATTGTCAAGACTTCTAGTGAAGGGTTCGGATGCAGACAGTATGGTGTCAGCGTGTGCCTGATTATCTCGGTAGCCCTTCCCTTCTCTTTTATCGCTGGGGTGGAGCTTTGAGGTATCAGTTTCTGAGTGCATTTGTTTGTGTATTCTTCTTCCACCTCTCGTTCCTCTGGTCTTCCGCCTTGATTGTATACTTGTGAGTTCCGATGCCTCCTCGGTTAAGTGTATTTTCAGCACACGCAACAGATGTAGATCTGAGTTTGAAGGGACGTGGTGTGCTGATCGAAGTGCGATGAGCTCCTTTCTGAAGTACCGTATGTTTGACGGGGTCAGGATGACCTCCTTCGTTTCAGTGTTCATGCTTCGTTATCTGGGTCACGATACAGCACGGAGCGACACTAGCCTTTGACCGGGTCAAGTTTCGGCCACGCTTTGTCCCATCGAAACTGTACACATTAGTCTACCTTTCACGACTAAAAATACACTGTTATATACTTCGTTGCATCACTTCTTTCACATTAGTATGCTTAATTCACAAGTCGGCACATTTATATCCAGGAATCACGTTAATAGTCCGAGAGTTATCATAGAAAACACAAACAAAACACCGTTTTATCAAGAGGGAAATCCACTGCGACCATGTCCGTCGCCATCTTGACCCAATAATCTGCCTAATAAGGGAGACCTGGCAGATATAGACAAGGACATCTCAATAAACTGCCTAAAAAGGGAGACCTGACAGATGTAGACAAGGACATCTCAATAAACTGCCTAATAAGGGAGACCTGGCAGATATAGACAAGGACATCTCAATAAACTGCCTAATAAGGGAGACCTGGCAGATTGCAGCAATTATAGGGGGACTACCTTGCTGTCAGTGCCAGGAAAGATATTCACCAGAATCATCTTGGGCAGATTAACTCATTCACTCCCACATATTGATGTATCGGCTTCCTGATTTTTTTCAGAAAACCCAGGAGCCTATGTAGCAGCTTTTGCAACTGTGTTCACAAAATCACATAATGTCCCGTTCACTCAATTTCACATATTGACATAATGTACAAGATGACTGATGATTCACGTATGCATAAGCTGTTGTTTACCAAAATTATTTCACATAATCAGACATTTAAGAACATGGTAAGGATTCAAATTGACGGATTTAATGCAACAGAAGTTGAACTTCAAGATCACAGAAATAATTTTCTGAAATAAATTACTAATATGAAACAAATTGAGCTAAAATCAACTTCTTGTCATACGGAGTTGCAATACTTGCTCCGAACTGAAAGCCACAAGTCAAAAAAATTATTAGGGACTGGAAAGGGTTATGGAAATAGATGGGCTTTAAAACTGATAGTGGAATTATAGTTGGGAGGAGAGAGAGAAACCGGCCTACAGTGTCTTTATAAGATAAGTAAGGGAAAGGATAAATTCGACTATAACATGTTTTTCAAAGAACAGCCACCTGCAAGAACAAATTACTGAACGGCTACAAATTATAATTAAAGAAAGGTCACAATTAGATACTAGAAAATATTTTTTTCATCAGAGAGTAGTAAATACTTGGAATGCATTGCCACAGGATATAGTGGTGACAGGGTCAGTAAATGCAATAAAAAAAAATAGATTGAATAGGAGTAGCCTTGATTTCTGTCTGCTGGATGAGAACACCAAAATAGATAATTCAGCGATCCACAGACTGCAAAGTTTCAAACGAGGTTTGAGCAGAGTGGGCTGCATGAGACGATGGAGCAGGAGAGTGTACAACCAGTGAGCTACAGGGACCATCAGCATCCAAACCCTGCACCATTTGCTGAGAGAGAGACTGAGCATCTATGGGTATGTCCGGAGTGCAGTGACGGCTATTCTTAGAAAGTCATTTTTATATTAAGTGAAGTTAAAGAAACTGGTTGTATACAGACTCTAAAGTCTTCTAAACCAGTATAAAAATGTTAAGTTGAGTATAGTACAAGGTATGCTAATGGCTAACACTGTTTATGTTCTAGATCTGTGCTTGGAGACACTCGAAATGGATAATGTGCTGCCACCCCCACCAGGGAAAGTGACTGGAGATAAAATAATTATCGAGTGCCAGACAGGTTATGCATCAACTGGCAACATGACGTCCGTCTGCCGTTCTGACAGCACTTGGTCAGTGCCTGAAGGGAAGTGTCAAAGTAAGATTTGATTTTGCAAATGTCAGTGGAATATTTTTTTTTAAGTTGAATAATCAATTGATGTCCGTCGCTCCTTTCTGGACATAGGCCATTGCCAACTCTCCTCTAGCAAGTTTGATCTTGAGCTGCCTCTCTTCAGTTGAGGTCCCTGGATCAAAGTTCATTTTCACAGTCTCTTCTCCAAGTGTTTCTTGGTTTAACTCTCTTTCTCTTCCCCTGTGGATTCCATGCCAGTACCTGACTGGCCACGTTTGATAATGATTTCCATCGAGTGTGTCCTATCCAACCCCATTTCCTACATTTGATCTGCTGCTCCACTGGTTGTTGTTGGCTTCTTTCCCTTATGTCTCCCTTCATTCTTCGTGTCTTGTAGCCAGGTCTCCCTTCATTCTTCGTGTCTTGTAGCCAGGTCTTCCTTCATTATTCGTGTCTTGTAGCTAGGTCTCCCTTCATTCTTCGTGTCTTGTAGCCAGGTCTCCCTTCATTCTTCGTGTCTTGTAGCCAGGTCTTCCTTCATTCTTCGTGTCTTGTAGCCAGGTCTCCCTTCATTCTTCATGTCTTGTAGCCAGGTCTTCCTTCATTCTTCGTGTCTTGTAGCCAGGTCTCCCTTCATTCTTCATGTCTTGTAGCCAGGTCTCCCTTCATTCTTCATGTCTTGTAGCCAGGTCTTCCTTCATTCTTCATGTCTTGTAGCCAGGTCTCCCTTCATTCTTTGTGTCTTGTAGCCAGGTCTTCCTTCATTCTTCATGTCTTGTAGCCAGGTCTCCCTTCATTCTTCGTGTCTTGTAGCCAGGTCTCCCTTCATTCTTCGTGTCTTGTAGCCAGGTCTCCCTTCATTCTTCATGTCTTGTAGCCATTATACACATTAATCTCCATAGACATTTATTGATGAACAGCTGACATTTCCTCTGCATTGTCCTTGTTGTTCTCAACATTTCTCGATATTCCAGTAATATAACTTTCTAGGCGACACACATCCTTTCAGGTAAGATGGGGACAGCCAAAGGTATACCCACTGTGTCTTTGGTCACTAAACACAATGCAGCTCAACCGCATCATAAAGACAAGACACGAAAATTACTTTATTTGAGTTATTCATGTGGGTCCCTGATGGTGAACAAGAAGGAACAAAGAATGTGTTTGTGACAATGACTACAAGACACTTGATGAATGACAGGTTAGAAAGTAATTACTGCTGAAGACGGATGTGTCGGACTGAAAGGTGCAAATAGCAGTCAAGCTGTAAACTAGCGACACAACGCATTCCATTCTCCGAACTACATCCTGCTACTTGCAAAACCCTGTTCAGGACTTGGCAGCGGTAGATTGAGAATGAACACAGAAGAAGAAGAAGAAAGAAAAAATAATAATTGACAATGGAATAAAGTTTGATCCAGACATTTATATGATACAGTTAATATGATATGATATAAATATATTATATAATTATATTTGTCTTTTCCATAGAGCATACACAATAGCTGAATCGCTTTTTGAACACTTTCAGAATTGTCATTGACAACCTAACCATTATTCTGTTGCAGGAGTTTTCTGTGGTATTCCTGAGGTAGATAACGTGCAAAACACCAAAGTCATTGGCCGAGGCTATTACTATGGAGACACTGTTATTTATATGTGTCGCTATGGTTACGTGCCAGTTCGTGGTCAGCCAATCTTAACTTGCCTGCATACGGGAGAGTGGGATGGCAAGCCACAGTGTATTGGTATGTTTTGACTATCTTTTATCAGTGCTGTTCTTTTTATTGATAAATTCTTCTATGTTAATTTTTAAAAAAAAGTTAAGGTAGGGTATAAAATGCCAGCCACAAAATCTTCAGACGATGAAAAGCAGATTGGTATTCAATGAACTCCATTAAGCCAATACTCCAAGAGATGAAAGACACCACAGCAAGAGCACACACTTTCAATTCCATGGTCATTGCAGCAATGGTTTACGGATGTGAAGTGTGGAACTTATGCAAAACAGATGCCAATTGAGAAGCTCAAGAGTTACTCAGAACACAATGAAAGGGCACGTACTTAAAATTTTGAAATGGAATAAGATCTGAAATGAAGAAATGCAACATCAAACCTTGTTTCAGGATGTTGTGTCAGACCTAAAGGTGTAAATATCGCAGTCAAGCTGTAAACTAGCGACACAACGCATTGCATTCTCCAGACTACATTCTGCTACTTGCAAAGCCCTGTTCAGGGCTTGCTAGCAGGAGACAGAGTGAATGTAGAAGAAGAAGGCAGCTTGAAAAACTTTGAAGTAGACAGCAATAGTGGAGATGCTAGATGGTCTGTCTTTCCAAGAATAACAAAAAGGCAATAAGATCAATATACGTCGTTCTAGTGTGACAGAGACAGTACAGCTATCTCCAACGCATTCAGAGCGCAGCTGAGAGGAACAAGCAACGTCATTGCCAGATTCGCAGCATGCTTGATGAGGCAAATCTTCACTCACACAAGTTCCATCTTGCATGGATCCATCAGCAGTGGTACTCTTTACAGATGAGCCAAGGTTCGCAATGTGATTTAACAGTGGCAGAATTCATGTGTGGAGATGGCTCAGAGAGCTCTTTCAAGATGGCATAGTTAGGGAGCATGATCGCTATGGAGATGGCCCAGAGAGCTCTTTCAAGATGGCATAGTTAGGGAGCATGATCGCTATGGAGATGGCTCAAACATGATATCGAGTGTCTTAGAAATTTTCTATAGAGATCGTTGTTGAATGTTCACGATGAGCTACTTTACTTTTTTTTTATGCACACCGAAAAGGGTGTTGAGTGGCGGGTTGCAGTAGCTTTCCTCACATTCTGATGATGGTAGACTGGGGTCCTCCAGGCTGTTCTCCTATGCTTGGCTTCGTCCGGGTTGCATTCATTCATTACTATGCATCACGTCGATCCACATCTCGTTAGCCAGACTTCCTTGAAAACAGCCTTGTTTTTAGGGACTGCAACAGGGAAGAGAGGTGTCTTGGTCAGCATATTACGCCGGACCTGATGCAACATCCTGGTCAGCATATTACACCTGACGGAACGTCCTGGTCGGCATATTACACCTGACTGGATTAGCATCTCAGTGCCCCTATCTATGGAGTACATATTCTTCATCCTCTTGCACTGCGGCAAGGATCTATGTTTAATGTACCAACGTCCATCCCTCACCCAGTTACTACTTGTCACTGTATATGATCTCACCTTATATTTGACTAAATATTATATCACATCACCTTATTATTATATCACCTTATATTTGACTAAATACCCTATCACCTTATATCTGCTTGAATGTTCCTTCTGAATAATATGACATGGTTGATGTGACATGCACACAGTTATTTATAATTTGACTGTTTTTTTTGTTTTTTTTAAGCAAACTGCAAGCAGGAATGTTTGAATGGAGGCTTCTGTATTGGTCTGAATCGATGCAAATGCATGCCTGGCTGGGCTGGGAGTAGTTGTCAGACAGGTGACACTGATGTCTAATTATTTTAATTGTCTACTGTTTTCTCTCTACTGACTGGGGGATATAACCTTGAGTACCTTCTACCAGTGGTTCTCAAACTGTTGAGAGCCACCAAATAAATATAGAATTTAAAATGATTATTTTTATTTGTTAATGTGAATATTTTAATGTTTGGATTGTTGCAATACAATCATTGTTGGTCTTCCTATCAGGAAATAGGCCATTGACAACCCTCCTCGAGCAAGTTTGATCTGGAGCTGGCCTTTTGCCCCTCTCTCTTATTGAGGTCCAGGGACCAATGTTTATTTTAAATCTCCTCTCCGGGTATTTTGTCAGTCTACCTATCTTCCTCTTCCACTGTGGGTTCCATGTGAGGGTCTGTATGTTTAGTGATGATATCCTTAGTGTCTGCCCTACCAACTCTCATGTTCTATGTTTGATCTGTTGCTCCAATGGTTCTTGTTGACTCCTTTTCCATAGGTTTTTGTTCCCACCATGTCTTGCCCGCCTGTACCCATTATCCTTCGTAGACTATTATTGACGAACGACTAGAGTTTCCTCTGTATTGTTTTTGTCATTCTCCAAGCTTCTGCTCTGTACAGGAATACTTACTTGGCCTTGGAATTAAACAATGTTAGCTGCCATCACAAGCATCATTCGCACTCAACTCAGTTTTTACTACAGAGGAAAATATGATTGAAAACGTTATTGTTGGGGACTGTTTGGCTCAAGTGACCATCAAATCATTGATGGGATCTTATTGCAGAGAAAGAAGTAAACATAAACATGTGAACATATGACTACTCTAAGGTAGATGTTAAGAAGATGAAAGAGGCAGCGAGCTACATAATCTGGAAAGATATTGTCGGAGGAACAGATGTTGAACAAGGAGTGGGAGAGTTTTAAAAACAGTTCTAGAAAAGTTAAAAGAGGAATGTGTTCCACGTAGAGAGGGTAAACAACCCCAAGCGTAAAAAGTGGATAACTAGATTTGTAGTTAAATGTAGAAGAGCTAAAAATAAACAATGGAAAAAAAAATATAGAGGCAGGAAAATCAAAAGAAACATATTTAAAATATTTGGACAAGCAGAACCTTATTTGGACAAGCAGAACCTATCTCAGAAAGCAAATAAAACAGCAAAAATAGACTTCGAAAAAAAACTTGCTCAGAGGATCAAGACTGACAGTAAAAGCTTCTTCTCTTATGTTAGAAATAAACAAAGAACGAAAGGCAAAGTAGGCCCTCTCATAGACAGTACAGGAAAAATAACAAGAGGGCATAGCTACAAATTAACTAGAGAGTTCCAGATTAGATATTAGGAAATATTTTTTTAGTCAGAAAGTGGTGAATGCTTGGAATGCATTGCCATAGGAGGTAGTGGAGGCAGGGACAATTAATGCATTTAAGAATAAATTGGATACGCATAGCTTTTAGAGCAAGGTAATGTAAATGAAACTGGTTGTATACAGACTCTGCAGAGTCTTCTAAACCAGTATAGAAACATTAAGTTATCATCAGACAGTTTTTGTCTTGATGTATTGCGCTGTATTTGGATTATAGTAGGAAAAAGATGTGCTGGTCATCAACCTCACTCTCTGGTCATGAACTACCTTAGGCCAATGGCAAGACATAAGTCAGGATGCAGGCACTTTGGTCACACCTCTTTGAGACCAAGGGTGGCTTAAAACCTACAGGGCTTGAACCCACGCTGTTTCTGTTCATCGTTTTGAGAGAATTCTGTCCTTGCCCTTCCAATTTTAGCGCTTACATCAGCCTGTATCCTCTGAAGTACATCAGCCTGCATCCTCTGAAGTACATCAGCCTGTATCCTCTGAAGTACATCAGCCTGTATCCTCTGAAGTACATCAGCCTGTATCCTCTGAAGTACATCAGCCTGCATCCTCTGAAGTACATCAGCCTGTATCCTCTGAAGTACATCAGCCTGTATCCTCTGAAGTACATCAGACTGGCCAGATGAGAAACCAATACCATGAAGTTGAATGAGAGCATAGCTGGTACTGCAATATAATAGATTCTACAAACACTTATTTATCTAGTTGAGTTGCATACCGATATAGTAGTAGCAGCAGTTGCCCATCGCTAACGGAAATGACATCATCAGATTTGTGTGGCCAGACATGGCCTTGTATGGGTCTGCATGTGGCTCCATAGTCCTAGCATAGATCTGTACGATGCCATAAAAAATGATCGATGATCAAGTCATAGTGGAAGGATCAATAGCAACATTGCAAAAGCTGCTTGGAAAAATTAACGGCATGGCCAAAGAGTTTGTCATGAAAATAGGCACATTGAAGACAATGACTAAGGTAACAGCTAAGCAACAGAGGCAGATGAATATAATCATCAATGAAGAAATATATTAACAAGTACAGACGTTGACATATTTGGGGCACAAATCACAGAAAATACCTGCAATGAAACAACAATTAGGACAAGGATTGCATTGCCAAAAAAAAGACCTTAAGAGAAAAACTGACATTGCTAACCACAAAGAATATCAGGATAGAATTGAGAAATAACATAACCACTACACTTTTATGACCAATTGCACTGCATGGGGCTGAAACATGGACTGTAGCAAAGAATGATGGAACAGCTTGGAAGTGTTTGAAATGTGGTGCTACCGTAGAATGGAACAAGTGAGTTAGACAGAAAGAAGTTCCAATGACAATATCTTCACTGGATTAGGCACACAAAGACAATTAATGAAAATGACACACAAAAATGAAGATTTATTGACTGGGACACAATAACAATGATACACAAAAATGAAGATTTATTGACTGGGACACAATAAAAATGATACACAAACATGAAGATTTATTGACTGGGACACAATATGCGACATGAAAGTCTTCTACAGAAGATGCCAGAGGATAAGAAAGAAGGGGCTGTCAAGACTCGTATTTACATCTCAAGCATGCAGAAAAAAGTACGAACCTATGCTGATATGAAGAAAGCTGCACGGATAGGGTCAAATGGAGAGGCATAATCAGACAACCAGTCTTAGGACAGTTTAACTAGAGGATAGAGTCCAATGGAGAGAGAAGCTCAGACAACCTTACTACTAGTCTTAGAACTGATCAACCAGAGGATATGGTCAAATTGAGATATTCAACCTTACTACTAGTCTTAGAACTGATCAACCTGATGATGATACAAAAGTGTTTATAATTTTAAAGATCAAAAAATAGCACAGTGAATTGTCACATTTAGGATCCATCTTTTTATTGTCAACTTGTTCACCCCTGTAGTAGAATGAGTAAATCATTCCTTTGCTATTGTTGTTGAATGCCCACTATGAGTGTTTACTCTTTTATGCACCCTGAAAAGGGTATTAGGTGGTGGGTTGCAGTAGCTCGAGTGTGCTGAAGGTAAACTAGAGTCCTAAAGGCTGTTATGCTATACTTGACTTCATCTGCTTATTTTTCAATATGATAGGGATCCCATCAACCGCCACTTTGTTAGCCAGACTATCGTGAAGCAGTGAGACTGGGGTCTTGGTCAGTTTGTTCACCTGACCCTGACTAGGTAGTTTGATCGGTATGGTTTGCCTGGCCAAACGTTAGTCTCCTCTCCCTACCTGACCTTAAGATAGTTTGATCAGTATGGTTTGCCTGGCCAAACGTTAGTCTCCTCTCCCTACCTGACCCTAAGATAGTTTGATCAGTATGTTTTGCCTGGAAAAAAAAAAATTTAAGCGGGGGGCTTGACTTCATCGCCTCGGGATTGTCCCACTTAGCTCGGTCTCTCTCGGCAGATGGGTACCCCATGTGTCGAGAGCATCACACAAAGCACGAACTCCATAGCTCCAGCAATGAACCCAGGGATCTCCGGAAAAAAATTGACATGGACCGACCGTCGTAGCTCGAACTCGATCTCCGACCGTCTGAACACAAGGCAAAATGGCTTGACCACTTCGCCAACGTTAGTCTCCTCTCCTCACTTGACCTTTAAGATAGTTTGATCAGTATGGTTTGCCTGACCAAACGTTAGTCTCCTCTCCCCACCTGACCTTAAGATAGTTTGATCAATATGTTTTGCCTAAGCAAACGTTAGTCTCCTCTCACCACCTGACCCTGACCTTAAGATAGTTTGAACAGTATGTTTTGCCTGACCAAACGTTAGTCTTGTCTCCCTACATGACCCTGACTAGATAGTTTGATCAGTATGGTTTGCCTGACCAAACGTTAGTCTGGTCTCCCTACCTGACCCTGACTAGATAGTTTGATCAGTTTGTTTTGCCTGACAAAACGTTAGTCTCCTCTCCCCACCTGACCCTGACCTTAAGATAGTTTGATCAGTATGTTTTGCCTGACCAAACGTTAGTCTCCTCTCCACACCTGTCCCTGACCTTAAGATAGTTTGATCAGTATGGTTTGCCTGACCAAACGTTAGTCTCCTCTCCCTACCTGACCCTGACCTTAAGATAGTTTGATCAGTATGGTTTGCCTGACCAAACGTTAGTCTCCTCTCCCTACCTGACCCTGACCTTAAGATAGTTTGATCAGTATGGTTTGCCTGACCAGTCTCCTCTCCCTACCTGACACTGACCTTAAGATAGTAAGATCAGTATGGTTTGCCTGACCAAAGGTTAATCTCCTCTCCCTACCTGACCCTGACCTTAAGATAGTTTTATCAGTATGTTTTGCCTGACCAAACGTTAGTCTCCTCTCCCCACCTGACCCTGACCTTAAGATAGTTTTATCAGTATGTTTTGCCTGACCAAACGTTAGTCTTGTCTCCCTACCTGACCCTGACTAGATAGTTTGATCAGTATGGTTTGCCTGACCAAACATTAGTCTCCTCTCCCCACCTGACCTTAAGATAGTTTGATCAGTAGGTTTGCCTGACCAAACGTTAGTCTCCTCTCCCCACCTGACCCTGACCTTAAGATAGTTTTATCAGTATGTTTTGCCTGACCAAACGTTAGTCTTGTCTCCCTACCTGACCCTGACTAGATAGTTTGATCAGTATGGTTTGCCTGACCAAACATTAGTCTCCTCTCCCCACCTGACCTTAAGATAGTTTGATCAGTAGGTTTGCCTGACCAAACGTTAGTCTCCTCTCCCCACCTGACCCTGACCTTAAGATAGTTTGATCAGTATGTTTTGCCTGACCAAACGTTAGTCTCCTCTCCCCACCTGACTCTGACCATAAGATAGTTTGATCAGTATGTTTTGCCTGATCGAACGTTAAGTCTCCTCTCCCCACCTGACCCTGACTAAATAGTTAGATCAGTATGGTTTGCCTGACTAATTTCCTTGTCATAAAAAATTGTTTCAGACAAAGTAAAGATTATTAACATTCATGTACATAATTAGTTCGACCCGATTTATGTCCTCAGCTGTCTGTATCATGCCCTGCCTACATGGTGGTCACTGTGTCGCCCCTTATAAGTGTGAGTGTGCACCTGGCTACCAGGGTTCTCGATGCCAAGATGGTATGTAGGACACTGGACATGCTGATATATTCTTGTACTATTTTTTTTCTCCACATGCCATGCCAGCGGAGTGGTACTAAGGGAAGGAAGATAGGATTAACAAATTCAAAAGATAGTCTTATAGGAGACAATTTTGTCATGGATGAAATATTACTCATGGATGACATATTAGATACTTTTTTGTACTGGTTTTTTCACTACATAGTTTTTTTTAGAACCCTGTGTGTGCTGAGTTTTAAACAGTGGAGTGTGCATGTTTAAATCTAAATACTTTGTTTGCTGAAACTTGATGTGTCGGTCTGAAAGGTGCAGATATCTCAGCTTAGGTGTAAACTATGACACAATGTCCTTTTGAGGATGGAGTATGAACGATGAAGAAGAAATATTTTGTTCATTGTTTTTATGAACATGTACATATTATATTTCAACATGAAGGGCAGAAGGCAGATAATAAATTACAATTATTTGGTTAGTAACACAGTGGTTAGTACACTGACTTACCAGCTGAGTGATCAGTGTTTGGTCCCCAGTTGGTGTAGGAATTTGTTCCCATTGCAAAACAGTTCCAGGGGTCTACCCAGCCAAATAAATTGTGTACCAGAATAATTTGGGAAACTAAAGGTGGATGGCATGGTGTTGACCACATCACCCCCTAGTGTGCCATTGGTCAAGAGAAATATGGAATAATATCATATATAAACCAATATGGCACACTAGCGTGTTAACCGGATCTGTACTAGTAACAACCATGCTATTAGTATACATAACAAATATTGCATGCTATTTTATATTCTATATATACATGTGAAATAACAGTGAAAGAGTAGAGACACCAAAGAACATAACAGTGAAAGAGTAGAGACACCAAAGAACATGTGAAATAACAGTGAAGAAATAGAACAACCAAATAGCACATGTGAAATAACAGTGAAAGAGTAGAAATACAAAAGAACACATGAAATGCCTGTGGTAGAGTTAGACACATAAAAAAACACATGTGAAAGAGTAACGACATAAAAAAACACATGAAAAGAGTAACGACATAAAAAAACACATGAAAAGAGTAACGACATAAAAAAGAAAAGAAGAAAACACATGTGAAAAAGTAAAGACATAAAAAACACCACATGCTATAGATTAGATACACCAATCAGCAAGAGTGTCTGAAGAGTGGAACTCAAAGAAAGAACTCATGGATCGGAGAGTAGCTGTGACAGGCCTATATCCCTGTGTAACTTCAACAGAAAATGAAGAAACCCACAGGACTAATAGTTTCTAGTATTTGTTTTATTGCAGCTGTATGTGGCAGGTCCTGTGAAAATGGTGGTCGTTGCTTGAGACCTAACAGGTGTCAGTGTCCTTTTGGAACGTATGGGGCATTCTGTGACAAGTGAGTCATTTTACCTTGCTAAGCCATTATGGTTGACTTCATTTATTACGGCTGTCAACTTGATCAGAACTGTACGCTATAACTGTTAATTAACTGGAGCAGACATGTAGACTACAACTGTTAATTAGGGAACTAGTGGTTAATTACGGCTAGCAACCGGAAGGTGATGTGTTTGATCCCCATCACAGCACTGGTCGTTACCCTGGGTAAGCAAACTCTTGGAAAATGCAGGAAGAAGCAGACCCTTACATAAAATTGCATGCCGAAGTCCGATGCACTGGGCCGACAGGCGCAAAATAGAAACCATAGTGCAATCCATACCGTCTTTTGGAATAAAGAAATAATAAGGTAAATGAAAAAAAAACACCAAAAAAACTTAACTTGAGCAGACCTGTACACTAAAGTTGTTAACCTGAGCAGACTTGTACACTAAAGTTGTTAACCTGAGCAGATGTTAACTTGGGCAGACATGTACGTACAAATCAAGATGTTAAGTTGAGCAGATGAAAACCAGTATATTATAGCTAATAATTTGTGAAGATGAAAACCTGAACACTTCATTCTCAACTGGTGATTAACTCTTAAAGGTCATAATTTTGTAACTAGTTTTGCCAGAATGATTATTTTTTTTTTTTTCTATAAAAGCAGTCTCTACATAAAACTTATTTCACAAGGAAGACAAACATGTTATATATCAAATTAAAGAAAAATGAATATGCAGGTCTTGTAGAACTTCATAAAATATTACAAGTAGTTGTTAATAATTTTATTGTAATTAAAAACTATTTTTCACACACAAAAATGTCAATTCATGAATAACCACTGAAACGAAATGTAGATTGGTCTAGTTTAGTTCAGAATAACAGTAATCCACATATGAATAATATCTACAAGAAAATCATTTTCTGTAGCAGTCAAATGGAGTTGATATGTCACTGGTCTCCATTCACTCCACATGGTCGACCACATTTTGGTAGCAATCTGAATGAGTTCTGGGTCTCAGTCAGTCAGTAGTGGTGATGGAATTTGGTATTGAAACCCATTCGCTAACATGTTCTTTAGAAATATTGCATCTTCGTTTTTCTGTTGGTGCAATCAAACGTTTTTCCTTTTTAGCAGCACTAGGTTCTGGCTGTGAGAACGCTCGCTCATCTTCAGTAGGTTGAATAATATTATATTCTATGTCTAACTCCAATTCGACATCAGAAAAATGTGAATCCTCGTCACTAAATTCATCTAGAGTACACAACTCTCTAGCCTTTTCTACAGATAAAAACAACCTACTATTAAACGATAAAAACAACCTACTATTAGACAATCTTGAAGTGCTAGGTTCGCTACAAATTTGTGATAAACTGACTTGGAAGATAACAAATGTTTTCCAACTTTGAAGTTCCACACAATGCATGTTGCAACTTTTACATTTAAAACGTATATAAAATAGTTACTTCCCTTACCATGTAATGTCAATTAAAATTTAGAAACACTGAAAAAAAACTAAACAAATTTCGTTCAATGTGCTGTTAGCGATATGAACGTTTTTTTTCTAGCACCAAGCGGACGACCAGAAGAACGCTGACAGCGTTCTATGGTCTTTAAGAGTTGAATCGTCTCAAAAACAGAGTACAGCACTCTTATTTTTTGTATCTATACATGGTAATTAAAGCCTGCCAGAGGCTTTCCACAAACTTCAGAGCAGAATCTATAGCCTTCTCCTGTGAACACTTGAGACAGAAAAGTGGACCACCAATAAAAACAGTTTACTTAACAGACTGCAGATTTCTAACAGAGGCAATTCAGAAAACTAACAACGAAACACTGTTATCAAAAATCAGAGTAGAACTAGGAAAACTCCAGAGATCCTCAACAATATCATCCAATGGACGCACCCCACTGCGGAATCACGGGATAGCTTACGCTTTACCCATGATTGCAGTAAAAAGGCACAATTTAATCATCAAGCACCAACCAGATTCATCAAGACATCATTAGAAATCATCATATACATCAATGGAGGAACGATATAAGCAGTAGACCAGACCCAATTTAAAAGAAACCAACAAACTGCCTTATTTTTCCAGAGAACTGGTGGTCACTGCAGACTACTAGAACATCAATCTATGTGCGCCAAATACGTCAGAAATAAATTTTATCTCCAGTTGGAACGGTGTGATGCCAGTTTTTAGATGTTTGTATGGTGCTGAGGCCCATAGTTGAGCCCTCTCGGATGATTGGTCTTCTCAGTGTTTCCTTGAGTCACCCTCTTTTCCAAATGCCCCTTGGTGTCCATTTGAGTGCTTGCAATGGAAGACTGTTGTTCATTCTAAGGACATATCCGCTGTATGCCCATCGTTTTTTCTGATGATGATCGACACGTATAGTTGGTTTATCTGTTTTTATCGAGTCAGCAATGAACTGGTTCCAGCGTATATTCAATAATTTTCTTAGACAAGAACATCAGTACCTATTAAAGATCTCACACACAGATGAGTGCCCATGTGGAATAGGGGGCTAGAATCCAGAACACATTCTACAAGAAAACCCATTTTATAATGAAATGAGACGCCAGACCTGGCGGACAAAAGCTGTGGGGCAGCCGCTCTGACCTGGTGAAGATTACCGACTTCATCATGAAGTCTGATCTGCAGATATAGCATGACCATAGGATCCTGAACATAAAGAAGAAAAAAAGCCTGCCAGATCTTATTGGTGCACATTTGCTCCCAGTATTAACACCTGAATTCTCTAAGTAGTATTTATCTGTGAAGTTCTTGAAATTGGTGTCTTTTCATTTTACATGCATTCAGTCAGTCAACCTTTCGATCAATCAATCAACGTTTCGATCAATCAATAGTAGTGCACTAAGGTGACCAGGGCCCGTCACGTTGAATAACCATGTCATGACCACGTCTGAAGGCTGCGTCCCAGGTGGCCTGCAGTTCTGTTGGGGAGGTGACGATCTGTTTTAGCCAGGTGTTGCAAGGACATCTCCAAGATGAGCACGGCTTCTTCCTGTCCCTCGGCCTGCCGAAGCATCTCGTGGGCTGGGAGAGGCGAACCACATGACCGAAGAGGGATATGCGAGGGCGATCAATTGTTGAGGCAATGCCTGCAAGTTGAGAACGTCAAACTACTTTCTTCACCGCTGGAAATTATATTGTGCCAGTAGTTCCAGAGAATGCGCCTCGGGTGGAAGGACTGAAGATGCTGCTGGTCCCACTGTAGTAGTGTTCAGGTCTCTGAGCCGTACAGGATAATGGGGGGACGAAGAAATTATTTCCAAATGTCTAAAACAAATTTCAAAATCACCATTATTTAATACCTGACATGATGGAAGTGGAACTCTCTACAATCGAAAGAGCAGTATTATCAGCTGATTTCTTTCGTAGACCGGTTGTCTATCAATAATTAAAACGCTTTGAAAAAGCGTCGACCGTAAAACATAAATTCAGTCAGATAAAAGCGACAGACATGCCCCAGGAAAATATTTCACCAACAGTTACTTAAAACTGTGGTGCACCTTGCAAAGCATAGATCTTCCACTAACACACGCCCAAGTCTGTCTGTATTTTGCTGTCATCTCCATCGGCCACGTCTTTCCTGCCTTCCTAATACTTTTCTGAAGCCAATATTAATTTATATGCATTTTTCTATCACCAGAGTATCGGCAGAACATAACCGAATCACATAAAATCAACTTTACATCAGGATTGTAAGAGGGCCCAAGTTGTGACATCTACACAGCCGAGATCATTGTCCATTTGTATGTGAAACTTGACCACCGGATGGTGCTTGCAACAGGATGTACTGGTTAACCCTTTTCAGTCCTTGCTAATTTTGTCAATTTGTGACTTTGTCCGGGCCGGAATTCTGTGCGTTAAAGTTGTATTAAAAATTAAAATTCATTATTATTGAACTAAAATTATGATCTAAACATTGCAAGGCACATGATAAAACTATCTATGACATGAAGTATTCACAACAAAGATTATATATATTAGTGTGTAGCATTAAATGACATTACTTGTGGAGGTGGAATTTAGATATTTTTCATACGAACCACGTCGTGTGTTTTGTCAATATATCCGTCAATTCCTATATTTATTTTTCGAATTATGTGTCCCAGTCAAAGTCTGAATTGAACATGTGTTGAATATCCAGATGCATGATCATTGGATTGATCAAATAATATCATTTCTACTATCCAGACGCGTGATCAAATAATAAATCATTTCTACGGTCTTGAAGCCAAACTTTCGTTGCAATAAATGTGTGACTTTCAAAGGTCATAACACCCGCCATCACAGAAATAATCATACAGTTAAACGACAGTAGTGCATGCGCATATGTAACCATTGTGTAAAGCCATTAAAAAAAAATAAATTAAATTCAGCAAACTAAAATACAAACATGTTGCAGAGGTCCATTTTGGACGAGACGGACGGCTATTTTCAACCCCTGCTAGCTGTAAAGGGTTAACTGAGAGAAATGCATGCTAGTGTTTCTTCCCACTCCGCTGTGTATCATCTGCTTTTTTATGTATGTATGCTGTATCTAAAGCTGTTGTGTAATCCAGCTCGTCTAACCTCTCAATCTCATACTTGTTCATATAATCTGAAGATCTCCGCACACTAGACCAATGGAAAAACGTACAAGATAAATCCATGTGCATAAACATTTTTCTAAAGAGGGTAGGGATGAGAAACAACTAATAAATGTACAGGCCCTATCAGTAGCTATAATTTTTACTAAACAAAATCAGATCAGTCGTCTCACATAGGCAGTCGGCTACAACAGATCTCCAACATACTTTTCTTCTTCTTCTTCTGCATTCGTTATCAATCTCTCGCAAGCAGCAGGATGTAGTCCAAAGAACGGAATGTGTTGTGTGCTAGTTTACAGCTTGACTGCGATATTTGCACCTTTCGGTTCGACACATCCGTCTTCGGCAGCCATACTTTTCTATCTCGTATCTTGATGGTCAATCAATCATCCAATACACGCCACTCCTATTGAGGCGTAGGCTAATGATAATCCTCCTCAAGTGTCTGATCTTGAGCTGCCTTTTCTGCTTCTCTCCAGTTGAGATCCAGGGACCTAGATTCATTTTCAGTCTCTTCTCTGTGTGTTTCTTGGCCTACCTCTTCCCTTGTGGATTCCATGTCAGGGTCTGTCTGGCCACGTTTGATGGTGCTTTCCTTAGCATGGGTTCTACCAAACCCCATTTCCTACATTCTAATTGTTGCTCCACTGGTTATTGTTGGCTCCTTCCCCATAGGTCTTCATTTCTTGCCATCCTGTGCTCATTATCCTTGAGTTTTCATTTTATTGTCATTGCCTTGATGATACAATATGACATTCTTTTCTTGGTAGTAAGTTGATGTTATCCTACCACTGAAACATATTATTTTCCCCTTGTAAAGTGAAGTAAAGATCCTGATGTCACACCTGTGTGACATAGTGGCAATTTAGCGTCAGGTTCATATTTTTCTCTTCCTTTCTTGACCTCAAAATACATTTTCTTCCAGTAGGGTAACATACAGGGTCATGGCTTTATATGGCCAAAATATTTGGCTGTCTGAGATCCTTATCTGTTTTCTTCCACAAAATATTTGGCTGTCTAACTCTGAGATCCTTATCTGTTTTCTTCCACAAAATATTTGGCTGTCTAACTCTGAGATCCTTATCTGTTTTCTTCCACAAAATATTTGGCTGTCTAACTCTGAGATCCTTATCTGTTTTCTTCCACAAAATGTGCCCCATTATTTCATACATCCTCGGGACCTTTGTTTTCTTTTACTACCATTTGTTCATTGTACATGTTTCTATTGCCACACAGAAATGCTTGACTACTCATTTTGATGTATGAAACATACAAACTCAGTAAAACTAGTTGATTTCTGGAAATAAGTATAAGAGAGTGTCAGGGTAACTATTATCTTATAACACAACCATCACATGACATTTTATAACAAAACCATCACATGACATTTTATAACACAACCATCACATGACATTTTATAACACAACCATCACATGACATTTTATAACAAAACCATCACATGACATTTTATAACACAACCATCACATGACATTTTATAACAAAACCATCACATGACATTTTATAACAAAACCATCACATGACATTTTATAACAAAACCATCACATGACATTTTATAACAAAACCATCACATATCATTTTATAACAAAACAATCTCTTATTATTTTATAACACAACCATCGCAGGACCATTATTGTATAACAAAACCATCACATTACTTTTTTTGTATACCACAAACTACAACCACTGCCGATACTATTTTCTATAGCTAAAATATAGATTACTAGAAAACACATCTTTGATTGATTTTATCAAGAGAAGCTGAATGATTGAATACTCAATATATTTACACATTTGAAGTCGTGACACTTGGAAATTGCACATGTTCATAACTGATATTTGTTGTAAAGATAAAAACCCTACGCACAACGGTGTACAAATAAATAGCTACCTGTACAAATCAAACATTTGAACTTGTACTAACCTTCTTCAGAGTTCGTCCTGAGCATTGTAGTAGTAGTTTACAGCAGGGCTGCGATATCTGTGCTTTTTAGCCAGATATGTCCAATTTCAGCTGGCTTTTTTGAGTACCGGGTTTGCCTTCCCACTGCGATATTCTCTTAGCCAGACCTTCCCACTGCGATACATATTCTCTTAGCCAGACCTTCCCACTGCGATACATATTCTCTTAGCGAGACCTTCCCACTGCGATATTCTCTTAGCCAGACCTTCCTACTGCGATATTCTCTTAGCCAGACCTTCCCACTGCGATATTCTCTTAGCCAGACCTTCCCACTGCGATACATATTCTCTTAGCCAGACCTTCCCACTGCGATACATATTCTCTTAGCCAGACCTTCCCACTGTGATACATATTCTCTTAGCCAGACCTTCCCACTGTGATACATATTCTCTTAGCCAGACCTTCCCACTGTGATACATATTCTCTTAGCCAGACTACACAAGTGCAGCCTGTTTCCAGAGCTGTCACATAGAGATGGAATATGGTCTTGTCAGCTCTGGTTTGTTGACCCTGATACAAGCAGTCAGCTATTATTTCCGGTTTGAAAGAAGTTGTTCCTTAGAGTGAATGGGTGGTGAAACACTGGGGCAGGCAGATCTATAGGTTCTAATAATTCCAAGACTGTGTTTAATTAAAAAAGATACAAACTTATACGCAATAATGAATTTCTAGGAAACCTTATCCTACAGGGTTCACATAATGTTTTCTGCCTACTGTTGATAGTAAATGACTTCAGCCCCCTTTTTTATATAACATGTTTCTTTCTTGTGACAAGGCTTTTTCATGACCAGGAGGTCTGTGGTTCAATTCCAGGTGCTTATTACTTCACTTTCTTCTCTGTTATTTGTTGTATATGTTTTTAGAGAGCACTGAAAATTAATGTCCTGCGATCTGTGTTTCTAGAAGCAACAGAGAATTAATTGACTTGTCCACATTGTTCATGCAATCTTCTACAGGAGAACATCAGGAAGAACGGTGAGAGACAGGCCGAGGAAAAGGTAAACGAGACCTGCAGTAAAATGGGGAAAAATGTTAGGCCATGAGACACTGGGCTACAACTGGGTAGAAAGTGAGACAACAAAAGAAGAAGAAAACAGCTCATTTTGGACTGATTTGGTTGGCTGGTTTAGGAGATCTCCAGATTTTAATAACAAATAGTCTATTTACATTATTTGTAATACAGTAACAAAACGTGATGGGAAAAACACGTACAAAATGGCTGTACACAGAAGGAAATGCAATAAAAAATATACAATTTAACAATTAAATGACAAATTTGACTGTATGGTGTAGAAACATGGACAATAAACAAACGATTGGAGAAGTGAAAAGAATTGACTTTGAAATATGGATACATAGAAGAATGGGGCACATCGTCTGGACAGAAAATAAAACAAATTATAAACTATATTAGAAATTAGGAGTGCAAAGAGAATTGACGAATCCAAGGGTTAAGTTATTTTGGTCATATAGAAAGATACACATTGATGAAAACAATACTGGAAGAAAAGGTGTAGGCAAATTTGTAAGAGGTAAAAAAGGAATTTAAGACAAAATGATGGACTGAGCAGAGCCTGGAAGATTGTACCAAGAGACAGAGGACATTGGAGATCCATGGCAGCTGACCTCCGAAGTGGAGAAACTAAACTGAGACATCTCGCCCAGGCTGAGAAGGTCTACATGGGTTTCAAGATATTTATTACATATTGTTATTCTGCGTTGAATCACTATTACTTTTTGTTGCTGAGAAATAAGTATTAAAATGGTTGCTAATATTTGTTCTGCTTCCGGTATGTATATTTTATGCATGAGAAAATCACACAATAAGCATACACACATTGGGAACAGGGAGAGATGTGGTAAGGCTTAAAGCTGGCAAGTCACAGAAGATGATGTAGAACCACTCAATGACAGAAGACTTAAACTCATGGCCTTCTTTAAACTGTGCTTAGTAGAACGTTGTAGAACAAGGGTCGGGAACTATGGTGAATTGTCCCAAATGGGGGAAAAAATGAAGATCTTTCAAGTAATGAAGGCTATAAAAACAATACAGATGACAGTTAAACATTTAAAAATTGTACTACCTTGTATTTTATTTCTATTGTATTGTTTCCAAACTGCTGAACCTAGAGTAAAAATCATATGTAGGTCAATATCAAATTAAAGTAAAGGAATTGATCTACAATTTTATCTTTTGAATTTGCAGATGGGATGATTTTGCATAACCAAACAAGAAGCAAATTAAAAAAATAGGGGTCAGTTTGCTTCCTCAAATCTCTGTTCAGCAACTCTGCAACAATATTGCGGCAAGGATACTTGGATTCTGTATCAATTTATACGCTGTATTGGCAATTTCAAATACGTGAATAGTAGTTACAATTACTTGTAGCATTAGAACACACTATTCAACTTGAGACTACAGATGTCAGAAACAATTGGCAGCTGATTGCTGTGTTCAATAACGGGGTTCTGGTCCAATGGAAGAAATGTTATTCTGGTCTCTGCTTCAATTGAGAGCTCATGAAATCGATGTATCTAACAAGGTTGATGTATACTTCAAAACAATAAACTCTTGATTTTTAAAGAAGATTCGCGCTGAAATATTTGTTTGAAAAGGAGAAATTAATAACCTTTTGGAGAGCAGAAAATACAAAAAAACTGCGGAGTGTTTCTCTCAAATTGTCTGGATATGTTCGGGACGACCTACCTGCGTGAAAAAGATTTCTCACTTAAGAAATACCTCAAGAACAAACTACAATCAGAATTAACTGATTCACATCTGCAAGACTGTTTACATGTAGCTAGCTACAAGCAACTTCTCCTTGGGCATCACTGAACTTCTGAGTGGCTTTCAAGCTCAAGGAGGTCAGTAACCCAGTGAAAGTTTAAAAAATGTATTATTTTTCGCAAATGAAACTCATTAGATTGCATAGTGCTCGCGCACTTATTACACGTGTATGGTGCTCGCAATCTAATAGTGTTTAGAACCCCTACTAGAAAGCCTGGATGACAGGTACATCTTGAGCTTGGCTCCAACCAATCTAATAGTGTTTAGAACCCCTACTAGAAAGCCTGGATGACAGGTACATCTTGAGCTTGGCTCCAACATTCAAGCACACATTGCATTTTAGAACAAAACAGATCTCTTATCTTTGTTGTATGTCAAAAACTGTAAAAGCTTTTAAAATGACACATTTCTTCTTTTTCCTTGTTCTTCGTTTATTCTCAAACTTCCACTACCAAGCTCTGAAATGACTTTGCAAGTAACAGGATGTAGTCAGGAGAACGAAATGCGTTCTCGTAGTGACACATCTAACTTCAGCATGGAATGTTTGGGTATCGGGTTAGCCTTCTCTCTTGGATCCCTTCTCCTTAGCCATTCTGCCCTGTTGCGTCCTGTTATCCAGGGTCGTGACAGCTCTGGATTGATGGCCCTGACACTAGAAGTCAGCTTTGGCTCGCTGACCGCTACAGCTCATGAACTAACTGCTCAGCATCTTCATCCCACAAAAATTGCATATGAGGATGTGGCAAATGTGATGTTTTCTTTTACAACAGCCTACATGCACTTGTGAACAAGGATCTTCTTCCATTATAAACTTGAAAACAGAGTACAGAAATCAGTTGTACCCCAAAGACAGCATTCCAACCTGCTCTAACATCAAGAAGCTCTGATATGGATGTTGTTTTGTCCAAAGTGTAACAGCACTATTTGTGGGGAATTCGAGGTGATTTAATACAGGTCTATAAGATAATCAGTGGTTAACCATCGGCCTCGTGATCAAGTGGTGTGGGTTCGACTCCAGACTCCGCCATCTTTTTCATGGGTGCTTGATGCGGAATTCCCTGCATCTTGTAGTCGTCCCCTAGTCGTCTTGTCCTTGACTTGCCACTGGGGTCGGGCGGCTCAAGACGAGAGAGTAAGGATAAAAAGTAGCATAGTTAGTCCTTACTAAAAATAACGCTAGCAAATAAATTAAGCCATCATCGTCTACAATGGACGGCTGCCTTTGCCTTGATAGGATAAATTAAAACTATAACAAGTTTCTTTTTAAATACAGCCGGCTACAAACTAATTCAAGAAAGATCTAGATTAGATATAAGAAAATTTTCATATAGTATTACAGTTAAAATTGTCCATCCCTCTAAGATTTTCATATAGTATTACAGTTAAAATTGTCCATCCCTCTAAGATTTTCATATAATATTACAGTTAAAATTGTCCATCCCTCTAAGATTTTTATATAGTATTACAGTTAAAATTGTTGATACCTCTAAGATTTTCATATAGTATTACAGTTAAAATTGTCCATCCCTCTTAGATTATCATATAGTATTAGTTAAAATTATTGATACCTCTAAGATTTTCATATAGTATTACAGTTAAAATTGTTGATACCTCTAAGATTTTCATATAGTATTACAGTTAAAATTGTCCATCCCTCTACGATTTTCATATTGTATTACAGTTAAAATTGTTGATCCCTCTAAGATTTTCATATAGTATTATAGTTAAAATTGTCCATCCCTCTAAGATTTTCATATTGTATTACAGTTAAAATTGTCCATCCCATTAAGATTTTCATATAGTATTACAGTTAAAATTGTCCATCCCTCTAAGATTTTCATATTGTATTACAGTTAAAATTGTCCATCCCTCTAAGATTTTCATATGGTATTATAGTTAAAATTGTCCATCCCTCTAAGATTTTCATATTGTATTACAGTTAAAATTGTCCATCCCTCTAAGATTTTCATATAGTATTAGAGTTAAAATTGTTGATCCCTCTAAGATTTTCAAATAATATTACAGTTAAAATTGTGCACCCCTCTAAGATTTTCATATTGTATTACAGTTAAAATTGTTGATCTCTCTAAGATTTTCATATAGTATTACAGTTAAAATTGTCCATCCCTCTAAGATTTTCATATAGTATTACAGTTAAAATTGTCCATCCCTCTAAGATTTTCATATAGTATTACAGTTAAAATTGTCCATCCCTCTTAGATTATCATATAGTATTAGTTAAAATTGTTGATACCTCTAAGATTTTCATATAGTATTACAGTTAAAATTGTTGATACCTCTAAGATTTTCATATAGTATTACAGTTAAAATTGTCCATCCCTCTATGATTTTCATATTGTATTACAGTTAAAATTGTTGATCCCTCTAAGATTTTCATATAGTATTATAGTTAAAATTGTCCATCCCTCTAAGATTTTCATATTGTATTACAGTTAAAATTGTTGATCCCTCTAAGATTTTCATATAGTATTACAGTTAAAATTGTGCACCCCTCTAAGATTTTCATATTGTATTACAGTTAAAATTGTTGATCTCTCTAAGATTTTCATATAGTATTAGTTAAAATTGTTGATCCCTCTAAGATTTTCATATAGTATTACAGTTAAAATTGTCCATCCCTCTTAGATTATCATATAGTATTAGTTAAAATTATTGATACTTCTAAGATTTTCATATAGTATTACAGTTAAAATTGTTGATACCTCTAAGATTTTCATATAGTATTACAGTTAAAATTGTCCATCCCTCTACGATTTTCATATTGTATTACAGTTAAAATTGTTGATCCCTCTAAGATTTTCATATAGTATTATAGTTAAAATTGTCCATCCTTCTAAGATTTTCATATTGTATTACAGTTAAAATTGTCCATCCCATTAAGATTTTCATATAGTATTACAGTTAAAATTGTCCATCCCTCTAAGATTTTCATATTGTATTACAGTTAAAATTGTCCATCCCTCTAAGATTTTCATATGATATTATAGTTAAAATTGTCCATCCCTCTAAGATTTTCATATTGTATTACAGTTAAAATTGTCCATCCCTCTAAGATTTTCATATAGTATTAGAGTTAAAATTGTTGATCCCTCTAAGATTTTCAAATAATATTACAGTTAAAATTGTGCACCCCTCTAAGATTTTCATATTGTATTACAGTTAAAATTGTTGATCTCTCTAAGATTTTCATATAGTATTACAGTTAAAATTGTCCATCCCTCTAAGATTTTCATATAGTATTACAGTTAAAATTGTCCATCCCTCTAAGATTTTCATATAGTATTACAGTTAAAATTGTCCATCCCTCTTAGATTATCATATAGTATTAGTTAAAATTGTTGATACCTCTAAGATTTTCATATAGTATTACAGTTAAAATTGTTGATACCTCTAAGATTTTCATATAGTATTACAGTTAAAATTGTCCATCCCTCTATGATTTTCATATTGTATTACAGTTAAAATTGTTGATCCCTCTAAGATTTTCATATAGTATTACAGTTAAAATTGTGCACCCCTCTAAGATTTTCATATTGTATTACAGTTAAAATTGTTGATCTCTCTAAGATTTTCATATAGTATTAGTTAAAATTGTTGATCCCTCTAAGATTTTCATATAGTATTACAGTTAAAATTGTCCATCCCTCTAAGATTTTTATATAGTATTACAGTTAAAATTGTCCATCCCTCTAAGATTTTCATATTGTATTACAGTTAAAATTGTCCATCCCTCTAAGATTTTCATATAGTATTACAGTTAAAATTGTCCATCCCTCTAAGATTTTCATATTGTATTACAGTTAAAATTGTCCATCCCTCTAAGATTTTTATATAGTATTACAGTTAAAATTGTCCATCCCTCTAAGATTTTTATATAGTATTACAGTTAAAATTGTCCATCCCTCTAAGATTTTTATATAGTATTACAGTTAAAATTGTCCATCCCTCTAAGATTTTCATATAGTATTACAGTTAAAATTGTCCATCCCTCTAAGATTTTTATATAGTATTACAGTTAAAATTGTCCATCCCTCTAAGATTTTCATATAGTATTAGAGTTAAAATTGTTGATCCCTCTAAGATTTTCAAATAATATTACAGTTAAAATTGTGCACCCCTCTAAGATTTTCATATTGTATTACAGTTAAAATTGTTGATCTCTCTAAGATTTTCATATAGTATTACAGTTAAAATTGTCCATCCCTCTAAGATTTTCATATAGTATTACAGTTAAAATTGTCCATCCCTCTAAGATTTTCATATAGTATTACAGTTAAAATTGTCCATCCCTCTTAGATTATCATATAGTATTAGTTAAAATTGTTGATACCTCTAAGATTTTCATATAGTATTACAGTTAAAATTGTTGATACCTCTAAGATTTTCATATAGTATTACAGTTAAAATTGTCCATCCCTCTATGATTTTCATATTGTATTACAGTTAAAATTGTTGATCCCTCTAAGATTTTCATATAGTATTACAGTTAAAATTGTGCACCCCTCTAAGATTTTCATATTGTATTACAGTTAAAATTGTTGATCTCTCTAAGATTTTCATATAGTATTAGTTAAAATTGTTGATCCCTCTAAGATTTTCATATAGTATTACAGTTAAAATTGTCCATCCCTCTAAGATTTTTATATAGTATTACAGTTAAAATTGTCCATCCCTCTAAGATTTTCATATTGTATTACAGTTAAAATTGTCCATCCCTCTAAGATTTTCATATAGTATTACAGTTAAAATTGTCCATCCCTCTAAGATTTTCATATTGTATTACAGTTAAAATTGTCCATCCCTCTAAGATTTTTATATAGTATTACAGTTAAAATTGTCCATCCCTCTAAGATTTTTATATAGTATTACAGTTAAAATTGTCCATCCCTCTAAGATTTTTATATAGTATTACAGTTAAAATTGTCCATCCCTCTAAGATTTTCATATAGTATTACAGTTAAAATTGTCCATCCCTCTAAGATTTTTATATAGTATTACAGTTAAAATTGTCCATCCCTCTAAGATTTTCATATTGTATTACAGTTAAAATTGTCCATCCCTCTAAGATTTTCATATAGTATTACAGTTAAAATTGTCCATCCCTCTAAGATTTTCATATAGTATTACAGTTAAAGTATCATTGTTTTTTATATTGTGTGTCCGTGTCATATATGAAATAAAAGGGGATGAGCAATAAAAAATATATTTTGCACACTCCTACACAACTCCAACACACACTCTCAGGGTGAGCCCCTTCCATTGCACTTCGGTTGGGTTGACCTCTGCGATCGCTCTAACCAGAATAGGTACAAAAATGCACACACACATCCAAGCACTGGTTAATATATCATGATATAGCCTTTCTGGGGTAGAAATGGCCATGCCTCCAGTAGTATATTACAGAGATGCAAACCTTAAACGGAAAAAAAAAAAAATTAAATTAATATTATATATCTCAATTTTTGAAATAGTAAAGAGGTAAGAAATATGCAGGAGCAACAACATAAAAATTGTGCAGAAAAAACAATTAACATGTTAAGAGTTACCCAATATAAAGTGCTAATTCATAGTCTATGTTTTGTAGTTTGTGACACACTTGTTTAGAAACTATATCCATTTATAAAATTATCATAGACCTTACATGACATTGGTCTAGCACTTGACAATTTTCAGAACCATTGTAATCTGATGTGGAAACGCCTACCTTACCACTTAAAAACACGGGTAACATTTAACTAAAATGTAAGTGTATTGGGACTAATAGATAGTGGGGGTGGAAAAAAACAAGTGGTTGGAGAATGCTACAGATGTCCTTCAGGTCCAAAAGAGGAAGATGAGGAGCTAATTATTAACATAAAAAAGGCAAGTGCAGGGAAATTATTATTAATGGGGGATTTCAATTTTCATTAAATAAAACGGGATATGGCAGAAGCATTTGCAGAGTCAAATCCTTTTGCGAAGTGCATAACTGACAATTTTTTGATTCAGCATGTAGAGGAAGCTACCAGAGGCAAAAACATACTCGACCTAATATTTACTATAGAGAAAAATATGATTGAAAACGTTACCGTTGGGGAACTGTTTGGCTCAAGCGACCATCAGATCATCCGTTGGCATCTTATAGCAAGGAGAGAAGTAAACATAAACTCATGAGCATACGACTACTCTAAGGCAGATGTTAAGAAGGCGAAAGAGACGACCAACCACATAATCTGGTAAGATATTGGCAGAGGGACAGATGTTGAACAGGAGTGGGAGAGTTTTATTACAGTTCTAGAAAAGCTAAAAGAGGAATGTGTTACATGTAGGGAGGTAAACCCCAAGCATAAACAGAGGATAACTAAATTTGTAGTTAAATGTAGAAGAGCTAAAAATAAACAATGGAAAAAATATATAGAGGCAGTTAAATCAAAAGAAACATATTTAAAATATTTGGAAAGCAAAACATAGCTTAGAAAGTGAATAAAACAGCAAAAATAGACTTTGAAAAAAAAACTTGCTAATAGTATCAATATTGATAGTAAAAGCTTCTTTTCTTATGTTAGAAATAAACAAAGAACGAAAGACAAGGTAGGCCTTCTCATAGATAGCACAGGTAAAATAATAAGAGAAAATAGGGAGAAAGCTAATCTACTAAATCAATACTTTGGCACAGTCTACACAAAAGAAGACTGCTCCAAGATCCCAGAGCCTATAGATATTTTCAAATGTGAAATGGATATAGTGGGATTAAAATCAATCTGTATTACGGAGGAAATGGTTTTTAAAAAATTGGAGGGATTAAAAGTGGATAAATGTCTAAGTCAAGATGGTATCCATCAAAAATTGCTATTTGAAATTAGAGACCAACTAGCAAAACCATTGGCTATATTATGTTCCCAATCACTTGAAAAAGGCATGGGTTTAGAGGGAGATTGTGCTTAAACAATCTATTGGAGTTCATGGAAGAGGTTACTAAAATGATAGATAAGGGGAAACCAGTGGATGTTATTTACCTAGACTTTGCAAAGGCTTTTGATAGAGTACCTCATCAAAGATTATTTAAAAAGTTAAAATCACATGGAATAGGTGGGGAAGTTGTCAAATGGATTGAAAATTGGTTAACACGAAGAAGGCAGACACTGTTCATAAATAAGGAGTACTCTGAGTGGTGAAAAGTGGAGTGCCACAGGACTCGGTTTTGGGATCAATATTGTTCTTGATATATATAAACGATTTGGACATTCTATAGGATCCATGATTTAAATATTTGTGGACGTCACAAAACTATTTAGGAGTGTCTCATCTATAGAGAAGTGAATATATTGAGGTCGGATTTAGATAAAATTCAAGACTGGTCTGTGAGATGGCAAATGGAGTTTAATATAGATAAATGTACAGTCATCCACATGGGTAGATCCAATATGGAACATAATTACAGAATGGGCAAGAACAATATTAGAATAGAATGATAGATAAGGAAAGGGACCTAGGGGTCATAATAGAGTATACAGGTAAAGTGAATAAGGCAAATGCAATGTTAGGTATGATAAAAAGAAATATTAAACATAGGAATTCTTATTGTAGAGGAGATATAAACATGCTGGGAAGGATTTTAAAAAAAGCGACAAAACTGATAGTAGGATTCCAGAATTACAGTTATGAGGAAAAACTCAGAAAAACCGGCATACAATGTCTAGAAAAGAGAAGAATTCAAGGTGACTTAATACTTAAGTTTGCTATTTTGTGAAAAGGACTTTAAGTGGCGGGTTGTAGTAGCTTTCTTCACAAACCGAGCATGCTGATGAAGGTGGACCGTAGTTCTCCTGGTGGTTGTGCTTTGCTTGCTTCATCTGCGTAGCATTCACTACTATGGAGATCACACCGATCCACATCTCGTCGGACAGGCTACCTTGAAAACAGCCCGTTTCCAGGGAACGCTATCTGGAAGAGAGATTGTGGTCTTTGTCTGTGTATTGACCCTGAAGCGACGTCCTGGCCAGTATTTTGTGCCTGACTGGACTAGCGTCTCAGTTCCTAATGACGACGTATTCATAATAAAAGTGTATATTAGTATGAAGAGTTACATGTCATTAATGAAAAAGGGGAAAATATGGACAATAAAACACAAAACTTCTACTCACGCCATGAGTACTTCTGCTTTCAATCCCTCAATCAATCATTACCAGTCCCATTATTCTATGTTCTAGTCAAAGTCTGAAGCTGCCGTATCTTGGATCTTGATGTCCCAAATTTCATAGAACGGAATGACCGACTTTAAAGAATTCATGTGTCAATCTCGATGGAAAAAATCACAAAGTATACATTATACGAAAGACGTGCATTCGTCTAATGCCTGATTATTTTCTTCTTCATTGTTCGATCTCAATCTCCTGCTACCAAGGGCTTTACATGGCTTTGCAAGCAGTAGGATGTAGTCTGGAGAAAGGAATGCATTGTGTCGCTAGTTTCAGCTTGACTGTGATATTTGCACCTTTCAGTCCGACACATTAGTTCTTCTACAGCAGAAAATTTTTGAGTAATGGGTTAGCCTTCCCACTTCGATTCCTTCTCCTTAGCCAGTCTGCCCTGTTGCAGCCTGTTATCCAGGGTCACCATGTGGTGGTATAGAAGGGTTTTGACAGCTCTGGTTCGCTGGCCTTGATGCTAACATTCAGCTTTGTGTCGCTGACCGCTGCAGCTCATGCGCTGCTCAGCATCTTTATCCCAATTGCCCAGTTATAATTTAGGTCTCTTAACCAACAAGACTTATCTGATTGTAACAACTGGCGTTACATAACACCCCTGTCAGTGCCCGGGACAGTACTCTGCAGCATGATATTAGAAAGACTCAGGGAACAGGTAGATATCACCATAAGAGAAGAACAGGCTGGCTTTAGACCAAAGCGTTCTTGCATTGATCAAATTTTCACACTCAGAACTATCATAAAAGAATCAGTAGAAATGCACTTGGGGATCAAGATGCTGAGCAGCACATGAGCTGCAGTGGTCAGTGACCCATAGCTGACTGCTAGAGTCAGGGCCAGCGAACCAGAGCTGCCAAGACCCTTCTACACCTCCACGCGGTGATCCTGGATAACAGGCTGCAGCAGGGCAGACTAGCTAAGGAGAAGGGATCGAAGAGGGAATGCTAACCCGGTACTCAAAAAATGCTTGCTGAAGTCGGATGTGTTGGACTGAAAGGTGCGAATATCGCAGTCAAGCTGTAAACTACGACACAACGCATTCCGTTCTCTGGACTACATTCTGCTACTTAAGCCCTTTCAGTGTTTTGTAGTGAGAGATTGAGAATGAACGAAGCCAAACCCAATAAACTAATGGTCAAACCTGTTCTGTTTGCCGTGAGTGGCAAGTAGTCTATCAATGTGTGTGCAGACGTTGTGATTTCTAATTAAATTCAAATAATTTAATTTAATTTATATATACTGGCTTAGAAGGCGCGTCAGAGTCTGTATACAACCAGATTCTCAATTTGATCTAAAAATAGCTTTGTGCATACAATCTATTTTTTAATGCATTAACTGACCATGTCCCCACTATTTCCTGTGGTAATGCATTCCACGCAATCACCACTCTCTGACTAAAAAAATATTTCCTAACATCTAATCTGGATCTCTTTTTAATTAATTTGTAGCTGTGGCCTCTTATTCTTGTATCCGGCTGTACTTTGAAATCTTTGTTGTAGTCTAATTGATCCTTTTCCTTATAAATCACCTCATTCTTCTTTTCTGTAGGTAGGTTTTTCTGAGTCTTTCCTCATAACTATAATTCTGAAATCCCACTATCAGGTTTGTCGCTCTGTTTTGTATCCTTTTCAGCATGTTTATTTCCCCTTCACACCAAACAAAAAAGAAGCTATGGGTGACAAAAGAAATTCTAGACCATTGTAATAGAAGATCACTGAAAAACCAAAAACATCCACCTGATGAGGTCGACAGATATAAAAAAGTGATACAACAAAAGATAAGAGAGGCGAAGAAGCGCGGATATGTGAGCGATGTACAAACATTGAAGAGAAATTAGACAGAAAATAAGCAAAAGGAGCATACAAGGTGGTCAAAGAACTGGCAACACCAAGACAAGGCAGGAACTTTATCATCCAGGATAAAAACGGCAAGTGCTTTATTGAGGACAATGACGAACTGGCACAATGGACAGAGTACTGTTACGAGTTATACAACTATGAGGGGAGGACCGAACCTGGAAAAACAATCCCTCCAACACTAACAACTATAGAGGATAACCAACTCATAACGAAGGAGGAGGTAGCTGCCGCAGTAAAGACATTGAGAATAGGGAAGGCAGCAGCCGTGGGCAATATACCAGCAGAGCTCTTACAGGCATGTGGGGAGGTAGTGGTGGAAGGCCTGAAAAATATGGGCGACGGGAAACTGGCCGAACTTACTGACAAAATCGATGGTGTATCGTTACCCAAGTCTGGGAACCTAAAGTGTGCCAAAATCACAAAACAATAAACCTCATCAGCCACCCTAGCAAGGTCATGCTTAGAATAATTCCTCGACCGATTGAAACCTGAAGCGGAGAACATCATTGCTGAGGAGGAGGCAAGGTTCAGACAGAGAAGAAGCACTACAGAACAGGTATTTAATTTAAGACTGCTAAGCGAGAAATATTTAGAACAGCAAAAACTGTATCATGTGTTTGTTGATCTCAAGAAGGCGTTTGATAGAGTATGACATAAAGTGTAATAGGCAACCATGAGGATATATAAAATGAACTTAAATATTATACATGTCCTTAAAAACAAGGGCCCAGAGCAGTTCTTGTGAATGGGAAGCGTGGGGACTGGTTTCACACATCAGTCGGTGTGAGACAGGGTTGTACACTCTCCCCCAACACTTTTCAACATATTCCTTGAGGGAATTATGAGTGAGGCACCTGGAGATCACCTTGGTGCTGTCAAGATAGGGGGCCAAACAATTTCCACAATTACCAACCTTCATTTTGCAGATAAGATCGACGTGTTGGCGGGTTCAGAAGCAGAACTCCAGGAATGCATCAGAAGTCTCAATGAAGCAGCTCTTGACTATGATATGGAGATTAACGCTGAAAATAAAAATTAATTATTAACAACGCCGAGTGGGGTCAGAAGCAGAACTCCAGGAATGCATCAGAAGTCTCAATGAAGCAGCTCTTGACTATGATATGGAGATTAACGCTGAAAATAAAAATTAATTATTAACAACGCCGAGGGCTTCAACAGTAGGACAAAAGCTAATGGCCAGGAACTCGTAGTGGTCTACCATTTTAAATATCTGGGTTCGATTATCAGTGATGAAAGATCAAAATGTGAGGTGTTGGCCATCATAGCGGCGCTTGCATGGCTTAAAAAAATCTGACTAAATAAACGATTAGCAATATGCACGAAAATCGGATTGATGCGTACGTTGGTCCTGTCAATATTCCTCAATGCTTGTGAAACATGGACAATTACAGCTGACCTGCAGCGGAGGATGCAGAACTTGGAAATGGGATGTTTCCAAAGACTTCTAAATGTCACATATGAAGAGTGAGTTACAAATGCAGAAATACTAGAAAGAATTACAACAGCAATAGAAGACCTCTTGGCAACTGTCAAAAGAAGGAAACTCGTTTGGTACTGTCACATATAGAGATCAAATGGTCTTGCAAATACGATCCTGCACGGAAAGGAGCAAGACAGACGACAAAGTAGTTGTCCCCAAAAGAAATGGGAGGATAAAATAAAAGAATGGACCAATCTTCGACCAGAGGAGGCACAGACAGCGGCCGTTGACAGGACGTGGTGGCACCGGATTGTGAATATGTCTTCAAGTGTGCCCCAACAACCTCACCGGTTACGGAATGACTTGACCTGATCACAGCACTACAATATAGGCCTAAGTAATGCTTTATACAGTTTGACTATGGCTTCCATGCTCCTGTTTCCTTTTATCATATATAACATTGCATTTGCCTTTTTCACTGCTACCTGGACTTGCTCACTTACCTTACCTAAATGATATATCATAATCCCCTTTCCTTTTCTATCTTCCTATAATTATGTCCCATATTGAATCTATCTATGTGGATGCCTGTATATTTATTCACATTAAACTCCATCTGCCAGCTCTCAGACCATTCTAGAATCTGTATCTAAATCTGACCTCAATATACTCACCTCTTGTTGTTATAGCCGGGCGTGGGGTTGAGGATGAACTCTCAACACCAACTAAATGCTCCCATGGCATACATCTCATATAGCCTCTGACAACAAAGGCCATCTCCTGGCCTTCGCGAGCTAGAACTGTTTTGACTAACAGGAGAAGGGGCGGAAGGCAAGCTACTGGCACCTTAAAACCAGTAGTTTCAGGCAGATGGGGCTCGAAAGCCCAGCTCATCGAGGAGAAGGAAGATAAGGTACTGGTGCATCTTGTTCGGGTTTTGTCATATGTGGCTGTGCAACCTGTTTTTTGATAACTGAAAGTTGGTCAGCATCTCCCAAACCTGACAACCGACAATATGCGGAGGAGCACAAGCCAGAGGATACAATGCCTAATCCTAGAGCGAGAAAGGCAACCTCAGCTGAGTGTTGTGGCAGAGCAGACCAGGCCCTTAGCCTTGGTTGGCGGCTGGTCTAGGAGTGAAGCCCCAACAGGCGAACAGATAGAGCATTGCTCTGCTGATCCAACAGCTTCTGCAGCTTGCCTTGTTCCAAATGTATTGGTATCACCTTTCTCTTGGAGCAAACAAGGCAGACCAAGAAAGCAACCATACTGCATGGACAACACATGGTTTCTATATTTCTGCCCAGGCTTTGTGCTAAAAGCACAATTACTATTGTCTGACAAGACAAAAAGAGCCAATGATGGGCGATACCCACCTCTGCTTTAGATGAGACACTACTGCATAGTTTTGTGTCATCCACAAATTTTGCAATCATGGATCCAATATCATTGTACAAATCATTTGTATTTATCAAAAACAAAATTGGTATATGTTACCAAGACTCATTTCCTATATCAAACAAGAACATACACAATGTACAAGCTTAAGAATAATCCAACAAAACAACATATTGATTTCGTCTGTCTCTTGTTTTCTTCTTTATTCTCATGTTTGCATATGAACATGCAAAGGAAGATGAAAGCTGTACTTGCTGAGAGGCATTCTCATTTGTTGCTTTGACAAACATTCACTATCGATCCATAATCATCAGTTAACAGCAGGGCAACACAATAAAGCTTGTATGTGATTCATGATAAAACTGATTCACTCAATAGAGGTCATATGATTCACAACATAACTGATTAACTTTACAGAGGTCATATGATTCACACCAGAGCCCATATGATTCACAACATAACTGATTCTCACTCAACAAAGGTCATATTATTCACAACATAACTGATTCACCTAAGAAATGTCACATGATTCACTCTACAGAGCCCATATGATTCACAAAATAACTGATTCACTCAAGAAATGTCATATGATTCACTCCACAGAGCCCATATTATTCACAACATAACTGATTCACTCAACAAAGGACATATTATTCACAACATAACTGATTCACTTAAGAAATGTCATATGATTCACTCCATAGAGCCCATATGATTCACAACATAACTGATTCACCTAAGAAATGTCATATGATTCACTCCACAGAAGCCATATGATTCACAACATAACTGATTCACATAAGAAATGTCATATGATTCACTCCACAGAAGCCATATGATTCACAACATAACTGATTCACCTAAGAAATGTCATATGATTCACTCCACAGAAGCCATATGATTCACAATATAACTGATTCACTCCACACAAGCCACATGATAGTGTATTATTGTTGATCAACAGATAATTGGTCAGTTTGACACAGGTTACACACAAATCTGAAATACATTTGTATTGTCAATAAATTCAAAATGTTGACATATCAGATGTGTAGTTTTTTTTCTTTCTATTTCCTTTTTAAAAGACTTTCAGCAAAAGATGTATTTTCACAAATTGATTTTTGGGTAGGTGGTTGTTGGGATGCAAAAAAGTTTTTTCTAGAATCTTCTGACTCGATATCACTTTAGCAAAATGTGTATATATTGCACAAATTTGTGCACCTAAAGAATGGTCTGAAAATCTTTGCACGTATATATCTTCCATCAAGATTTATGTTGGCTTGCATTGTATAGATAGATACACATAAGCCTAATACAAGAGGTAGCAAGCAGAATAGCAAGGGCCAGCATAACATTTGGTAGAATGCGTTCAATGGTGTGAGAACGTCGTTGTATCATTGTCAAGACCAAACTCAAAGTCTACCGTGCCGCCATCATTCCAACCTTACTCTACGCCTGCAAAAGCTGGACTGTATACTCTGGACATGCAAGGAGGTTAAACCACTTTCACACAGGTTGCCTGAGGTGAATACTCCACATTCGATGGCAGGATTGTGTCACTGACATCAAGATTCTCTCAAGGGCTGACATGCCCAACATCGATGCCGCGCTAGAAAAAGCACGACTAGGATGGGTCGGACACCTTGTTCGTATATCAGACAAATGGCTCCCAAAGAAGATCCTCTACGGCGAGCTGAGAGAGGGATGGCGCGAGAGATGGCGCCCAAAGAAACGTTTTAAAAACAATCTGAGGCATTCATTGAAAAAAATGCCAGATGTCACCAACTGGGAATGTCTTGTGCAAAACAGATCTAACTGGAAAAGCGCAGTCAAAGCGGGTGTAGCTACCAGCGAAGACCACCATGTTGTGAAGGCCCAGAGCAGACGCGAGACCTGTAAATCACGAACAGCGGGAACACCATCACCTTCTACAGACCTCGTGTGCCATTATGCAGCAGATGTTTTTTGTGCCCGCATTGGCCTGTTTAGCCACATGGGCACCCACAGCCTGTGGCATAAGCTGCGACACAGATGATGTCGGCGGTACTCATCGACAACGTTCGACGGCTATTATTATTAATACATTATATAAATATTCATAAGCCTAAACTGTACATCTAAATTCACCAATGTACTCATTATGCGGTGTGCTAGTTATTTCAAACACTAAATTTAATCCTACCCATTGCTTCACATCGTGCGTTCATGCCAATTTGATGTCAACGTCATTAAATGCTGTAGACCGCTGTGACCTTGTCAACTATGCTCGCCTAGCCGATAATTTTGCTAAACATTTCAATTATACAGTCCATTGTCTCAGAGATGATATGCAGAATACCATGTTTCCCACTTCCTCCTCAGTGCACTTGCCCAAGGGACAGCCAATTTACAAGTAAACAAAGGGTAACGGAGGCAGAGGGAGCGGTGCAGCAGCCGGACAAAAGTAGTGAAACCAACAACCCTGCTCAAGCATGGCCCGCTGATCAAGAAAGAGATGGCCAATGTCAAACCCCCAAACCAACATCCCAGACCACTACAGCACCAGCATGACCATGCATGGGGTGATTTCAGGAGGCTTGAACAATCCAATCTTCCACTGGTCACTTTATGACAAAACTACACGACTGCAGACAGGGTTAGCACCCGTACAAGACTAACTACCTTGTCGAGGAACTCTCTACAGATTGGGTCTTACAAACACCACCATGTGCGATTGCAGAGCACCCAAGCAACCACCAGAACATATCCTGACTGCCACACTTATGCATATCAAAGAGAGGCGGTCTGGCCCGGGGAAGCGACCATCCTCGAAAAGCTTTAGGGGACTAGCAAAGACCTAAAACACAGCCTCCTTCATGAACCTCGCATGACTAGAAGCATAACATCAGTTGATGAAAGAAGAAGTTGAGGAACAGGTCGCTTAAGACTCTGACATGACTTATGATTATGACTTATGGCATAACTTATGACTGTGATACACTTTATGACATAAGCCTAATTTTCATGTTTCTGATAAAAATAAACCAAGAAAACAATAATTCATTTCATGGTTGCTTTTCAGTGTTACTTTAGTTGTCTATCATTGCCCACAATAATTTGATGTGGTCAGGGGTCAAACACCAGGCTGGTCGTCTCATAAAATGTGAGCTTGTGTCCTGTTGCACACGTTTTTATCATTTTTAGTACATACAAACTAGCATATATCATCATTCATACAAATACTCTCAATTAATCGATGGAAAAATGAACTATATTTCAAGTTCTAAATTTGTAGCCATTTCTACTTTCTTTGAGATGTTTAAAGTTGCTAAAATGAGAAAATAATTTGCATGTCAAGTTTTAAAACTATAAGTCAGACTTACCTTCCATGTGTTGCTAGTACAGTCAGGGACATCACACTGACCAAGATGACAATCTTCTCTTCCATGTAGCGTTCCCTATAAACAGGCTCTTTTCAAGGTAGCCTGGCTGACGAGATGTGGATCGATGTGATCCCCACAGAAGAGAGCGCCACGCAGATGAAGTCAAGCATGACTTAAATTTAACTTCTTCATAGTCGTTTAGAAGAGAGTGCAGAGTCTGTATACAACCAGTTTTTCTACTCAACGTGATCTAAAAATAGCTTTGTGCATCCAATCTATTTTTGAATGCATTAACTGACCCTGCCACCAGTATTTCCCATGGTAATGCATTCCAATCATTAACCATTTTCTGACTAAAAAAATATTTTCTCAATCTGATCTGGACCTTTCCTTTCCTGTGTAGTGTCTCTCTTGGCCTGCCCCTCTATCTTGTACCACTTGGTCTTCATTTAATCGCTTGGACTAAGAAGCTTGTTGCTGTTTATTCTAAAGGCACGTCCAACGTATGCCCAACGTATTTTCTTTATGATAGTGGAACCATATTATGATAACACAAACAAAATACTTCCTTACACATCCACACAAAAATATCTCATTTCACAGATAGAAAGATTATTTCTTCCTTATTCCTTTTTTGCGGCGTACACATGTGTATTAGAAGTATTGTGTACATAAAGTATTCATTGTGTTTCTATTTCTAAGAATCAACATCACTGCACTCCAGGCATACCCATAGGTGCTCAGTCTCTCTACTCAGCAAATAGCGAAGAGTATGGATGCTGATGGTCTCTGCAGCTCGCTAGTTGTATTCTCTCCTGCTCCGTCCTCTCATGCGCCATATTCCACTCGAACCTATTTAATGTCTAAACTTTGCAGCCTATGGATTGCTGTTTCATCTATTGCGGTGCCCTCATCTAACAGGCGGTCATTGATTGATTTCAAAATGTGACACTTCTATCCATCACTAATGTGCCCATGATGGGAGCTTGTGAAACCATGATGTCAGCTCTTTCATTGCCCTGAACCCCAGCATGATCCGGACAGTAGATCCGTGTCAACCCTGGAGTCAACCTTCTGAAGTACAGCTTGCACGTCTGTCACGATGACTGCCCTTGCTATAGAATCTCAGATATCCATTTCAGGGCTGAGGTCACTGCTTCCGTCTCAATTCTCAAACTGGAGGTTGTTGACATGTATGCTATACTGTGCTCAGCAACAACCTGTCCTCTCACTCTAGCTGAGAAACTCTAACCTGATGTCCACTGCGCAGTACTGATCCGTCAATGTATATGACGGTATCACTCTCGTGCGTGTTCTCAGTTACAGCTGATTCACCTTGTGCTCTGCTCTCCTGTTACCCCGTTCTCTGCATTCATTGCCAAAAGTTATGATGGCTCTCTGGTACCCTTTCATTCTATCACCAGTGTGGAATCTTCCCCCTTGGCTATTGTCTCAGCTGGGGTGGCGTGTCCGATTGTTGTCTCTGCCTGTGCCATCCATGACACCCCTCTCTTGATTCTTGATCCCTGTGATACTACTGTACAGAGGGTGCCATGTGTCTGTGGTGACACGCATATAGACTTTGACTTGTGCCAGTTTATGTCTGGTTGTCACCAATAGCAATTCCAACATGTACCGCATCATCACAATCGTGGTATCTCTAGTGCAGCCCAGAACCAGTCGCATACCTTCATTCTGGATGCGTTGTGTATAATGAATATGCTTGGTCTATGGTACTCTCTAAACACTAAAAGTGAAAAACGAAACAAGATTTTGTCAAATAAGCACTGTTCTACTAAACAGTCAATGACATAGAAACTAATAAAACTGAAACTCTCAAATCTCCTCTTCACTCCATGTGCACAGAGACATTTACTTGTGGTATCACAAACTCTGCTTTCAGTAAGTGTGAATTTAGGAATGAAAGAACTAATAGATGTCACGAGCTGTACCTGAGAAACCATTAACATTTCTTGTCAACTCCAACTGTTGTAATGAGTTTAAGCTAAAATGAGCAAGTCTTTCACATAGCACATTAAACATACCACATAGAACACAGAAAGCATTTTACATATAGCACAGAATACATCCCACATATAGAACATAATACATCCCACATATAGCTAATAATACATCCCACATATAGCACACAATACATCCCACATATATCACAGAATACATCCCACATATATCACAGAATACATCCCATTTATAGCACAGAATACATCTCACATATAGCACAGAATACATCCCACATATAGCACACAATGCATCCCACATATAGCACACAATGCATCCCACATATATCACAGAATGCATCCCATATATAGCACAGAATACATCCTACATATAGCACAGAATACATCCCACATATAGCTCAGAATACATCCCACATATAGCTCAGAATACATCTCACATATAGCTCAGAATACATTCCCCATATAGCACATTATACATCTCCTAAATAGCACATAATACATTCTCAATATGTAAAGCACATAATACATCCCCCCATATAGCACATAGTAATCCCCATTATAGCACATAATACTTCTTCCATTTAGCACTTAACACATGCCCCATTTGGCACAGTATAATCCCTATATATATCACAAAATGAATCCTCACAAAGCACGTGTCATTTTCATAAAAAACAGAACACATCCACACATAATATAAATCCTCAATGCAGAATACAAAGATATACAGATTACATGAGAATGTATTCTGCGCTGTTTGGGGGGGGGGAGGAGAAGGGCTGTTGGAAGAAATGTATACCGGGTTCCTTAAATCAATTGGACATTGCAATAACACATTAAAAGGTACAGATTCAGATGTAAAGACCAGAATTGGAAGAACAAGAATGGCATTCGTGGTACTAAACAACATATGGATATCCAAGGAAATTAAAGATTCACACTAAAGTTAGAATATTCAGTGTCTATGCTGCCACATGGAGCGAAAATATGGAGAACGACCAAGACAATACAAAAAAAAAGACTCAGTCCTTCATTAACAGATGCCTACAAAAAATAGTGGGCATAAAGTGGCAGGACGTGAGGAATGGTCCTATGAGGCAAGAAGCCAACTATGGGCTGGATAGGACATGCTCTATGAAAGACACCATCCACAATAGCAAGACAGACTCTTAAATTAAATCCTTAATGGAAGAGAAAGAAAGGCAGACAAAAATAAAGCATCAGGACCAGTCTATGTTTAAAACTGATCAGAATAATGGGAGGTTGAGTCCCTTGACAACACGAGTTGGAACGTATTGACATTTAGGTTAGAGCCTACCTTCATCCATATTTGTCTGACTGAAGGTATGAAATGAACTATCAAATACACTCTGGTCAGAGCCTACCTTCACCCATGTTTGTATGGCTGAAGATATGGAAAAGAACTATCAAATACACTCTGGTCTGAGACTACCTTCACCCATGTATGTCTGGCTGAAGATATGAAAAAGAACTATCAAATACACTCTGGTCTGAGACTACCTTCACCCATGTATGTCTGGCTGAAGATATGGAACCGAACTATCAAATACACTCTTTAACATTAATAACAACACAGTCATGTGATATCATTGAACATGAGATTTGGTGACTTTAGTGTTGTGAACTTTCTTTCTTAGAGAAACTGTCAATGTTCTTTGTTTCATTACCCGACTGACTAACCTTTACTCTTTTTCTTCTTTGTACACTTTAATGTCAATATGAATATACAGGGTTAGCAGGAAAACAAAGGAGCCAATACAAACTCATTATAAATGGTAATAGTTGATTAAATTTAACAACAATTCATAGAGTATAGTTTATTTCAGCTTAGTCAAAGAGTTAACGTCATTGCACATGGTTTAACTCATTATTGCTCTGTTCTTCTTCATATTTTTGGAGAATCTCAGCACAATGCACAAAATCTGTAGCACCAGAGTGGATCTCCTAATAGATTGAGTAGATTTTTAACATAATTTTGAATTTTGCCCTTGCAGCGGCCATAAAGCCTACTTCTTTCAATTTCCAACTGCCAAGGAATTTTTAACGTGTGCGACACTGCACACCGGCATCCGATCTCTACTAACCAGAGATTCGGGGAAATGCCAGAAAGTCCACGAGAAAAAATCTCGCCCTTCACCGTGATTTGAGCCGACGACCTCCAGCATCCGAGCCCAATGTCTTACCATCGAGACCATCCATACAGTAGTAGTTGTTACCTTTCTTTCTGCATTGCACATGATCAGGTGATTGTTGGATGATATCATTGCTCAAAAAGAAAGACATGCGATAAGTTTTTAGGCAAAATCAAACATTTAATTTTTAAATGATTTATAAAGGGGTTTTCTAGACAAAGGTTAGTCATGTGATGGTCAAATGTCATGCCGGATGTGGAAAGCCAAGATATGTACGCACTGACCAGAGCATTGACAATGTCCAACAGCTGGTGATAAACCACGAAGATCAACCTTGAAGCTTCATCATAGTCGAATAGAAATTTCAAGAGATTTTAATATTTCAGTCGTCGATTCAAGATAATATCAAGAAAGATCTGAAATTGAAATGTTTAAAATAATGGACATCGACTGAACTAATGGAAGCTAACAAAGCAGTACGACTGCATCATCATCATGTAGCATGTCCTTTGCAGAACGTCGCTCTCATCACAGCTTGTCTGTATGAAACTTTCTTCTGCCAGTCTTCTGTTCTGCTTCAAGGTCAAATCCAGCTTATCCTTGAAGTCCTGAGTCCATGGTATTCTCGGTTGGCCCCTGCTTGGCTTTCCAGTGACCATGCCCTCATTAACCACTCTTTCCAGTCTGTTG
Source organism: Ariolimax columbianus (assembly GCA_036924085.1). Lineage (NCBI taxonomy): Eukaryota > Metazoa > Mollusca > Gastropoda > Stylommatophora > Arionidae > Ariolimax > Ariolimax columbianus. The sequence continues at coordinate 32,029,689 of JAVGWX010000008.1, read as the reverse complement.
TGTCATTTAACGTGTCCAAAAAACCTCAGATTTTGGGTAATTACATCATTTATAATCCAATTTTCTTCCACATTGAGGTCTTGCTGGATGGATTGCTTTGTTTCTTTATTTCTCCACAGGATTTTCAGGATACTTCTGTAGCACTGTGTCTCAAATACACCAATCTTCACTCATAGTGCTTTTGTAAACGTCCGTGTTTTACAACCATATGTTGCACGACTACAACAATCCTAATTTCTAACAAATAATCACAGCACATGGTCAATTTAATTTACTACGGTGCAATCAAAATTATGCTTATATGCCAAAATCTGAACTTGCAAATGTAACATTTATGGAAAAAGATTGCTTTGTTTGAAACCAGTTTTCGGTTTAATTCTTTGGCGGTATCTGTCGGCGAGTCTAGCCTGGGACAACTTCTGTTCACTTTTCATTGAACCAGTTATGAAAATAATGTTGCCTACCATCTGTATGTTCTGCTGAAGCAACATCTTATACTTGGAATCCTGGTATTCAAACACGCATATTAATGTCTGTTGCCAGGTAGATGAAGGCTTCAGCTATACGTAGTAGGTATTTTAAACTTCCTGCAGCTTACTAGGCCTGGGGGAAGGTACAAATAATTTGGGTAGATTTTTAACTAGAACTTTTGAGTTTTTTCAGGGCAGAGGTCGTTAAGCAACATCATCATCTAGATAGTCTAGCATTTTCAGACTTGCTTATATGTCAACAGGTTGGTGCACCAGGTATCGTGTCCAATAAAACTGTTCAATTTCTTAAACATAAGATTCCTGCTTTTAATGCACCAATATTTTGGTCAGCAAACAATTCTGACTTGACTATGCAATTTACAGCCAAATGGTTCTATTGTGTATCGCTTGAAGATAAGGGAAAACACTGAGTTAAAACAGTAAAGTTTGGATGCTTCAAATAAATTCCCACAAACCACAATCAGTGTGGCAACCATCTAATGACGCAAGCGTCTGCAGACTTGTTTGTTTTTTTTCTTTCTTCTTCTTGCTTTTTGTCCTGCTTGTGACTTGCAGCATCAGGTTATGAAGAGTTTCTTGACCTGACCCTGGTATGCACAGAATTCATACACAGGGAGTTGTACTCTTCTTCTTCTTCTGTGTTGGTTCTCAATCTCCTGCTACTTAGCCCTGAATAAAAAAGAACAAAATGCATTGTGTGGCTAGTTTACAGCTTGACTCCAATATTTGCATCTTTCAGTACGTCACATAAGTCTTCGGCAGCAGAGCTTTACTGCTTCTGTTACTTCTGCTATACATCTTTAGTGTGGTCTGCCCTTGGCTTTATATCCATTGTATCTGTATAGCATTGTGTTCTGAGAGATCCTATATGGTGTTTGACTTGTCATGTGGTTTAACCATTTGGTTTGCTGTCTCTTTATGAGGTCCAACACTGGTATTGCACATGCTCGTCACTTAATATTTTTGTTTGATTCTATCCACTCTTGTTACTCCAAGTATTCTGCGCAGGCATTTCATATCTCTGTTGTTGCGATGTTTCTTTTACCCCTGTTTGTTAATGTCCAATTCTGGCACTGATAGCGCAATGTGGGTAGGGATATTGTGTTGTTTAGAGTTCTTTTTGTATCCATTGTCACATGTTTACATTGTAATATCGGGGATATTTGCCCAATGATTTGACTTGCTTTATTACATCCATATTAGATTTCAGTATCTTCTTTGCTATCTGCTGAGATTATGTTACCTATGTATGTGAAATTTGTGACCTGTTTTCCTTGTTGATCTTGTATAAATATTTGTATTTTAATTTCTTTTCTTGCAATCATCATAACTTTGGTTTTCTCTATATTGATTTTCATACCATAATCCGTACAGGCCTCATTGATATGGTTGATATCTTCCTGCAGTTTTTTTCTGTTTGGCCATCAGCAAAGAGAAGTTCAATTAAGTGATCACTGACGTTGTTTCCATCACTAATAGATTTCAGCAAAATAGAAAACTTAAAACACAAAATTAAATTGCAAACATATATGTTGGCTAATTATGTACAAGTGTACACATTTTCATTAAATTTTATGATCAATTCATATTGGTTCCTTTTGTCATACTCACTATGTATATGAAAATGACCACTGATGACCATTTTATCCCATTCAATGTCCGTACTGTCATAGATACTGCATTGCTAAGAAAATGCAGATGGGCGGGACATGTGGTGCATGTCTGATGACAGATGGACACAAAAAGTGATATCCTGGTGGACCTTCATCTTTAAAGCCCATGCCAAAGCCAACCAAAAAAGGCAAAGGCAAAGGCCGACATCCATCGTAGACAATGATATCATTTATTCCCTATTTTTAGTAAGGATTTACTGCGCTACCTTTTATCCTCACTTTCTCGTCTTGAGCCACCCGACCCCAGTGGCAAGTCAAGGACAAGACAGCTAGGGGGCGACTACGAGATGCAGGGGACTCCGCAACAAGCACCTGATCACGAGGCCGACGGCTTAACCACTTCGCCACAGAATCCTCAAAAGTCAACCAATGAGATAAGAGTTACAGACCTTGGTTTAACATGGTAAAGTAAAGGTTGGCAAAAATTTCCGTCGGGGATGAAGATGGACTAAGTCGCAGCCTATGTGAGGTGGTGGGGTGGCCAACTTCCGTCCTTGCTGTTTATACCTTCCCCAATTCATACATCATGCTACTTCAAGGCAAAAGAACATATTGAGTTTAAACAACACTCAGATACCTGGCATCAGGCACTTGATCAGCAGTGAAGTGTTAGAATAGACAGAATAGGCTGAGCTATCCCAAAAGGGTTTGAAGAATTAGAGTTTACAAAAAACAGATGTGAAATAAATCATAAATTGAAATGGTTATTTTTGTTTAGGCGTAGTGACATGTTAGGAAATGCTCAGAGGCTTAGCTGACTATGTCCAGCCTAACACAGCATAGGAATCAGGTCAATTGGTAGCTAGGAAACAGTCATACATAAGGGTGCTATTGTTTCTCACAGCCAAATATCCACAATTTAAGACAGCGTTCTCTGGTTGGATTTCTATTTTTAGAACAGGTGTTCTGAGAAAAATTGAACTATGTGTGACGGATGATGTTATTTCTACTATATATCCAGTTTTCTATACTTAATGTCCGTTTTATTCTATATTATAACCATCATCATCATCTTCTCAGTCTCTGTAGACCAAGCGCTTGGCACCCTTGAGTTTTGTCCAGCTGTCTCCTGTATTTCTGCACTGTCTGCTCTAACTGTAAAGGCCGATCCATGAGTGACAGTCCCTGCCACAGATCGTACAACCATGCTGAGGAGGCTGACTTGCCAGGGTGTTCCTTGATCTCCAGTCTTTCTCTTGTCTCTGCAACCAGAAGGCCTCTGCGAGCGTTGGCAGCCACTATGCCCTTCCAACTGACTGTCTCCAAACAGCTCAATCCTGAGCAATCTCTCCCAGCTCTCGAATGGGATGTCGCATGACTTCATGTCCCTTTGGCGTATGCCCTTGAATCGCATTGTGGGACGGCAGATTCTTCTAATTCCAATGGCTAGCTCTTCATAGAGGACATCCTTTGGCAGCCTCTTATCTTCCATGCGGTAAACATGCCATATTATAGCACTACACAATGAATTGGTAAATATTTACAGCTCAGAAGACAAAGTCAAACCTTGCATTGAATTATTGGGTTTCATTGTACATAACGACTTCCAAACAGGGTATAATCAGACAGACAAGTTGCTGCAAATAATTCTCAGTATTCTAGTGAGCTCGACTATTGCCGAACGTTCAATGAGTTCATTGACAAGAATTAAAACACATTTGTGTAATTCTATGACCGATAATAAACTAACCAATCAGGCTATTATTTCAATAGAAAAGGAACTGCATTCCAGATCACGTGTTAAAGGAGAGCCTGATAGATATTTTTTTCAGTAATGAAACAAAGACGCTTAGAACTGATTTACAAGAAAACGTAGACAACTGCAGAAGTACATTGACATTTTGGGGTTTCAACTACCAGCACAAACAAGAAGTTTGTTTCAACATTTTGTCAACAGTTTTAAGTACGCCACTTTTATGTTCATGACTAAGCTCACCCTAAAATTATCATCACACCTTGCTAGTGCACTTGATAAGCCTGGTTCAAAACCAGGATTTACAGAATGTCCCCACAATGATCACTTTACAGTCGGATATCAGTTCTCATTTTCCTATGACCAGGGATGGTTTGAAGCCTCAACATTATATATCCCCTAATGCCATAGACAGCCATCCTTTCTGAATTATAGACAAGAGTCAAAGAGATAACTGCTGTCTATGATGGCAAGCTCAGGTAGAAGGTCTTGTTGAGTTGTGTGGTACAGATAAACTAGGAGCTGAAGAGGAAGCATAGTGATTGAACTAACAGCATCAGGGTCAGCTAACTAGAGCTGACCTTGACCCTATTCCGCCTCCAAGTGGCAGTTGTTCATGTGGTACGCATACCGGATCAATACCTACCAAAAGAGCTGCTCTATGGTGAACTCCAAAACGGCAAGAGAGCAAGCGCTGAGCAGCGGGACCGGTACAAGGACACTTTAGAGATCACTGATTCAGTGCAGTATTAACCACGATGGCTGGGAAATAATTGCCACCAATCACACAGGCTGGCACACCACTATTACTGAGGATGTTTAGAGACATGAGGCATCAAGAATAAATGAGACTATTCAGAGATGATCACTCCGCAAGTCAGCTCACATCAACTCTTCAACAACCCCGGTGGAAGAAGGTGTCTTATTTCCCTGTACAAATTGCAACAGGCAATTCAAGATTCAGATTTGCTTATTTAGCCATCTTCAAACTCATACGAACAGTGAATGACAAAGTAGTCCTCATCGATTACAATGGACAAACAACATAATTGAGCCGAGGTTCTCAAAACTCAAGACTTTCTCAATCTCTTGTTGTTCTAGAATAACTTTAGGTTTGGTCCTTGCTTTTATGATAAACTACATTTATGATACAGAAATAAAAGACAATTTTGTTAGTTTTTTATTGAACAGAACGATCACAATATTTTTTACTGTCAAATTTATCTGAATGTAAATGTAGAGACTATGTCAAGTTCTATGTCATATAATCATGTCATGATTGATACTCAAAAAAACTATACATCTAGCAGATGTCATGGTGTGTTAATTTGGGTTCATTCTGTGAACCTTTTTCTTGGACCTGAATACTCTGATTTTCTGTCTCAGGTTGAATGTGGAAGCTGGAATTTTGCTGAAGGTCAAGGTCTTGTCCACTGATTTATCTTTGATTATTTCTCTCCCGGCCTCATCTGCCTGCTGATCAGAATTAACTTTGGCACGAGTTGGTGACGGATGAAGGTCTGTGTTAGCACGGCAATGTCTTCCTAGGATCCGTCTGTCACGGCTTGCCCAGTCTAGGCTGGAGTGGTCTTGGCCGTCAGCGCTTCCTGACGCTGACTCATCCAGGGATGCATATGATGCATGTATCAGTGTCATGTGACTAGGGCCGTTGTCTGTTCGACAAGCCTTGACGTTGCTGAGGTCAGGATGATACAAACCTGAGGAAGGCAGAGAAGATGAAAGTCCTGTGTAGACTGAGTAGTTGACACCCGTTCCCAGCTTGTTATGTTGGGCTTCGGATCTGCTAGGATGACCATTAAAGCGATCAGCAGGGAGCAGTAAACCATTAGTCATGTTTATGGAATGGATATCGCCATTTTCTGTTTGGTTTAAGGAGCCATTTGCCAGGCAGTTGCTGCTGATACTTAGACTGGAGTTGCAGGAAAAAAATGAACTGCTCTTGCACATGCTTCCTGGGCTGAGGCTGGAGCAGGTCTTGGCTGTGCTAAGACCACTCAAGATCCTTCCGTTCTGATACCTTTCAGGAGTCAGAAAGGGGGCTGGTGGTGGTAAGGCTTTACGAACTGGGTCAGGAGATGGAGAAGGAATCTGTGAGCTTGAAGGGGAAGGATATATATTCACATGAGAAAGATCTGGGGTACAGTGCTGAGGCAAGTGCATGATAATGCTGAAATCACTAGGGCTGCGATGGATGTCCCCTAAGGGCTGCAATGTTGATTGTGACAAGATCTGACCATATGACAACTGGCTACTTCCACAACCAGTCTTCCCATTTAGACTCTTCTTGTTCTCATGCTGTAAATGTATTTGGTTGTTTTCATGCTGTGAATGTATTTCACTAGTTTCAGGTACATCTCCATTGCTAGTTTGTGGACAACTGCCACCACAACCACTACAGTCATGTGACTCTGTTGCACTCTGTCCCTTTGAGAAAATATTTTGTCCACTTTCAGAATCTAATCTACAAGGCACTATACTCCCTGAGGTGACTGACCCAGCGATTCGCTTACTTGCATCGTGATGACAATGTCTGGGGTAGTTATTACTCAGACATTCACTAGGAAACATTTCACAATGAGTCTGCAGTTCCCCTACAGCAAGAGTGGAGTTGTGGTCGCCCTTTGCCTTTAGAGCTAGATCATCACTGCCTCTAACCTTGGCTACGACATACACTCCACCATGAATAAAAGTGGGCAGTGCCACAGTTGTTGCTGCAACACAATCACTGTCACAATGGGGCAGGACAGAACTGGGAGCTTCAGATATAACCACGTCCGGTTTGGACCCAGACCAGATGATAAACTCTGACATGAAGTGGTAGATGTAGTGGTACTCCTCCTGAAAGATGTGATCAGATTATGTAAGGGGTAAGTGTGGCAGGAAACATATTAATATATTGTGTAAGGGGTAAGTGTGGCAGGAGACAGCCTCACATATTGTGTAAGTGGTAAGTGTGTCAGGAAACATAATATATTGTGTAAGTGGTAAGTGTGTCAGGAAACATAATATATTGTGTAAGTGATAAGTGTGGCAGGAGACAGCCTCATATATTGTGTAAGTGGTAAGTGTGTCAGGAGACAGCCTCATATATTGTGTAAGTGGTAAATGTGCCAGGAGACAGCCTCATATATTGTGTAAGTGGTAAGTGTGTCAGGAGACAGCCTCACATATTGTGTAAGTGGTAAGTGTGTAAGGAGACAGCTTCATATATTGTGTAAGGGGTAAGTGTGGCAGGAGACAGCCTCATATATTGTGTAAGTGGTAAATGTGTCAGGAAACAGATTATCTCCCACAACCACATCTATTTCCTTCTTAAAACTTGGTCTGTCTCATGCTTCTCACACTGCCATACATTTCATTTTTGAAATGGGTTTTTAGAAGACATGCATGATGTCACAAAATAGTTTACTGATACTTATAATATCTGACTGAAACTCAAACTAGTTTATAGCAATTCAAAATAGTTGATGACAGTTCATTGGCATTAAAAATTGTGGAATGAAATTAAAAATTGTGGATTGAAACTCACAATAGAAGATTGAAACTCACAATCACTGACTAAACTCATAATAATTTATTGAAAGCAATGATGAAGAAGTATCTTTCTTTTCTCCATCACCACATGAGGTCGTAGGGACAGCACTCAACGTGTTAGCGATGTGTGTTGGGGAAACTTGCTAACCGAGCAGGGGCAGAGCCCAAACTTTCCCAGGTGACATGTTCTAGTCCATTATAGTCCTGTGTCTATAATTCACAGCCACACCAAAACCGACACTGTATGCAGATAGGGCGAAGGGCGCTAATCTCGTGAAGTTCAGCAGTGTGCACTAGACCGTGAAAATACAACACAGGTTTAACCGCAGTACTAATTCATATAGCCGAGTACTAATTTATATAGCCAATGTCCATGCCCAAATAATCTGAGTTAAGAAAGCAACAAAAATTAACAAATTAACTAATCCAAATGAAAAACAACATGTTTCCATGAACACAAGTGTGTGTCATCAACAAGTGTGAACTCCAGGCAAATCCCTAGGCTGTCGGCATCCATAATGAACTAAAACAACAGAATGATGTTAGACAGGAAGTCAATTCGGCACCATCTTTGCTGCTTCATTGAAACCCATAACAGATGATTGAAACTCAATATAAATATGAGGAATGTTTGAAAAGTTGTGCACTTTAGTATGAAGGAGTCAAGGCATGTACCTGGAAATCGGTGTGAGCTCTAGTATTCACCCTGCAAGGCAACACACTGCTTGCATCTATTCTTCACCTTCCTGATTGTAGAACTCCTTTACCTCTGCCCAATCTCATTGGGGCAAATTTTTAGGGAAGGAAGACTAACGACTGGTCAGGCAAATTATACTGATCAGACATTTTAGTCAGGTTCAGGCAAAACATACTGGAGAAGACCCTCACCTTGGCTTCCTCATTGCCCTTCCCGGAAACAGGCTAGGTTTTCATGGCAGCCTGGCTAACAAGGTGAAGGATCGACATGATACCCGAAGTGGTGAGCAATACGCAGATGAAGCCAAGCATAGTACAACCGTTTGGAGGACCCTGGTCCACCTTCATCAGCATGCTCGGGGTGTAAAGAAAGCTACTGCAACCCACCACTTAACGTCCTTTTCAGGGCGTACAAAAGAATAACCTACTCATTGTAGGCATTCGCAAACAACAACCTGAAGCCAGAAGAAAGTCTCCAGTTCAGTAATCAAGTCTTGAACGTCAGGTTATGTACAGGTATTAAATCGTATTCCATCCACCATACTTACCGGACTTGGCACTAGTGACTTCTTGCTGTTCCCAGACATGAAGAACCTGCCTTGCGGATATTGGTTTTCTGATGCCCAGGACTTGATTACAGGAAAGTGAAGAATAGATGGGAGAAGTGTATCACCTTGTACGGTGAATACATAGTGAGGGACTAAAACTCACACTAATTTCCAGGCAAGTGCCAGGTAAGACTCCTTCATACTAAAATGCAAAACATTTTGACCATCTTTCTTAGTTGAAACTCATTATAGTTAATTGAAAATCGTAATAGTTTATTGAAACTCAAAATGGTTAACCTCAACTCAAAATAGTTGAGAAATAAATCTTACTATATTTGGCACTAGCTGTGGGCGATTCTTGCGGACGAGCCGAACAGCGTTGAATACATCCACTTCCTTTTCCACCTTAAACTGATCGCAGCACACAGCCACAGCACAGTAGAGCCCCACTCGACTGCTGCCATCCCTGCAAGAGTCACATAACAATGTCAGTATTACATTCATTATCTAGTCCAGGTGTTTCTAACTCATATCTTGTCTAGTCATATCCTACGGCATGTATATCTGACTAACTTTAAGTGGTGGGACAGGAGATACTCTGAAAGTATCTCTGAACAGTTTCATTATTGATGCCGCCTCCTGGGAGATGCTTGCTCCTGACTGCTCAGCCTGGTGCACTGACATCACACAAGATGCTGGGTTCATTGAACAGAGAATCATCGATGTAGCACAAACAAAGAGAGCTGCCTGAGAGAACAGAACACAAGACAGTCCGACTATCAACGCTGTCCACGTGTGCTCCATATGTGGTCAAGTTTGTTGTGTGTGCAGATCAAACTGTGCAGTCACTTTTTATTACACATATTTTATGATATTGCCACCTTCGCTTGCGAATGGCAGCTTCTATTTTTAAGTAACAAACAGGTGACAAGAACAAGCAGAGTTAAGAGGTAGGTTTATATTGAGACATCCAAGTGGACGCATAGGGTTTCTTCTTCTTCTTCTTCTTCGTACGCAGTCAGACAGTAACCATTATTTTTTCGAAAAAAGCGGCGGTCATCCTGAGGCTGTCGACACTGCCATAGAGCTTGTCTTGAGGTTCCACTGGTGATGGCCACATCTGCTCTCTCTGATCCTCGTATGTCGGGCAGTTCTGCAGCAGATGTTCAGCGGTCATTTTCCCAGTACCACACTGGCATTCGTCAGTTCCACCTATCTTCAATTTGTTGAATAGGTGGTACCTCAGTCTATTGTGGCCAGTGCGAAGTCTGAAGACAACGACCTGCTCTCTTCTGTTCAGCTGGTAATATGCATTGTTTTTGGTGTAACCAGTATGTTCGGTTTTCCATTTGGTCATGTATCTGACTTTAATAAGCCGTTTTGACTCTTCGTACGTCATACTAGTATCTGTTTGTGGTAGTCTTCCGCCTTCTTTTGCCAGTCTGTCTGCGGTAGTCTTGCGCCTTCTTTTGCCAGTCTGTCTGACTCCTCGTTGCCTTGGATGTTGCAGTGTGATGGGACCCACTGTACCACTACCCTTTTTGGTGCGGACTGCTGGCATAGTTGACAGAGTGCTGTTCTTAAGTCATTAAGCTCAGTGTTTTTCTGGCTTTTTAGCGCTGTGACTACGGCGAGAGCATCTGTAAGCAGGACTATATGGCTTTCATTTTCTTTATGTGTCACCATTTCTTCCACTGCCGCCCTCAGTGCCTCTGCCTCCGCTCTGAAATTGCTTGCGTACTTACCAGTAGCGAATGAGTGTTATTTTTCTGCCATTTGGTAGGTTCAGGAATGCTTCTGCCCCTCCGTTCTGTGTAGTGGTTGTTACAGAACCGTCGGTGTATGCATGGGTCCAGTCCATGCTTAGGTAGTTTTTCGATATAAAGCTTAGGGTAGTATCTCTCCTTTCTTTTTCAGTCTGGCAGTTTTTGTTTCCAATACCTGGTATATTTTTTACTACCTCTGGAAATATATCCTGCCTCCAGGTAGGTTTTCGTACAGTAGTGACGGGCTTTGGTGTTGTTAGTGCGTTTATGGGATCTTCGTGCATCTTTGCTTTGGCTATTTCTGCTAAGTTTCTCCGCTTTAGTTTCCCATTTCCCAAATTGTTTAGTCTCTGGTGCATTGGATGGTCCGTCAGTCTTCGGAGTTTCTCTGACTGCAGCTGGGCTCTGCAGTCTCTTCTATCGGTCATGGATTGCAGTTTTGTAATCTTTTCAAGTTCTACAATTGGCGTTGACTTCATGCCTCCTGTTATAACTCTCATGGCTTGGTTTTGAAGTTTGCTAACTTTATCGAAGTTCGCCTTTGCTGCTGTTGTCCATGCCGCAATGCCATACTCGAGAACTGGTCTCACTCTTCCAGTGTAGTTTCTTTAGTATGCTTTCGTCTGCTCCCCAGCTTGTGCCAGCAAGTTTCCTCATGATTGCCATTCTTTCTCTGGCTCTCATTCGGTTTGTCTCGATCTGACTTTTCCATGTCATGCGCCGATCAAATGTGACTCCCAGATAGTTTGGGTTGTCGTTTGGCTGCAGGAATTTGCCATTTAAACTTAATTTGGTATTTTGGGGTTTGATTGAAAGCGAGAATATTGTGCAGGTGGTTTTCTCCTCGTTTATTTTGACCAGCCATGAGTTCGCCCACTCTTCCAGCGATGTTAGGGCCTGCTGCATCCGATTTCTTGCTATGGTGATATTCTTTTCAGAGGTCCACATAGCCAGATTGTCTGCAAACATTGAGCTATGGACTCTTCTTGGTATATTCTCTGTAATGTCGTTTATATACACCAGGAAGAGTGTGGGTGACAGTACTCCCCCTTGGGGTACTCCCTGCTCGAGTGTCACCTTTTTGCTCATCTGCCCTTGTACTTGAACTCTGGCCGTTCTTTGTTTGAGGTAGTGGTTGATCCACTTGTACATTCTCCCACAAACTTCACTTCTCCTTAGCTTGACTCTAAGTCCGTCTTTCCAGACTTTGTCAAATGCCTTCTCCAGGTCCACCCAAACCGCTACTGTGTGTTTCTGTGCCTGGTAGGCATCTTCTATTTCCTGGGCTATGAGGATGGCCTGGTCCTCAGTGGATCTGTGCTGTCTAAAGCCGGCTTGCTGTGGAATTAGTATACGTTTTTCTTCCAGATGCCACATCAGTCTGGTGTTTATCATACGTTCCATCAGTTTGCCAACACAGCTCAGTAGGCTGATAGGCCTGTATCCATTCGGATCTGTTTTGTCCTTTCCATTCTTTGGTACTGGTACCAGTACTGCGTCTTTCCATGCCTGGGGTACAATTCCCCTTTTCCAGCTTTGGTTCAGGACCGATAGCAGTTTCCTCTTCGCTGTTTGGCCCAGCCCCATCAGCATTTCGTTTGTTATCCCGTCTTTTCCGGGAGATTTCCTTTTCTTTAATGTTCTCATGGCCTCTTCCATTTCACTCATTGTTAATTTGGCCATCATGTGCTCTTCAGGTGCCGTATTGATGTTGTCGTGCCCCTTTTGCTCTTCACTAATGTCTGTATGCCTATCTGCAGGGACCTCGATGTGGTTTGCTCTGGCATAGTGATCGACAAAAGCGTTTGCTGCTTTTTTCCCTGTGAGCAGGTTTTCGCCCTGCTTGATAGTAATTTGTTTGTTTGAAGGGGTTTCGTCGTTCATGGCTCTGACTAGCTTGTTCCCTTCTTTGTCTAGGTTGAGACTTTCAGTTTTGTTTTTCCAGCTCTCTCTTGCTGTTTGGTTGAGAGTGTATTTGTATTTCGCCGTGGCGGCTTTGAGGGCGATATTCGCCTCCATAGATTGTTCTCGCTCTGCTATGTTCCTAGCATTTGTTACTGCATCTTCCGCTTTCTGCAACTCATCATTCCAATAGTGCTTATAGTTTTTCCTTGCCCCTCTTGGGATGGTTTCAGTGGCAGCTTGCATTATTGTCTTGCTTAGGCTTTCCACCATGGGCTTCATTTTGTTGTTTCGTGTGTTGATGGTTTCACACAGCCCGTCTGTCAGGATTGCAAATCTGTCCCAGTCGGCTCGTTTGTAATTCCAACGTGGGAGCGGTTTTGTTTCCTGTGGGCCTACTTCCATATCAATGTCTAGCCTGATCGGCCTGTGGTCGCTACCTGCCAGTTGCTTTAGCACCTGGCGGTCTATTTTATGGTGTATGTCCTGCGTGGAGAAGACCAAATCTGGAGTCGAGGTGGTATGCCATGTTCTACAATAGAAACTAGGGCTATCCTCCGGCCTATTGATTAGGGAGAGATTTGTGTCTATCTCCCAATCTTCCACTTCGTCACCTCTGCTGTCTGTGTCCGAGTATCCCCATCTCTCCGAGTGGCTGTTGAAGTCTCCAACTACTATACAGTTGGAGTCTTTGATGTCCATACTCGAGAGCGATAGGGATTTATTTGGTGGTCCGTACAGATTGAAAATGCGGAGCTTCGTCTCTTGAGCCATTATGTCAACTCCTACAATTTCTGCTTGTCCGGTGTGATTGACAGATACCGCGCTACTCGGTATGCAGTTTCGGGTCAGTATCAGGACCCCTCCTTTGTGACCTTCTCTATCGAGACGGAAGGTCTGGTATCCTCTGATTGAGAATTTATGGTTTTTGTTGAGGTGCGTTTCCTGGATACATGCCACGTCAATCTTACCTTCATGCAGGTGATGTGTTAGGGAAAGCTTTTTGTTAACGACACCCTCCGCATTCCACTGTAGTATTTTGAGGGTCTTGGGTTTTTGGTCAATAGGAGTTGCCCCATAGCCATGTGCCTTGACTCCACAACACATGGGTGGGTGACCACCAGTAGTCAAGGGTGGGCCCCTTCGAGGCGTGAGGCCCGGCACTATCGCTGCCTGGCAGGACTCCGCAGGATGAGCGCCATACGTTTTTCTGATCGGTTGTACTGTCATCATACTGCGATTTACGTTGCACTGTTTTGTTAGGCTTGTGGCCCCGTGCATCCGATTTCAACAGGTGTTTCTGTAGGGATGCCCTCCTTAGCCTTTGGCTGTCCCCAGCCTATCTGCAAGACAGCAGTTGTTTATGATCAGAGTTGTCTCTCTTATGGAAGTTGTCTTACCAGACTAACGAGTCTTCACTACTCGTGTCTATAGGGTGAGGTGATGATATATGAGATGATATATGATATAGACTGGTTTACCCGGAAGAGAGGCAGTCCAGTGTGTCTGTACCCCAGGATCGTCACGTCCTGCCAGAAATGTAGCATTTGCATGTGAGTGGGGTATCTCTTTGCTCCCTTTATTTTCTTGGCTTCTATGCAGGGATGGTACGCCTAGCATTCCCCGCCACCTGGGATGTTGACACAGTGGGGCAGGTGTGCAATGTCCGCTAGTCTGCATCTCTTCTGCGTCCATTGGTATGGCTGATAGCGTACAGAGGTAGATATCGAAGCAGAAGTGCATTTAACCAGGGGACAAGCCTGGTAATGTCACGGAGATGTTGTTCGCCTGGTTTGCGGACCTATCTCGTGGTCAAGGAGTGAGTCTCGACAGTTCACAGTGAGGTGGCTGCTCTACTGTTTTCGACACCCCGACCAAGAACTAAGTCTTATGTTGGTGGTTTCGCACCCCATCGCCGTATAGGGTGAATATCGAGCAGCTATCCGCCCGCTTTGATCAGCGGATGGAAGAGACCTCTTTCTGTGGCTCGACCTGGTAGGGTTGAGGCGCGATCCCCAGGTCCCGACCATATCGAAGCCTCCCATTGCAGTGGTGCTGAGAATTTGGGCGGGATTCCGGCTTACAGGCGTCCGGCCGTAATCCCTCAAATGGTAGCCTCGCGCAATTGGCTTATCAGCCTGGTACGTGAACCAAATGTCTGCGGCTCCTCTCGAGTTGAGCAGGATTTCCGTAGCAACGCCCTGTCATTAGTAGGGTAAAACTGACCTGTCTTCCGATGGTCTATTTCCAGCACCCGTTCATTTTTTGGCCAGGACGAATTAATCGAGGGCTTTTGTTTGTCAGTGACCAGGTATCTGGGACCTGCGGTTTCTGTGGTGTTGAGACACGGTTTCTGTAGCGTTCCTTCAATAGAAGGTTAGAGAGCTGACCTGTCTTCCGTGGGTCTAATACCAGCACACGTTCACTATTAGACCCAACAGAAGTGCTCTCGATTTGACAGTCATTCTACAGTATTGGCGTGTTAAGTCAGTTTAAGCCGCAGGCTCCACTCCTGGTAGTGCTCTTCCGTCAATTCCTTTATCAAACACTGAATGCAGACCAACCGAGCCACAGAAGGCATAACCCCAGATTTCTGAGGGTCTAAATCCATATTAGACCCAAGGAAAGTGGTCTCGGCATGTCAGTCATTTCAGTGTTGGCCGTGTTGAATCAAATTAAGCCGCAGGCTCCACTCCTGGTGGTGCCCTTCCGTCAATTCCTTTAAGTTTCAGCTTTGCAACCATACTTCCCCCGGAACCCAAATACTTTGGTTTCCCGGAAGCTGCCCGCAGAGTCATCGAAGCAACTCCTGCGGATCGCTAGTCAAAACTACGACGGTATCTGATCGTCTTCGCGCCTCTGACTTTCGTTCTTGATTAATGAAAACATTCTTGACAAATGCTTTCGCAGTAGCTCGTCTTGCGGCGATCCAAGAATTTCACCTCTAACGCCGCAATACGAATGCCCCCGTTTGTCCCTGTTTATCATTACCTCCAGTTCCAAAAACCAACAAAATAGAACCGAGGTCCTATTCCATTATTCCATGCACCATTATTCAGGCAGCCGAGGCCTGCTTTGAACACTCTAATTTTTTCAAAGTAAACGCGCCGGCCACCCAGGACGCTCAGCGAAGAGCACCCGTGGGAGAGAGCCGGCAGACGGTAGGGCAGGAGACAACGGGCAGTGAACCGGCGCGAGCCGGACCGACCGCCTGCGCCTGAGATCCAACTACGAGCTTTTTAACTGCAACAACTTTAATATACGCTATTGGAGCTGGAATTACCGCGGCTGCTGGCACCAGACTTGCCCTCCAATAGATACTCGTTAAAGGGTTTAAAGTGTACTCATTCCAATTACGGGGCCTCGAAAGAGTCCCGTATTGTTATTTTTCGTCACTACCTCCCCGTGCCGGGTAAGTTGCGCGCCTGCTGCCTTCCTTGGATGTGGTAGCCGTTTCTCATGCTCCCTCTCCATAGGGTTTGATCAGTGTGCATATCTTGTTATCTTTGTTGAAATATTTTCTCCGCGCATGAGCAACAGTGGTCAGCGATCATAACTGACTGCTAGCGTCAGGGCCAGCAAACCAGAGCTGCCAAGACCCTTCTACACCTCCACGCGGTGATTCTGGATAACAGGCTGCAACAGAGCAGACTGGCTTAGGCAAAGGGATCAAAAAGGGAAGGTCCTCAAAAATGCCTGCTGAAGTAGGATGTGTTGGACTGAAAGGTGCAAATAACAAATATCGCAGTCAAGCTGTAAAGTACGACATAATGCATTCCGTTCTCTGGACTACATTCTGTTACTTACAATGCCCTTTTCAGGGTTTGGTAGCGGAGTTTGGAAACGAAGAAGAAGTATTCTTCTGTGGAGGACACTATAGCTGAAAGGTAAGATGCTTAAGAAATGGAAGCGTGAAATGGTGAGGATTCTAATCCCGGATGTTTCAAGCATCCTCTGTTCTCAAAGGAGGTGGGAGCAGCCTCAAGTCCTGTTGGAGATGGATGAAAAAACTCGATATCTCGTACAAACTGTGCACTTAAAAAAAATCCTTGGCAGTTGAAAATCAATTAGTGTAGGCTTTTAGCCACTGTCTGAGCAAAATTCTATTTGTAACAAAATTGCTACATAAAATGCTGCCTACCTTTCCCTAGGCCTATGTCTGTCCCCTGCCCTTTTCATCAACATAGGCCATGACAGTTCTGCTTTCCTCTGTTCTCCAAGTCTGTTTTGGTCAGTCACCACTCCTCTTACCCTGTAGGTTCTAGAACTGTGCCTGTTTTGCAATGTTTGGTTTTTATTTTGCAAAGTATTCCCTATCCAGTTTCATCTCTATATGTCGACCTCCACTGGGATCTGCCAAGATCTCTCCATCAAGTTGACGTTGTGATCTTATCGTACCATTTGGTTGTGAGTGTGAGAGTGAAAGTGAGAGTGAGAGTGTGTATGAGTGAGTGTGTGTGAGTGAGCGAGCGTGCGTGAAGGTGGTGGTGTGTGTGTATGTGTGCCATGGCTTTCTTTCATCCGAAGCGTGCTAATGAAGGTGGATGGGATCCTCCAGGCTGGTGTGTAATCACGCTCACTACCACAGGGCTCACGTTGATCCTACACCTCGCTGGTCATACTGCCATGAAACAATCTGTTTCCAGAGAGAACTGCACAGAAGTGAAGTGGGGGTCTGGGGCAGTATGTTTACCTGGCCATGACTAGCATTGTCCAATCAGTATGTTCACCTGGCCCCGACTAACATTGTGCGATCAGTGTGTTCACCTGACCCTGGCTAACATTGTCCGATTAGTATGTTCACCTGACCCTGACTAACATTGTCTGATCAGTATTCTTTGCCTGACCAGATATTAGTGTCCTCTCCCCATCTTACCACTTCAAACCATGTATTTTTGTGCAGAAGCCTGTTTATGAATGCCTGTGCCTGCTTTGTTAGCAACTTATTTGTCCTCCTATCTTCAGAGCCATACAGCAGCCTTTACAGGGTTAATCTCAGACTGACTATCGCACCATCAAGATGGAACATCTGTAGTTGGAAATGAGTATGCCTCACCCCAATGAGGGAAAGTTGCCAGTTCAGTTCAAGTGCCATCTCCATATCAAAGATTCACTGCAATGTATCTCCAGTGTACTCTTTAGCCGTAATGGTGCAATCTGTAAGGCTTTTTCCAGTCCATCTCCTGATGTTGTCGACCCACTTAAAATGGCGTCTGCCTTTTGGATGACTGCCTTTCACCGTACCCTATAGTATGGTCTTCAATAAGGTGATAGGTCTTGTTATACAGCCAAAATATTCTTACTGTATAACCCTGATTTCAGTCATTAATTCTCTTTTCACCTCCAATGTTTTCAATACCTCCATAATTGTTTTCTTCTCTTTTCAAGAAATGTGACACAATCTTTTATATACTAACATTTCAAAGGTTTCTAGACTCTTTTTCAACTTACTATTCAGTGCCTATGCTTCTGCGCTGTAAAGAGTTTACATAACACCTGACAACTCTCATATTCAATTTATAATTTATCTGTTTGGATGTCAGTATGTCTCATGTTGCTGAATCCCATCTTGGCCATACTTATTCTCTTTCTGATTTCTTTTTCACAGCTGCCTTCTTCTGTTTTTATATGACATATATATGAGAAACTCTGTAACTGTTTCAGTAGTTGATTTTTCATTTTTATCTGCATACATGGTTTCTTGTCACTGTTCCCAAATATCCTAATCTTTGTCTTCTATATGTCTAATCAAAACTCTGGACTTATTTTGTATACTGTTGTCACAAAAGCTCCTGCAATTCTTGCTCACTTTTTGGTATAACAACTGTATCATCCGCATATTTAAAGTTACTCACTGCCATTCCAAACAACTACTGCTATTTTAGAGGAAAAAAGCCGCCGAAGACAGATGTGTCGGACCGAAAGGTGCAAATATCGCAATCAAGCTGTAAACTAGCGACACAACGCATTCCGTTCTCTGAACTACATCCTGCTACTTGCAAAGCCCTGTTCAGGGCTTGGTAGGAGGAGATTAAAGCAAACGCAGAAGAAGAAGAGGAGGGAAAACAAAAAACCAAACGTTACTTTGAGACAGTACAGATGGGCTGTCGATTGTTAGTCTGTTTCTGCCAGTCAGCTACAAGCTCCATCAAAGTCAGCAAAGACCGAGACGGTATTCCTATGACCCTACGTTGCCGCCCACCCTTCTCTCCATCCTTTGTGCTACCACCACCACTGCTGTGACTGTGGCGGTGCGTATCACAACTTAGTCTGCTGTTGCGGTCAAGGTGGATGCTGCTAGCGCTGCGCTGTCCTGCATTCAAGACTTGGAACATTTTGATAAGCAACTCATCTTGCCGAAGCTCACATCCAACCAGATTATTCATTGTCTGCAATAGAGAAACAGAGCATGAAAAATTCACATACACAGCATGAAAAATTCACATTTTCATGAATCTTCTTCTGCGTATACATTCGACTTCATCAGAGAAAACTTAATCGATACACCAGACCAGTGCTCTTCAACCTCAGACGATGATGGCATAATTAATTTTGCTAGCGATATTTTTAGTAAAGATTAACTGGGCTACTTTTTATCCTCACTCTCTCGTCTCGTGCCGCCCATCCCCAGTGGCAAGTCAAGGGCAAGATGACTAGGGGTCGACTACGATATGCAGGGGACTCCTCATCAAGCACCCGTGAAAAAGACGGCGGAGTCGAACCTACACCACCTGATCACGAGGCCAACATTGTATTAAATCAATTGCAAATTAACTATCACAAAATCTTTTTTTACTCTGATACTTGTTTTTTTGGCTATTGAAAAGAAAGGTTTCTGTCTAAACTTAGCTCTCAGGTGCCTTAATATAACCAACAAGCTGTATAACCACAGTTCATTGAATGTACATTATCATAAATAGACAAAACTGTTTATACCAAATATAAAAAAAAGATTAAAAACAATGCTGCAATGTCTAAGAGCACCATATCATTCTTTTAAATGTTGGAAAGTGTCATGTTCTCAAACTGTATGCTATTTCACTGCTAAACACCAATCGACAAAGTTTCCAGAATATTAATTAAACAATTGAATAATATAGCATCTATTTAAACTTGAACAGGATAAAAATAAAATAAACAAAATACACCTTTCTACTTGTGAATATATTGCCAGTTTATGTCCAGTAGAAACAATGTCCAGTAGGAACGAGGAATGTACACTTGAAAATGTCCTGTAGGAATGATGAGTGTACACTTGGAAATGTCCTGTAGGAACGAGGAATGTACACTTGGAAATGTCCTGTAGGAATGATGAGTGTACACTTGGAAATGTCCAGTAGGAACGATGAGTGTACACTTGGAAATGTCCAGTAGGAACGATGAGTGTACACTTGGAAATGTCCTGTAGGAACGAGGAATGTACACTTGGAAATGTCCTGTAGGAATGATGAGTGTACACTTGGAAATGTCCAGTAGGAATGATGAGTGTACACTTGGAAATGTCCTGTAGGAACGAGGAATGTACACTTGGAAATGTCCAGTAGGAACGAGGAATGTACACTTGGAAATGTCCTGTAGAAACGATGAGTGTACACTTGGATATGTCCAGTAGGAACGATGAGTGTACACTTGGAAATGTCCTGTAGGAACGATGAATGTACACTTGGATATGTCCAGTAGAAACGAAGAATGTACACTTGGAAATGTCCTGTAAGAATGAAGAGTGTACACTTGGATATGTCCAGTAGGAACGATGAGTGTACACTTGGAAATGTCCTGTAGGAACGAGGAATGTACACTTGGAAATGTCCTGTAGGAATGATGAGTGTACACTTGGAAATGTCCTGTAGGAATGATGAGTGTACACTTGGAAATGTCCAGTAGGAGCGAGGAATGTACACTTGGAAATGTCCTGTAGGAATGATGAGTGTACACTTGGAAATGTCCAGTAGGAACGATGAGTGTACACTTGGAAATGTCCTGTAGAAACGATGAGTGTACACTTGGATATGTCCAGTAGGAACGATGAGTGTACACTTGGAAATGTCCTGTAGGAACGATGAGTGTACACTTGGATATGTCCAGTAGAAACGAGGAGTGTAACAATGTCCAGTAAGAACATGGAACAATGTCCAGTAGAAACAATGTCCAGTAGAAACAATGTCCAGTAGAAACAATATCCAGTATGAACCATGTCTGTAATGTCCTGCATGCAACTAAGAGGATTCTTCATGGGGCTAGCAACATCTTCATGTAAAACTAATATTTTTGAATCTGCCACATGAGATGCTTTGATACAAAGCTTTCTGCCACAGGGTTAGCTGTAGTGGTGGCTCCATAATTAACTTATAAAACAAAGGCAAACCATCCTTATGGACTACGCTGGAGTATAAGACAGAAAGTAACACACAAATGACTGAATCCAATCAGGTCTTCGTACCATAGCTGCAAGTTGAGGATAAAGATAGGATAAGACAAAGTGACACATAAATGACTGAATCCTATTAGGCGTCCGTTATGGAGTAGAACAGGAGAACAAGATTAGACCCCGGACGGTTCTGCGCAACCACAAATAACACCAATCCACACTTACTCACAAACTTCTAACTTGGAGAAAAAAGCATTTCCCAGAACTGAAAGCTATATTACTATATCAGCAAATATGATACCCTAAATGAACTGTTGTTTGCTGATTTGCTTGTAATGAATATGACATGAAGATCAACACAGGCAAGACAAAAGACTATATTGATATTGCGTGAACAAGTGCATAGAAGTTTCCACATCAGTGACAATGGTATCAAGCAAGTACGAGAGTTCAAATACCTAGGTAGTATGTTCGCTGATGACGGCAGAGTGGATAATGCGATTGCACATAGAATTCAGAAGGCGAACAGTGTCCACTTTCAAATTGCAACTACGAGGAGGCTGATAAAAGCACTATTTATTCCTACATTGTGTTACCAATGTCAATCTTGATCCTTACTAGAAACACATAAGAATAAGATCCTGTGCTGTGCAACAAGTGTAGCCGGAAAGACAATCTGTGACCGAATCCGCAGCACCACACTGATGCAGATAGTAGGGACAAACCCAGTTAGTAACTACATTGAAGCACAACAAATCAAATGGTTTGGTCATTTAGTCAGAATGCATTGTGACCAGCTTGCAGCAAGAGCATATAATATACAAGTTTCCAGTCCACGAGCAAGGGGCAGACCTCAACGTCGATGGATCAAGGGTGTCTCAGACACTCTCAGGAAGTTATACCTAACGACAGCTCAAGCCTCCCACTTGGTGATAACAAAAAATCTACGCATCCCACCTCTCTGTGATGATGTATGGCAAGGGCAGTAAGACAGAAGAAGAAGAAGATAGTTAGGACCCCCAGCATTGTGAACAAGATCAGCCAGTGAGACACAGAAGGAAAAGATGGACCCCAGGTGCATACATATGAGTCCAACAACAAATGCCACATAGGATGAAGTGGAAACATTTTTCTGAACCTTGAAAAACAACAGAGAAGAAAAGTTTTCATTGGTAACTAGATCATTTTCAAGTGACTTCAGAGTTGAGGATGGGGCTCTTGAAAACTGCAGCAGAAGTACTTACGATGAATGAAAACACAGAGAAACAAGTGAAGCTATTCACAGACTATTGTGGCAGTACTCGAAAGCCGAAAAAAAATCCAGATCTAAAAGAACTTTTGGAAGTACTTTCTAAACCATGTTACCAACTCAAGAAAGTAATGATTCAGTGGATTCCTTCTCGTTGCGATATACTTGGCTTGGCAATCAAGAGGCTGACATACTGGCAAGAGAAGGCAGGAGGCTGCCTGAACCTAGTATAGTTATAACATGAAGAGGCCAGGAGGTTTATCAGGTGCAGATACAAGAACAAGTACTTAGCGGAGCATCCAAGACAACAACAAAATGATGCTTGCTACAAGCTCAACAGGGCATGATACCATCTATTCAACGAGTTCAAATTAGGACATACAGATGTATGTGTCTGCGGCACTGATAAAATAACTGCTGAACATATGCTGCAGAAGTGTCCAATATATGAGTTACAGAGAAGGCACGTTTGGCTATCTCCTGTTCCAACCCAAGTTGGCGACATCATCATATGGTTTTGTCTAGATGATGTAACTTAGGCTGTATTTGGATTATAGTGGGGATGAAATTGCACTAGTAATCAACCTCTCTCTCGTCCCAAGCTACCTTAGACGAGTGGCAAGACTTAAGACGGTTGTAGGTAACTCAGGATGCAGGCACTCTGGTCACAAACCCCTTGAGACCAGGTGTCACTTGAAACTTGCGGGATTAGATCGCCCACCATTGCCGTTCATCTATTTGAGAGGTGAGTACCTTACCTCTCGATCCCAAATTCAAAACAAAGCTCTATAAAGCTACTGATGACCTTATGTGGACCACTGCTTTCTTTAGAAACATTCAAGTTGACGCCTGAAAGCGTTCGACGAAGAAGAAGAAATTTCCAATCTTGTCCCTTTCTTGTAGCAAGGTGTACTCTCCATATAATTTCCTTTTCTTCTGTTTGCTATGTATATGTTAGTAATGTAACGTGCACCTATGTCATCCATACACAGTAGGAACATATATATATATATGTGCTACATGCATATATGAGTGAGACTGGGCAAAAAATGAAGGGGTGAAAGATGTGGAATAAAAGATAATAGAGGGTATATATGTACATATCTATATAAACATAATGCTTACTTTGAATACAAAAACAACTTTACCCTAACCCCAAAAGATGTGTTGACATAATAACAAAAATAATCAAATGAAATTGGTATGAATGACTGCAGTATCAACATGTTTATAAGATACACATGCAAGCATTCAAATATGTTCTGAGATCTTGTAAAAATGCTTGTGTCTGTGCATGGCCCTGCTCTGTAAGCATCAATATGATGTAATGTATCATGGGCTACTTTGTAAGCATCAATGTGATGTATCGTGGGCTACTTTGTAAGCATCAATGTAATGTATCATGGGCTACTTTGTAAGCATCAATGTGATGTATCGTAGGCTACTTTGTAAGCATCAATGTAATGTATCATGGGCTACTTTGTAAAGCATCGATGTGATACAATGTATCATGGGCTACTTTGTAAGCATCAATGTGATGTATTGTGGGCTACTTTGTAAGCATCAATGTAATGTATTGTGTGCTACTTTGTAAGCATCAATGTAATCTATTGTGTGCTACTTTGTAAGCATCAATGTAATGTATCATGGGCTACTTTGTAAGCATCTATGTGATACAATGAATCATAGGCTACTTTGTAAGCACTGATGTGATACAATGTATCATGGGCTACATTGTAGGCATAAATGTGATACAATGTATCATGGACTACTTTGTAAGCATCAATATGGTGCAATGTATCATTAGCTACTATGTAATGCAAAATATCACATCTGCTCTGTTAGAGTGGTCTGTCGATGTATTTTGTGTATGACAAAGACAAGAATAGCACCACTGCCCAACAGAAAGCATGACGTAAAAGGTGACTGACTGTGTGACATGGCATAATACCGGCAATGGTAATTTGGTTTGTTAAGAACATCATAGATGGCGCCTAACAGACCGAGGGTCTACTTTGCTCTAGTGTTTGAGTCATCTTCTTCTTCTTATGCGTTCGTTCTCAATCTCTAGCTATCAAGCCATGTACAGGGCTTCGTAAGTAGTAGATGTAGTCCGGAGAATGGCATGTGTTGTATCACTAGTTTACAGCTTGACTGCAATATTTGCACCTTTCGGTCCGACACATCCATCTTCAGCAGCACGTTTGAGTCTATTAAGACGGACTCGCACATCGGTTAACCATCCTCTGCGGAACTTGTTCCAACACAACTGAGTAATAAGTTGTTCGAGCCTAGCCCGCTAAGTGGAAAATCATTGTCCTTGCTACATCATAGGGTAATCCACCCCTGTCGAAGTACATGTCGAATAAGACTAAAACTAAGACTCTGTAAGCATCGATATATATCTACTTTGTAAGACATGTTAGTGAGGGACAGGTATAATATACTGGCCAAGACCCTCACCTCGGATTCCTCGCAGCTCTTCCTGGAAACAGGCTGTTTTCATGGCAACCTGGCTAACGAGGTAAGGGATTGACGTGATCCCCATAGTAGTGAGCGACATGCAGATGAAGTCAAGCATAGCACAACCAGCTGGAGGACCCCGGTCCACCTTCTTTAGCATGCTCGGGATGTGAGGAAAACTACTGCAACCCGTTACTTAATGTCCTTTTCAGGACGCACAAAAGGGTAGTCCTACGCATTGTGGGCATTCGAAACAACAACTCTGTAAGTATCGATGTGATACAATGCATCACTAAATTGTCCACTTTGATCCCATAGCAACCTGCAATGGTCACGCTCCACGAATCCATGTTGTGGGCCATATTCTTGAGCTCCTGTAGGAAAACTTGGGTGGTTTTCTCTTCCAATGTTTTTTGCATGGTGTTCTTTGGTCTCCTACAAAACTGCCCGCAGCATGAGAACAACTTGACAACATGGATTCTCTTGCATGGGATGAGAACATGACATTATCAGACGACTCAGGTCACAACAGGCTGAGTTGACATCTATTCAACAAACTAAAGATAGGAGGAACCTGTAACGGCGACTGCTCAAAGGAAATCAGAAAGAGATTGGCAATGGCACTGAGGAGGCTACACAAATTGAGGAAACTATGACAGAATACCAGCAAGCCAACTAAAGTGAACATTTTTAGATGTATTTTTCTCGTGGCAGCATACGGCAGTGAAATACAGACAGTTACCCAAACCTCAAGGAAGAGAATCGAGTCAATCGAGTCTAAATGTTATGGAAAGGTTCTCGAAACACAATGGGCCAAATAAAATAGGAGAAAGCAGACATTCGACAAGAGCTGGACATAATAATGAACAGAAAATTGACATACTTTGGCCACATCAAATGACACGATATCGAGTGAACGGTAATGGAAGGCATGGTGTCAGGCGAGACAGGCAGAGGCAGACCAAGAAGGTGATGGCACCAAGATGTCAAGGAATGCTTGGACATGACTCTGGAGCAGGCTGGAGATCTGGCAAGATAGGCAGAGGCAGACCAAGAAGGTGATGGCACCAAGATGTCAAGGAATGCTTGGACATGACTCTGGAGCAGGCTGGAGATTTGACATGAGACCGAGTTTCTTTCAGACGGTCTGTGATGGGAGCAATGTTCTGTAAGGGACATACTACATGATGATAACTTTAAGCAAGGTATTGCCAAAATGATTGCTGAACACACGTTGCATGAATGATTGCTGAACACATGTTGCATGAATGATTGCTGAACACATGTTGCAATAATGATTGCTAAACCCATGTTGCAATAATGATTGCTAAACCCATGTTGCAATAATGATTGCTAAACCCATGTTGCAATAATGATTGCTGAGCACATGTTGCATGAATGATTGCGGAACACATGTTGCAATCATGATTGCTGAGCACATGTTGCAATAATGCTTCAAGTTTAAAAAACCGATAAAGCATGCTCATCAAGTTCCCTGTTGATTCTGTTGTCAATGACTAGCGAATACCTTGTAAAAGGTATCGATAGCAGGCAAATTGGACGACAGCTCCCAAGATGTTCAGAATCTCTATTTTTGTGCATGAGAACAGTTTTTAAAAATTTCCACAGGTCTGGGATTTGTTCAGAATAGTAGCATTTATTAAACACTGAATCAACATAGATGCAAATATTGACGGCGAGTGGCTCACCCATTTACAATTTGCAGATGACATGCTAATCAGTCATTCATACAATTGAGGAAGCCAAACTATCCTTGAACGACCTAAATGGGGTCAGCAGAGCTGCTGGTCTGAAGATAAATAAAAGTAAAACGCACACTGTCTCAGAAACACCTACAGACCAAAGCAGGACATCAAGCTAGGAGAGGAAGCCATTGAGGATGTCAACTCCTATATCTTCCTAGGCCAAGAAATAAATGGAGACCACAAAATCTCTAAACAACAAAAAGCAGCTTGGTATTCCTTTAACTCCATTAAGCCAATTGGCCAACAGATGAAGGACACTACAGCAAGACAACACACATTGAACCCCATGATCATTCAAGCATTGATTTACAGATGTGAAGTGAGGAGCTTGTGCATAACAGATGCTGAGAAGCCTAGAGTCACTCAGAGAGCAATGGAGCGGCACATACTAAAAACTTTGATATGAGATGAGATCTGGATCGAAGAAATTCAACATCAAACTTTGTTTCAGGATGTGAAAGCAGCAAAACATCGTTGGGCTGGACATGTGGTACGTATGCCTGACAACAGATGCACACGTAGAACGTTTTGGTGGCGATATGCATGAACACATCCACAGGTTTGCCCATATGCAAGATGGACTGACCAAAGACCTAGATCTGCATTAGCACAGCATTGCAGAAAATCGGGACTCATACAGAATATTGTTGGATTCCCTGTTCATGGCACATCTTTCGGACTAGCAGAGTGGATAATAATAATAGTTGCCAATCGCAAGCATCAGACTATTGCTGCAAAATATGTTCTCTGATGACTGTAAGGACCAATCCTGGAACAGCCCACACTGCCACAGTCAATGTACATATCATTGAACTAACATCAGTGATGTTGAGGATAATGTAATGTGAGAAAGCATGCATGACCCTCATCAGCACCATTTTTCTGGACACACTCTACAGAAAAACAGATAAAGCGCCAAAAATTGGCCATGACCTTCTTTCTTTTTATCTATGCTCTTTGAACTACAAACACGGTGCATAAGGCAGAAACAAGTGCTCTCCAGTTTGAACACTGTGACAATACTTTTAAATTCCCATAGTTGAGCCCTCTCTGATGATTGTTCTGTAGAATCTCTCTTTTGGTCTTACTCTATTTCTGCTGCCATCTGGAGCCCTAATCGTCTGTAATGGAAGTCTGTTGTTGTTCATTTTAAAGCACAAGACCTATGCATGTCCACTGTTTGTGTTTCTTATGATGGTAGAAACATATTGCTGGTTGTTATTTTCTCTTATTAACTTGTTGGCAATAAATTTTCCCCAGCCAATGTTCAATAGTGTTCTTATCATGTAGAATGTCTTTTGCAGAATGTCGCTCTTACAACAGATAATCTGTAAGGCTCGATCTCTAGCCAGAACGTCGCTCTCTCAATTGCCAATCTGTAAGACTCGATCTCTAGCCAGAACGTCGCTCTCACAACAGACGATCTGTAAGACTCTCGATCTCTAGCCAGAACGTCGCTCTCACAACAGCCAATCTGTAAGACTCGATCTCTAGCCAGAACGTCGCTCTCACAACAGCCGATCTGTAAGACTCGATCTCTAGCCAGAACGTCGCTCTCACAACAGCCGATCTGTAAGACTCGATCTCTAGCCAGAAAGTCGCTCTCACAACAGCCGATCTGTAAGACTCGATCTCTAGTCAGAACGTCGCTCTCACAACAGCCGATCTGTAAGACTCGATCTCTAGTCAGAACGTCGCTCTCACAACAGCCGATCTGTAAGACTCGATCTCTAGCCAGAACTCCTGCCTCTGTCGTAGTCTTCAGAACCTCCATGATGTTGTGTGCCCACTTTATCCTTGATCTGCCTCTGACCCGCTTTCCACGCACCATACTCTTCCAGTATTGTCTCTCCAGGCCTTTATGACGTATGATGTGGCCAAAATATTTTAGCTTTCTGGACAAGATATTGTTTACTAACCAATTTTCCTTGATATCCAGTTCTTGTAGAATATCTGCATTTTTCCTTTTTCTGTGGCATTTTGAGCACCCTTTTGTAGTATTTTAGTTCTAAAGATTCAAATCTTTTCTTAAGTGTTTGTGTGGTGATCCACGTTATATCCCCATTGAAGCAGCATGACATCAATCAGACACATCTTGCGGAAGTTAAAAATAAATATGACAGCCTACTGTCAGAAAGCTTGGAATAATACAACATATAAAGCCCAGAAGAGATTTAAGCAGTAATTGGTACTGTCTAATAACAGGGCATATAAGAGACAAATAATACCCTACATATAATTGAGTTTTAAAAACAAATCAAGTATGGATGACAGATGACATCTTAAGCAAAATGAAATAAGAAAAAGGGGCATAAAACACTCCAGAATATCAGAATATAGAGCACTGGATTAAGTGATTAATACTATGTGCTGACATGCAACGGAACAGTGGATAGAATCAAAATGCAAGATTATAGTAACAATGGCAAAGAATCACAGCACAAGAGATAAGCATGCAGAAAAAAAGCAACTTTAAAAACCCCATCTGCCGAAGACAGACCAAAAGGTGCAAATATCGCAGTCTTACTATTAGTAAGTCTTACTCAAGGAGAAGAAGACATTAAAAATAAGAATGATTGAATCGAATGAAGAGACATATCAAATTGATGGGTAGAACATACAGGTGATCTGCTCGAAGACAACAGCGGCAATAAACAATCAGCATGTAATAATGATGCCTTCAATTTAATATACGCGCAAAGGGAAAGCAATAGGCATGGACAGAGTAAATATAGAATGATAAGGGGCTGAAGACGCAGCATAGTGAATGAACTGACAGCAGCCAACGACTCACAGCTGGCAGCTTGCATGGGTCAGCAAACCAGAGCTGACCTGCAAAAACAATTTGGATTTTCACAGAACAGTGGAACAAAACAACAATATTCTGTATAAGAACACTAGCAGAAAGATGTACAACTTTATGTGTCCTTTATAGACTACAAATAGAACTTGATTGTTTAATAGTTATTCGGTTCTAGGTCTGATTTGCAAGCTCTGGATTCTGTCTTTCCATTTCTGCCTGTCATCTGTGGCTGACATAAGTCTTCATCCTCATGTTCCTGCTTGCTTCTGTCACAAAAGTATTTCTTGGTCTGCCCTTCCTCTCTTTCTGTGTTCTGTCTTAAAGACTTTCTTCAATGGACCCTCATGACATAAAAGTTGTGGTTCAGCCAGACCAGCCATTGTTATTGTATCTTTTGTAACAGCTTTCTTCCCTCTCCCACTTCCATCAACACTCTTTTGTTTGATTTCCTCTCTGTCCAACTCACTGTATTCATCTTTTGGAAACACACCTCAAAAGCCTCCAAGTATTTCTCATCTCTTTTATATTTTGTCCATATATCAGTACTGTACAACTATATTTTTTTCCATAGTGTTATATTAATGCTACCTGATATCAAGCTTCTCTGTTTCTCTCAAAAGGCCTTCTTTGTCAGCCCAATTATAGTTCTTATTTCTCTCTGGCATTGTGAATCTTCTGTTATGATTTGACCCAGGTATGGGAATTGGTTAAATTGTTTGATTTTTTTCCCTTCGATGGTTACCTTTACTTTCATTGGTACTTTGGCTGTGTTCATTCTCTTGGTCTTTTCTATTGTTATTTTCATGTCACAGGATTTAGCTGTTTCACTTATTTTATGGAGCAGTGTTTGTAGATCTCTGTTATGGTGGCTTGGCCATCAGCAAGCTTTATTGCCTCCAGTTGGTCGTGAAAGTGAACACGACAAATTATATATTTGGAAAAAAATAGGTATGGATTGAAAAACACAAGACAACTCAGTAACCTTCACTGGGAGGAAACTGCTACTGTAAGAACCGTCAGGCTTTATTCCCCATGTTTAGATGCAATAAGTGGAGCTAAACAAGAATGTGTACTGCCCCCTTGTCTGTTTAACAGTTAAACAGAACTGATTTGCACACAGTTAGCAGTAATGCTAGAACAGATTTGCACACAGTCAGCAGTAATGCTAAAACTCATTACACTGGGCAACACACAAATTGCCTTTGAAATTTAAAAAAAAGGCAATCTTTATTGATCCTGGACATGAAAATGACAATACAATTTGACTTTTGTGATATATAATATTAACATGTTTTTTCTGTATTATAGTGCAAAGTAGTAATATCAAAAAAGGCATGCAGTTATTTTTTTTTTAAATTGAAAATTAATTTGGTCCAAACTTTAAAAAAAATGAAGTCCCGAAAGAGTTAACATATGAACGACTTGGTGCGCATTGGAGTGCATGTGTGTGTGAGACCTGTTCACAATGCTGTATTTCTATCTCCATTTTGTATCCTATTGCATCAGTCCGCAATATATACAACACCTCTGATGGTATTACATCATTTTCTGATTCAATGTAGATGAGTGATGACATGCAGCGATACAGGTCAGGTCATCCCGTAACCGGTGAGATCGTTGGGGCACACATGAAGACATCCTCAACCATGCCACCCCTCTCTGTCAGATGCCGCTGCCTGTGACTCTTCTGGTCGGAGACTGGTCCATTCTTTTATGTTATACTCCCATCTCTTTTTGGGCCGGCCTCTTCGTCGTCTGCCATGCACCTTCCCGTGGAGGATTGTGTTTGCAAAGCCATTTGATCTCGATATGTGACCGTACCAAGTGAGTTTCCTTCTTTTGACAGTTGCCAAGAGGTCTTCGAAAGGCCCTATTGCTGTTGTAATTCTATCTCGTATTTCCTCATTTGTAACTCGATCTTTGTACGTGACATTTAAAAGTTTTTGGAAACATCTCATCTCCAAAGCCTGTATCCTTCATTGAAGGTCAGCTGTAACTGTCCATGTCTCACACGCATAAAGGAATATTGACAGGACGAGTGTACGCATTAATCTGATTTTTGTGCATAGTGCTAACCGTTTATCTTGCCAGATTTTGTTTAGCCGTGCAAGTGCCGCTATTGTCTGGGCTATTCTGGCAAACACCTCACATTTAGGTTTCCAAACATTAGGTTTCCAGATTTATGTAACGGTATAAATATTGATTTCCTCCATAAGTCCGACCAGTTTCCTGTCGCCCATATTTTGTTGCAGATGTGTGTCAGGCCTTCCACCACTACATCTCCACCTGCTTGTAAGAGCTCTGCAGGTATATTGTCCACGCCGGCCGCCTTCCCTCTTCTCAATGTCTTTACCGCTGCAATTACCTCTTCCGTCATTATCAGTTGGTTATCCTCTATATTTATTGGTGTTGGGGGGATTGTTTACTCGGGTTCATTTCGCCCTTCATAGTTATATAGCTCGGAACAGTACTCTGTCCATTGTGCCAGTACGTCATTTTCCTCAATAAGGCACTTGCCGCTTTTATCATGGATCATATGGTTTCTGCCTTGTCTTGGTGTTACCAGTTCTTTGACAACCTTGTATGCTCCTTTAGCATCATTTCTGTTTAGTCTCTCTTTGATGTTTGTGCATTGCTCACATATCCACGCTTCTTTCGCCTCTCTCATCTTTTGTTGTATGGCTTTCTTGACCTCTTTATAACTGTCGACTTCCTCCGGTGGGTGATTGTGTTTTTTCAGTGACCTTCTTTTATCACAAAGGTCTAGAATGTCTTTGGTCACCCATGGCTTCTTTTTTGTTTGGTGGCATCCCAGGATCTCTGTTGCAGTATCTATGAGAGCTTCGTTAAGAGACTCTGTATCTGTATCCAGTCCCTCTCTGAGAGCCAACAGTGGCACAAATCTCCCTCCCACCCTTGCTTGGAACACTTCGGTGATTTGTGGGTCCATTAGTTTGTCCAGGTCAAACTTTAGCCTGGTCACATCCTTCTTTGCGACTCCCCTCAATCGCAGACGCATGGTCATCATAACCAGATCGTGGTCGCTTCCTATATCAGCTCCGGGGAAACTTCTCGTTTTGTCGGTGTTGATGCTCGATCGGAACCTCCTCTGGACCAGTATATAGTCAATCTGGCTGTGCACTTCCTTGCTTGGGTTATGCCATGTCCAACGTCTCGACGGCTTGTTTAACCCAAACGTATTTGCCACCAACAGCTGGTTGCATCTTGCAAATTCTAGGAGTCTCAGGCCTCGGTCATTGGTTTCTTTATTTCCGTATGGGCCACATGTTCCCCTCCAGTCATGGACTGCATCTTCTCCAATTTTTGCGTTCCAATCCCCCTGGACTACCAATATATCTTTTTTTGGCATTTCGTGTATCAGACTTTGAAGTTGAGCATAGAATGCCTCTATTTCACAATCCTCGTAGTCTGCAGTGGGTGCGTAGCACTGTATTATGGTAATATTAAACAGTGCTGCCTTTAGCCGTAAAATGATAAAACGGCTAGATATTGGGCGGCAATCCAATATGCATCTGGCTGTGTCTTTATGCACCAGTATCCCCACTCCATGTAAATGTTCAGTGATACAATCGCTGATAATAAAGATGAGGTTGTAAGTGAAGTCTTGTAAGGTTAGCAAGTCAACTGACCGACTCTTACCGCTCCGTCATAAGTGCAACACAAGTTGTCCTTGAAGGTTATAGCCACCAGTATTGTCTTGTCTTATCCACTTGTGCCGTGAGGCCAGCAGTATTGATGTCTCGTAGCTGTGATAATATTGCAGATTACTATAGCGACTAAAGGTCCTGTAGAGTTTCAACAGAGAGTCACTGTAGTGGCTATCGGTCCGGAAAAAGTTCTAGTTCTGGGTGGCAAAGGACTTCCTGAACCTGCAAATGAATTTTCCGCTGATTCAGACGATGATGATCCGAACATCGGATTATCTGCAGCCTTTGGTGTCTACTTATGATCCATGCATCTGCCATCGTGTGACATCTGCATCACACATTCTCACCCAAGAAGAACTGAATGATCTTTGTCATGACCTTGAGCTGTCCAAGGATAAAGCGGAGTTACTTGAGTCAGGACTTAAACAATGGAATCTTCTCAAGGAAATTGTCCGATACTTTATTTCCCAGTTGTCATGAGCAGTTTGCGTCTTAGTTCAGAAAGGAAGATGAACTTGTGTTACGATTTGATGTTGATGGCCTGGTGAATGCTCTAGGAATCACATGACCCACAAGAATTGTGACTGTTCATACTCCTCTAAATCGAGCCTCATGGGAGTGTTCCTGCATAATGGAACCGACTTCCATCCATACCAATCTGGCAAGTGTACACAAAAGAAACCTACGATAACTAAAGCAGCTCTTGAGCTGTCTCCAATACAGCAAGTTTGGCTGGCAGTTCTGTTGTGACCTAAAGAGGATCACTGTGGTTTAGAGGTAAGGCACTTGCCTATCAAAGCAATGAACAGATACAGCAGGGGTTCAAGTCCCGCAGATTTCACATGACCCCTGGTCTCAAAGGAGTGCCTGTATCCATCCTGAAATACCTCCAGTAATCTTGACTTATGTCTTGCTACTGGACAAAGGTAGTTCAGACCAGAGAGTGAGGTTGATGACCAGCATAGCTTCTTCCTCACTATAATCCAAATACAGCGCAAGTTACATTATCAAGACAAAACTGTCTGATGATGTTGCCATCAATGCTTGCAATGAGCAACTCACTAACTGTTCTTCTTCTTCTGCGTTCGTTCTCAATCTCCTGCTACCAAGTCCTGAACAGGGCTTTGCAAGTAGCAGGATGTAGTCCGGAGAACGGAATGCGTTGTCTCACTAGTTTACAGCTTGACTGTGATATTTGCACCTTTAGGTCTGACACATCCGTCTTCAGCAGCTAACTAACTGTGACCTGAATGGTATGAAGCTGGGATATAATGTTAATGTAACAGTCGAGCAAAGAATGCACTACATAAAGAGAGAATGGTCTCAGAGAAGACGGTGCAGCACCCAATGGCACAAAATTCTGCTACCTCTCCAACACTTCAAACTTGGTGTGATGAAAAACTTTTGTTACAACCATCGACCGTACTGTATCAGCTTCCAAGTACTTGGCTGATTAATTTCCTCGATTCAGGGAATAAACAATTAAAACATCATTTTTGTCAATCCTCAGATCCTCGAGCTCTTCCTCAAGTTGCTTTAGGGTGACAAGAAAAAAAAAGCCTGTGACGGGTTTTGTCTGTTCTCAACAAACTTCATCAGAAATGTTAGGGCACAATACCACAAGAAACCACTCTCAGCATCACAAACATGGCTGCAATATGTCCTTGAAGATCCGTTTTTGTTTTTCATTCCCACTTGATTTTTTTTTCCTCCGGCAACTGTGGCATGGTTAGCGATGAGCACGGTGAACATTTTCATCGAGACATTGCCATGATGGGGAAACGATACAGGGGAAACTGGCCACTTCAATGTCGGGTGACTACTATTGGACGCTCACCAGAGATGACTTAACGTCTTTCTACTGGTTTAGAGGACTGCAGAGTCTGTGTACAACTAATTTCTTGGTCTAAAAACTATGCTCATACAATCTATTTTTGATTGCATTAATTGACTCTATTTCCTGTGGCAATTCATTCCACGCATTCACTACTCTCTGACTAAACATAATATTTTATAATATTCAAACTGGATCTTTCTTTAAACATCAATTGATTAGATGATCCAGATCAGTTATAAAAGCAACAGGTAAGTGACGTCTGACAAAGAAGCAGACTTTTACTGGTGTGTGTGGGATCAAAATGCTAAGCAGTGCATGAGCTGTAGTGGTCAGCCACTCAAAGCCGTTTGCTAGAGTCAGGGCCAGTGACCCAGAGCTGCCAAGATCCTACTACACCTTCATGTGGTCATCCTGGATAACAGGCTACAACAGAGCAGATTGGCTAAGGAGAAGGGATCGTAGAGGGAATGCTAATCTGGTACTCAAAAATGCCTGCTGAAGTTGGATGTGTTGGACCAAAATGTGCAAATATCTGTCAAGCTGTAAACTATGAAACACTGCATTCCATTCTTCGGAATACATCCTGCTATTTTGAAGCCCTTTTTAGGGCTTGATAGCAAGAGTTTGAGAATGAAGAACAAAGAAGAAGAAGACTAGTACATGTCATATGTGTGTATTACTATTTATAATAATATTATTTATTTTGGATTTCTCAGAAGTAGTAACCAAAAAGAGAAACATTATTGAGAAAAGCAGAGAATTCAATACGGACCTGTATGCCTGTTTTATAGATTACACCAAGACCTTTGACTGCGTAAAACATCAGCAAATGTGGAACATTATGAAAGATACAGGCTTCTCAACATATCTGGTTTAACTACAGGGGCAGCAACCAGCCATCAGAATACATGGTGAAACCTCAGATTGGTTCGACATACACAAGGGGGTAAGACAGGGCTGCATTCTTTCACCATACCTGTTCAACATATATGCAGAAAACATTATCAGGAATGTAAAGGCAGATACAATTTTTACAGACTTCGATCCTTTCACAATAGGAGGAAAGGAGACACCAGAAAAATTATATGCCAACGACACAGTTTTGCTCACTAACAGCCTAGAACAAATAATTACATCAGTCCATAAGCACAGCAAAGCCCAGAAATTCTACTTGAATACAAAGAAAACTAAGATAATGACAACTGACAAGACAAAACTCCAACCAAAAATCGAGATCGCTGGCGAAGAGATTGAAAATGTTGTATATTTTGAATATCTTGGAGCAATACTAAACAACAATGGAGACTGTACAAAGGAAGTAAGAAGACAACTGACTATGGCAATGCAGAAGATAAAGAGTATGCAGAACTTATGATCCTAAGAACATGCATTTTTCCTGTGGCAACCTATGGATGTGAAACATGGACGATTACAAAAGAACTAAGAGCGAAGAATCGGTGCATTTGAGACAAAGTGCTAGAAAAGAGTTCTGAAAATTCCATAGACAAAGAATCAAACAAACAAATCCATCCAGCAAGACCTGAATGTGGAGAGGAATAGGCTCATAAATTATGTAATGACCCGAAAACTTAGATTTTTGGACACGTCAAACGACAAAAGGAATGGAGAGAATGGTTATGGCGGACATGGTCACTGGAAAGAGGGGCAGGGGATGACCGAGAAGACGATGGACTCAGGACATCATGGAGACGGTTAGTTTGACCTTGAAGCAGGCCGGAAGACTGGTGGAAGACAGAGTTTCCTAAAGACAGACTGTCATGAGAGCGACAATCTGTAAAGGACATGGTACATGATGATGAGTAGCCAATTTGGTATTTGCATTGTCATATTTATGTTCAGCACCTTGAAATCTTGAAAGAATACAAGCCAGAAAATTACAGTATAGACAAACTTGGCAGAGATGGGCGGAAAAAGATCTTCAGACTCAGAACGGACATTGCAGACTCAAGGCCCACCTCTAAGGAATGGGTCTAAGAGACATCATCACATACAATAGCGACGCACCCAAGCAAACAACAGACCATATCCTGCTTATGCAGACCAAAGAGAGGCAGTCTGGTATGGGGAAGCGACCATGCTTCAAAAGCTGTGGGGGAACTGAAACACAGTCTCCTTCGTGAACCTCACCAGGCTTGAAGCAAAGTATCAGTTGATCGAGGAAGAAGAGCTGAGTTGAATGGAAGAAGTGGACATACTATGAGAAGATCCATGACATGCCAGGATTGAGCACAATGTTATTTCAACCTGGCATGTTGGGATTGTAAACAAAGCTCACAAGCCATAGGTCACAAGCTGTTCTATAACACCGATAAAACAAAAATATCAATTGTCAAAGCAGACAAGAAAATCTGCTCTACAAATATTAATAAATGATCAAGTACTAGAACTGGTCAAGGGCATTTCCTATCTTGGAAATATTATAATGGAGAATTATAGATGCAAAAATTGATATCAGGATGGCCAAATCTGTTATCACCAACATGAGTTATATATTGACATCCAAACACATATATGCAACAAAAAATTAGTAATTAGGTATTATGTAGACTGGTCTTTACTGTAAGGCGTAGAAACATGGATAATGAACAAACAATGGAAGAAGAGAATTCATGTCTTTGAAATGTAGATACACAGAAGAATGGGGTGTGTCTCACTGAAAGATAACAAAACAAATAAGGAAATTTTGAGAAATTAAGAGGTGCAAAGGGAAGTGATGAATGGAATCAGATTTAGACATTCAAGAAATGTAGGTCACATCAAAAGACACAAGACCATATTTAAAATAACACTGGAAGGACAGGTGGAGAGATAATGTGCCAGATGAAAATAATATAAGTCGGATAACATCAAAAGATGGACAGCGAAAAGTCTACCAAATTGCACCATCAAGGCGATTGAGGACATTTGAAGATTCATTGCAGCCGACCTTCGATGTGGAGATGGTACTTGAACTGAACTGACCAGCCGACCTTTGATGTGGCTTTAGCCCTTGAACTAAACTGACCAGCCGACTTTCAATGTGGAGATGGCACTTGAACTGAACTGACCAGCCAACCTTCGATGTGGAGATGGTACTTGAACTGAACTGACCAGCCGACCTTCGATGTGGAGATGGTACTTGAACTGAACTGACCAGCCGACCTTTGATGTGGCTTTAGCCCTTGAACTAAACTGACCAGCCGACTTTCAATGTGGAGATGGCACTTGAACTGAACTGACCAGGTAACCTTTGATGTGAGGATGGCACTTGAACTGAACTGACCAGGCAACCTTCGATGTGAAAATGGCACTTGAACTGAACTGAACACATACATAGTCAAATGCAGTGGTACTTTTCTCTACTCCCCAGTAATGGACACAATGACCCTCACAATGATGGTAAGAATCCACACAAGAGATGACAAGGATCTACACAAGAGATGGCAAGGATTCACATAACAGATGGCAAGGATTCACATAAGAAATGGCAAGAATTCACACAAGAAATGGCAAGAATTCAATCAAAAGATGGCAAGGATTCACACAAGAGATGGTAAGGAATCACACGAGGGGATTGCAAAGAACCAATTTTGTAAAACATTAACTCTGATGCATAAAAAAACTATGCATTTTGGTGCAGTAAAAAATAGTGCTCATTAGAAAATTTAACAAATGAAATGCATAAATTAATTTTCAAATTAAAAAAAAAAAACCCAGAAAAATGAAAATAAATATCCCAACTATTTACTCCTTGTTTGCCATGGCTACTGTTGAAAAATGAAACTGAATATATGAAAAATGTTATAGGACCAAAAATAAACAAGTTATGTGGAGAGAGAACCAAAACAATTCAGGCATTCTCCAAACAAAATGTGACAGTGCAAACATAATGGGGAGTGTGCTGTAGTTTACCAGCCCTTCTTCTTTGTTGTACTTTACAACCGGATAAATGAGGTGGGGATGTCGCTTAGGCTGTGGATGGGATAAATTCACACTTAATTCATGTGTCACTTGCTTTTAATACGAGACCTTATGAACGTGAAGGGCTAACTCACCATTTTGCAAATTGAGATAACGGCATTTGACACCATGTAAATCAAATGACAGAACAAATGCTAATTTGAAGGCTGTTTCAACAAATGAGCTTAATTTTAGAGATTTGATTTTGAGAAACACATTCATGACGACATGCATATTATGGGATATTTTAGGGAGGACATTATGCAATCAAATACCTAACGTGCTCATGCATTGTTAGGTATGAATACTTAAAATAGTAACACTGTAATCTGACCAGCATGTTGTAATAGATGGCTACGGTTGAAGTAAAGCAACTAAGCCATTACTAGCCATTGCTCAAATGAATAGTGTACAACACATGCACAGTTGGTGACCTATTTGGCGAGTATCGCTTTACTTTTCCAGTTGGCGATAGACAATTGGCTAGTTCAAATGAGTGTGACGTGCTGATTGGATGATAGATAGTTGGCTAGTTCAGATTAGTTTGGTGTGCTGATTGGATGATTAACAATTGCTAGTTCAAATGAGTGTGACATACTGATTGGATGATATATAATTGGCTAGTTAAGATTAGTGTGGTGTGCTGATTGGATGATAGATGATTGGCTGGCTCAACTGAGTGTGGTGTGCTGATTGGATGATAGATGATTGGCTAGCTCAAATGAGTGTGATGTTCTGAATGGATGATATACAATTGGCTAGCTCATATGAGTGTGCTGTGCTGATTGGATGATAAGAAATTGGCTAGCTCAAGTGAGTGTGGTGTTCTGATTGGATGATATACAATTGGCTAGCTCAAATGAGTGTGGTGTTCTGATTGGATGATATACAATTTGCTAGCTCAAATGAGTGTGGTGTTCTGATTGGATGATACAAAATTGGCTAGCTCAAGTGAGTGGGGTGTTCTGATTGGATGATATACATTTGGCTAGCTCATATGAGTGTGATGTTCTGATTGGATGATAGACAATTGGCTAGTTCAAATGAGTGTGGTGTTCTGATTGGATGATAGACAATTGGCTAGTTCAAATGAGTGTGGTGTTCTGATTGGATGATAGACAATTGGCTAGTTCAAATGAGTGTGGTGTTCTGATTGGATGATAGACAATTGGCTAGCTCAAATGAGTGTGCTGTGTTGATTGACTAGCCACTGTGCATTTCGACCAAGCCAAAATGGCAGCCTTACTCTCATCTCTAAAGCTAGTACTGTTATTCAGAAGGGGATTTGTAAATTGCGGGAAATACAAATGATAACGGATGATACGTTACTAAGATTAAAGTGAAGCTCAGCCATTAGAATGTCTAATAAATCATATATCATAATTATGGTGAGTTGGCCCTTCTTGACTAGAAGACCTGGTATTTAAACTGTCATAACTTAAACATAAATTTGTCAAAACCCATTGGTGGGCTGTTGAGTACAGGGTTATAAAATATTCTCTACAACTGATTAGACAAGTTGCTCAGTCAAAAAAAATTATTTTTTAAATTTAAACAGCAAATTACAGAAATTATGTTTCCTTTCATTATTGATTTATACATAATACAAGTTAACACGAATACATATTGCATATGATTCGTTACAATTCGTCAGTTTTTTTTTTAAATCTCATAAATCATTTAGGGCGGCAAAGGAGATGCACCAGTGTATGAACAAACAGCAGCCAGTGACTCCTAGCTGATTGTTTGCATCAGTCAGCGAACCACAGCTGAGCAAGATCCTGTTCCACTTCCAAGTGATGTCACAGGAAACAGGTTGCACTAGTGTAGTCTGGCTAATGGATAAGGATCACAGAGGGAAGGCAAACCCATGACTCAAAAAAGCCAGCTGAAATCGGGTGTGCTGGGTGGAAAGACGCAGGCATGGCAGCCTCACTGTAAACCACGACACATTGTCCTTTTCAGACTAACGCTGAAGAATGAGAAGAAATCACTTACAGCAACAAATTTGTTTAAAAAATGTAAAACAGTGAAACATATTGTCTAAGTCTGTCACCTTCATGAGAAGTGCTGGAAGATAATGAAGTGCGTTCAAGTGTTGTGTCCTTATCGATGAGGGGATATAAACATAATGGAACAGGTACAAAGAAGAGCGACACAACTGATAGTGGGATTACGGTATTATAGGCAAGGCTTTTAGGACCCATACTCAGAAAGGGGGGCTTTCAAACATTGTGACAACTGAAAATATCAAAAACAAGAGAAGCTGGAAAGGTTTGGGATGGTATGATAAGCTGAGAACCTCTGCGTCTCAGGGTAGAAGGGCTAGGAGACTAACGTCCGGCCAGGTGAGACATTTTGATCAGGATATGTTAGTCTAGATAAGGTAAAATATTCTGATCAGACTATGTTAGTCAGGGTCAAGCAAAACATACTGATCACACTATGTTAGTTAGGGTCAGGCAAAACATATTCATCACACTATGTTAGTCAGGGTCATGTGAAACATATAGACCAGACTATGTTAGTCAGGGTCATGTGAAACATACTGATCAGACTATGTTAGTCAAGATCAGGCAATACATTCTGATCAGACTATATTAGTCGCGGTCAGGTGAAACGTACTGATCAGACTATGTTAGTCAGGGTCAGACATAACATTGTGACCAGACTATGTTAGTCGGGTTCAGACATAACATACTGATCGAACTTTGTTAGCCAGGGTCAGGCAAAACATTATTGATCAGACTATGTTAGTGAGGGTCAGGTGAAACATTCTGATCAGACTATGTTAGTCAGGGTCATGTGAAAAATATTGATCAGACTATGTTAGCCGTCAGAGCCAGGTGAAACATACTGATCAGACTATGTTATTCAGGGCCAGGTAAAACACTGATCAGACTATGTTAGATTTCTACTGATAACTGGATAACTACATGAGAATTATCAAATGCCTTAGAACACCAGGATTTGTCTGTAAATAAGCATTTGCATATTATTTTTGCAATATCTTTCTTTCTCCCTCCAGTCACATTGTGATAACTATAATATAAATTATAATTCCCACAAAATCAGATAAATATTCCAATATATTTAGCAATTTAAACAGCACATTCTTTAAAATAATATATCATTTTAAAAAATATGTTTTAAAATTCATAAAACTACAGATGAAATTATAGGCACACCTCTAGTTGATAAATATAAACATAAATTAATCTGGCCACAGTGCAATTTTGTTAATCTGGTAGTTAATGAGTTAAGCACGTTAGTCATTGTATGCTTCTGAGCGACAGAGCTAACGGGGCATGTGTATCTTGTGGCAAAGTGGTTTGTTTCTGTCTCTGATCTCAATACATTTCAATCTACCCAGCTGTTAATCCCTTTTAATTAAGGAAGTCAAGGCAGCGAGAATGAAAGGGTCACCCCAGGTCAGAAAAAAACTGGCACTTTGTACAATTAAGTTTCCAACAGTCAATCCCCAATGCTTGTGTCTGGATTGGGAGTATTTTATGATTATTACCACCTGAACCGTATCATTGAGCTCTGATTGACTTTGTCCTATCTAGAAAGTATTACTAATAGGTCAGTGAACCTACACATCCACACCACAATCAGACAGTGCACATGAAACATAAATGTTGGCACGGCAAAAGTATACACAATTTACCTTCCGAATAGCAAAGCTCCTGGTAACAATGCCAGCTTGCCTCTCACAATTTAGGTACCTCACACTGATAGGTCCATAGCACACAATATGGCCAACTTCTTTAGGCCAAAAACGAGGATAGCTCTGTCAGGATATTTTAAAAAAATAAAGATCCCGTCACGTCATGCTGCGTATAGGAAATATAGCGTTAGGCCCAAATTACTTTGTGACCCACAGCACATAGTGGATGATGTGATCGGCATCACACCGTTCGCTTTTACTTCCCAGATTTTTCTGGTACCCAATTTCTGTGGCTGGGTCGACCACAGGAGCCAGTTTGCAATCGAAAAAAAATCCAGCACAAACTGGGGACCAAACCCCGATCGCCTGACTGGGAAGCCAGTACAATA
Source organism: Ariolimax columbianus (assembly GCA_036924085.1). Lineage (NCBI taxonomy): Eukaryota > Metazoa > Mollusca > Gastropoda > Stylommatophora > Arionidae > Ariolimax > Ariolimax columbianus. The sequence continues at coordinate 31,987,192 of JAVGWX010000008.1, read as the reverse complement.
GCCACTGAGCTAGTGTGGCTTCCTCTGTCAGGTTATGATGATCGGTATCAAATGAGGTCAAGTACCGGAAAATGTTATATTAATTATAATCATTATAAATTGAAATCCACTTACTTCTGGATCTCTTTGAGCAAAGAACAGAACCACTGTAACTGTGCATGTATGTTCTAAATGGTGACTAAAACAAGTTCTGCATAGAACTAGCAGCCTCATCATGTAAAATAAACTGCTAGAAGAACTATCCTTGCAAGGGCACACAGTGCTTGTGGTGCAAGTTCCCTGATAATGGCCTGCTACTGTGGTGGCTCTTGCTTTGTAGGGATCGAGACGCAGAAAAGACGTACTTGTATTACTAGCATATGGGTGACTGAGCCCTTGCCTTTCACTGTAAATCTGAGCTGGTAAGTAAGCAAGTACCACTAGGCTCCAGTCTACACTGATGCAAATGTCTACCCAACTCTGCGAGGGTTAAGATAGGTAAAGCATCAAAGAAGATATCAGACCCCACTATCTTTCAAAAGCTAAGGCAGAGATTATATATATACTTGTTATTATTATTTTGTTTATCACTTCAAGTCATATCATCCTATAGTCAGTCATGACTGAAAGGAGCTACTTTCTTCTTTCTTTCTTTTTGCTTGTCCTGTTTGTCCCTTTCAGCATCAGGTTATGTAGATGTTTCTTGACCAAGCCTTAGTATGTGCTTCGTACATGGGGAGCTTTACTGCTTCTGTTATTTCTGCTATCCCATTGTTTGTGTGGTCGCATTTGGCTTTGTATCCATTTTATCTGTATAGCATTGTTTTCTGAGGGATACTATCTGGTGTTTGACGTGTCACGTGGCCGAACCATTTGGTTTGATGTCTCTTGATGAGGTCTAGCACCGGTGTTGTACCTACTTGTTTTCTAATATCTTTGTTTCTGATTCTATCCATTATTGTTACTCCAAGCATTCTGCGCTGGCATTTTATCTCTGTTGTTTCAATCTTTCTTTTATCTTTGCTTGCCAATGTCCAATTTTGGCACTGGTAGCACAATGTGGATAGGAATATCGTGTTGTATAGCATTCTTTTTGTATCCATTGTCACGGGTTTACATTGTAATATCGGTGACATTTGCCTAATGATTTGACTTGCTTTATTACATCTGTGTTGGATTTCAGTGTCGGATTTGCCATCTTCTGAGATTATGTTACCCAGGTATATGAATATAAATTTTTTACCTCCTGTACTTGTTGATTTTGTATAAATATATTTGTTTTTGTTTCTTTACTTGCAATTGTCATAACTTTGGTTTTCTCTATGTTGATTTTCATACCGTAATCCGTACAGGCCTCATTTAGGTTGTTGATATGTGCATGCATTTGTTTTTCTGAGGTTGTTATTATTGTTTGGTCGCCAGCAAAGAGAAGTTCATTTAAGTGATCGCTGAGGTTGTTTCCCTCACTAATGTTAGTTTTGTTTACATATTGTGTCTATATATGTGATAAACAGTCAAGGAGATAGTACATAACCTTGCCGTACACCAGTCCTAATATGACATTTTTCTGCATGTCCTGCGTTTGTTCTTACTGTACATTGGCTATTCACATAAAGGCTTTTACATATATTGGTCAAATTTGTATTTACTCCATAACATTCTAATCACTCGATCGAATGCCTTCTCTTGGTCCACGAAAGTAACATGTAGCGACTTATCATACTCTACTTGGGGGGGGGGGGGGGGGGGGGGGGGTACAGCTACTACAATAGAACAAACTTTATGTTCGAGTTAAAGATTCTAAATGTGGTGGAAGTTTTAATTTCTTTTATGTTCCACAAGGTCCCGATTGCAATGGAAGTTTCACTTCCTTTCTGTATTCTCAACTGAACATCGTTTTCTTATATCTCCTACTATGTCTTTATTAGATATATGAAACACTCCACATTCTGAAGTGGGGTGAATCACAACCCAATTCTATCACTGTTAGTTGTAATTATTTTCAAAATCTGTATTTTGTTTCTGCGTATTTTTAGACCAAATTTTAGCGACCTCTCTTCAAGTATATGTATCTTATTTTGTGTCTGGCTGTCAATCGCATTAGCTCAGCTCATAGCGAGCAATTTACTATTTTCTGTGGTAACAGCGTGCCTCAGTTCGAATCGCGTACAGAGACTACAAAAATCAGGGTTGTGGTTTTAATCGGGGACTGCTTCTCCTGTCAACCCAGCTGTAAATGGGTACCTGATGCATGAGTTAGGGAAAGTAAAAACAGCAAGGAAGGACACTGATCACCCCACCTCTCACAGGCTGCTCCATTTTCAACCAGCGATTAATTCTGCTGAATTGCCACTTTAAAACTTTTTTACCGTGGGTGTGGGACAGAAGAGCAAAGTTGTCTCGTTGATGTCAATTTAATGCCATTATTAATGGCATTAAATTGACATCAACGAGACAACTTTGCCTCTTCTGTCCACACCCACGAGTATGATAAAAGAGGCTTTTAAAGTGGATATCTGGAGAAGGCAGCAAGGAAGGAAACTGATAACCTTGCTTTACAAACAGCTGAGCCTAGGAATAACAAAGTCTCTGACACTTCTAAGCCTGAGTCCCTATCTTAACGTCTTTATACTGGTTTAGAAGAATCTGCAGAGTCTGTATACAACCAGTTTCCTTTACATTTTCTTGATCTAAAAGCTTTGTGCATCTAATCTATTCTTAAATGCATTAATTGTCTTTGCCTCCGCTACTTCCCGTGGCAATGCATTCCAATCAATCATACTCTCTTACTAAAAAAATATTTCCTAATATCTAATCTGAACCTTTCCTTAGTTAATTTGTAGCTATGCCCTCCTGCCCATGTAAGCAGTTGTAATTTTAAAAACTTGTTATAGTCTATATTATCTGTTCCTTTGATTATCTTATAAACCTGTATTGTCACCTCGAATTCGTCTCTTTTCTAGACACTGTAGGCCGGTTATTTAAGTCTATTATGAGACTAGTTTGATCTATGTTTCTTATAAATAATATTAAGAGTCTAGATAAGGAAAGGGACCTATGTGTTATAATAGATCATACAGGTAAGGTGAGTGAGCAAGTCCAGGTAGCAGAAAAAAGGCAAATGCAATGTTAAGTATGATAAAAAGAAATATTAAACATAGGAGCAAGGAAGTGATAATCAAACTGTATGAAGCAAAGTCCAGATTAGATACTAGGAACTGTTATTTTATTCAGAGATTAGTGAATGCATGAAATGCATTGCCACAGGAAATAGTGAGGGTTTGTGTCCGTCTATGCATTAAAAAATAGATTGCATTTGGTTGTTCTTAGATTCAAATTGAAACTGATTGTATACAGACTCTGCAGAGCCTTTTAAACCAGCATAAAGATGTTAAGTTAAAGTTCAAGCTTCACACGTGTTGCCAGTGCCCAAAAGATGAACAAAGAATAGTTACACTGTAACCTGTTAGGCACGTTGTAAGCAATTATTAAAGGAGAGCTGAGCACAGTACCTGGCTACTGCATACAATAGAAACTGTACGCTTAAAGGGACAGACAAGAAAATCTCTAAACACCACTGTAGAAGAGTAATAGCTTAGTCAAGTCAATTTTTGGAAGGATAAAGTGGGCCGATTCTTTCCTATCCGCTCACCACTCACTAGTGTTATTAACTCTTTCAGGATTTGAAATTTAGTTTTTAGGCTTGGACCAAATTAATTTTCAGTTTTAACTAAGTCTAAGCCAGACTGTGGGACCGAAGAAAGATAACATCTGGTCAGGTAAAATATAATGATCAGACATTGTTAGTCATGGTCAGGTAAGACATATTGGCCAAGACCCTCACCTTGGCTTCCTCGTAGCCCTCCCTGGAAATGGGCTGTTTTCATGACAACCTGGCTAACGAGGTGAGGGATTGACATGATCTCCATAGTATTGAGCAACATGCAGATGAAGTCAAGCATAGTAGAACCTTTCTCAGGGCGCACAAAAGAATAAACCCACTCATTGTGGGCATTCGAAGCAACAACAAGAAGAGGAAGAGCGACTGTCTTGTTTTCTTTTACGACAATCATAATCACTATCTGAATCTTACATGCCTACACAGATAGATCAACAACAAATGCTGGCAAGAATGGAGGCGCTGGTATCTTTAAAACGTACCCTGATGACCATTGGAAGACAAGGAGTGTTCCCACAAGTAAATTCTGCTCCAATAATATAGCTGAGGTTCAAGCTCTCAAACAGGCTGAGGTTCAAGCTCTCAAACAGGCTGAGGTTCAAGCTCTCAAACAGGCTGAGGTTCAAGCTCTCAAACAGGCTGAGGTTCAAGCTCTCAAACAGGCTGAGGTTCAAGCTCTCAAACAGGCTGAGGTTCAAGCTCTCAAACAGGCTGAGGTTCAAGCTCTCAAACAGGCTGAGGTTCAAGCTCTCAAACAGGCTGAGGTTCAAGCTCTCAAACAGGCTGAGGTTCAAGCTCTCAAACAGGCTGAGGTTCAAGCTCTCAAACAGGCTGAGGTTCAAGCTCTCAAACAGGCTGAGGTTCAAGCTCTCAAACAGGCTGAGCTTCAAGCTCTCAAACAGGCTGAGGTTCAAGCTCTCAAACAGGCTGAGGTTCAAGCTCTCAAACAGGCTGAGGTTCAAGCTCTCAAACAGGCTGAGGTTCAAGCTCTCAAACAGGCTGAGGTTCAAGCTCTCAAACAGGCTGAGGTTCAAGCTCTCAAACAGGCTGAGGTTCAAGCTCTCAAACAGGCTGAGGTTCAAGCTCTCAAACAGGCTGAGGTTCAAGCTCTCAAACAGGCTGAGGTTCAAGCTCTCAAACAGGCTGAGGTTCAAGCTTTCAAACAGGCTGAGCTTCAAGCTCTCAAACAGGCTGAGGTTCAAGCTCTCAAACAGGCTGAGGTTCAAGCTCTCAAACAGGCTGAGGTTCAAGCTCTCAAACAGGCTGAGGTTCAAGCTCTCAAACAGGCTGAGGTTCAAGCTCTCAAACAGGCTGAGCTTCAAGCTCTCAAACAGGCTGAGGTTCAAGCTCTCAAACAGGCTGTTCAAGCTCTCAAACAGGCTGAGGTTCAAGCTCTCAAACAGGCTGAAGTTCAAGCTTTCAAACAGGCTGAGGTTCAAGCTCTCAAACAGGCTGAGGTTCAAGCTCTCAAACAGGCTGAGGTTCAAGCTCTCAAACAGGCTGAGGTTCAAGCTCTCAAACAGGCTGTTCAAGCTCTCAAACAGGCTGAGGTTCAAGCTCTCAAACAGGCTGAGGTTCAAGCTCTCAAACAGGCTGAGGTTCAAGCTCTCAAACAGGCTGAGGTTCAAGCTCTCAAACAGGCTGAGGTTCAAGCTCTCAAACAGGCTGAGGTTCAAGCTCTCAAACAGGCTGAGGTTCAAGCTCTCAAACAGGCTGAGGTTCAAGCTCTCAAACAGGCTGAGGTTCAAGCTCTCAAACAGGCTGTTCAAGCTCTCAACAACAGGCTGAGGTTCAAGCTCTCAAACAGGCTGAGGTTCAAGCTTTCAAACAGGCTGAGCTTCAAGCTCTCAAACAGGCTGAGGTTCAAGCTCTCAAACAGGCTGAGGTTCAAGCTCTCAAACAGGCTGAGGTTCAAGCTCTCAAACAGGCTGAGGTTCAAGCTCTCAAACAGGCTGAGGTTCAAGCTCTCAAACAGGCTGAGGTTCAAGCTCTCAAACAGGCTGAGGTTCAAGCTCTCAAACAGGCTGAGGTTCAAGCTCTCAAACAGGCTGAGGTTCAAGCTCTCAAACAGGCTGAGGTTCAAGCTCTCAAACAGGCTGAGCTTCAAGCTCTCAAACAGGCTGAGGTTCAAGCTCTCAAACAGGCTGAGGTTCAAGCTCTCAAACAGGCTGAGGTTCAAGCTCTCAAACAGGCTGAGGTTCAAGCTTTCAAACAGGCTGAGGTTCAAGCTCTCAAACAGGCTGAGGTTCAAGCTCTCAAACAGGCTGAGGTTCAAGCTCTCAAACAGGCTGAGGTTCAAGCTTTCAAACAGGCTGAGCTTCAAGCTCTCAAACAGGCTGAGGTTCAAGCTCTCAAACAGGCTGAGGTTCAAGCTCTCAAACAGGCTGAGGTTCAAGCTCTCAAACAGGCTGAGGTTCAAGCTCTCAAACAGGCTGAGGTTCAAGCTCTCAAACAGGCTGAGGTTCAAGCTCTCAAACAGGCTGAGGTTCAAGCTCTCAAACAGGCTGAGGTTCAAGCTTTCAAACAGGCTGAGCTTCAAGCTCTCAAACAGGCTGAGGTTCAAGCTCTCAAACAGGCTGAGGTTCAAGCTCTCAAACAGGCTGAGGTTCAAGCTCTCAAACAGGCTGAGGTTCAAGCTTTCAAACAGGCTGAGCTTCAAGCTCTCAAACAGGCTGAGGTTCAAGCTCTCAAACAGGCTGAGGTTCAAGCTCTCAAACAGGCTGAGGTTCAAGCTCTCAAACAGGCTGAGGTTCAAGCTCTCAAACAGGCTGAGGTTCAAGCTCTCAAACAGGCTGAGGTTCAAGCTCTCAAACAGGCTGAGGTTCAAGCTCTCAAACAGGCTGAGGTTCAAGCTCTCAAACAGGCTGAGGTTCAAGCTCTCAAACAGGCTGAGGTTCAAGCTCTCAAACAGGCTGAGGTTCAAGCTTTCAAACAGGCTGAGCTTCAAGCTCTCAAACAGGCTGAGGTTCAAGCTCTCAAACAGGCTGAGGTTCAAGCTCTCAAACAGGCTGAGGTTCAAGCTCTCAAACAGGCTGAGGTTCAAGCTTTCAAACAGGCTGAGGTTCAAGCTCTCAAACAGGCTGAGGTTCAAGCTCTCAAACAGGCTGAGGTTCAAGCTCTCAAACAGGCTGAGGTTCAAGCTTTCAAACAGGCTGAGCTTCAAGCTCTCAAACAGGCTGAGGTTCAAGCTCTCAAACAGGCTGAGGTTCAAGCTCTCAAACAGGCTGAGGTTCAAGCTCTCAAACAGGCTGAGGTTCAAGCTCTCAAACAGGCTGAGGTTCAAGCTCTCAAACAGGCTGAGGTTCAAGCTCTCAAACAGGCTGAGGTTCAAGCTCTCAAACAGGCTGAGGTTCAAGCTTTCAAACAGGCTGAGCTTCAAGCTCTCAAACAGGCTGAGGTTCAAGCTCTCAAACAGGCTGAGGTTCAAGCTCTCAAACAGGCTGAGGTTCAAGCTCTCAAACAGGCTGAGGTTCAAGCTTTCAAACAGGCTGAGCTTCAAGCTCTCAAACAGGCTGAGGTTCAAGCTCTCAAACAGGCTGAGGTTCAAGCTCTCAAACAGGCTGAGGTTCAAGCTCTCAAACAGGCTGAGGTTCAAGCTCTCAAACAGGCTGAGGTTCAAGCTCTCAAACAGGCTGAGGTTCAAGCTCTCAAACAGGCTGAGGTTCAAGCTCTCAAACAGGCTGAGGTTCAAGCTTTCAAACAGGCTGAGCTTCAAGCTCTCAAACAGGCTGAGGTTCAAGCTCTCAAACAGGCTGAGGTTCAAGCTCTCAAACAGGCTGTTCAAGCTCTCAAACAGGCTGAGGTTCAAGCTCTCAAACAGGCTGAGGTTCAAGCTCTCAAACAGGCTGAGGTTCAAGCTTTCAAACAGGCTGTTCAAGCTCTCAAACAGGCTGAGGTTCAAGCTCTCAAACAGGCTGAGGTTCAAGCTCTCAAACAGGCTGAGGTTCAAGCTCTCAAACAGGCTGAGGTTCAAGCTCTCAAACAGGCTGAGGTTCAAGCTCTCAAACAGGCTGAGGTTCAAGCTCTCAAACAGGCTGAGGTTCAAGCTCTCAAACAGGCTGAGGTTCAAGCTTTCAAACAGGCTGAGCTTCAAGCTCTCAAACAGGCTGAGGTTCAAGCTCTCAAACAGGCTGAGGTTCAAGCTCTCAAACAGGCTGAGGTTCAAGCTCTCAAACAGGCTGAGGTTCAAGCTCTCAAACAGGCTGAGGTTCAAGCTCTCAAACAGGCTGAGGTTCAAGCTCTCAAACAGGCTGAGGTTCAAGCTCTCAAACAGGCTGAGGTTCAAGCTTTCAAACAGGCTGAGCTTCAAGCTCTCAAACAGGCTGAGGTTCAAGCTCTCAAACAGGCTGAGGTTCAAGCTCTCAAACAGGCTGTTCAAGCTCTCAAACAGGCTGAGCTTCAAGCTCTCAAACAGGCTGAGGTTCAAGCTCTCAAACAGGCTGAGGTTCAAGCTCTCAAACAGGCTGAGGTTCAAGCTCTCAAACAGGCTGAGGTTCAAGCTCTCAAACAGGCTGAGGTTCAAGCTTTCAAACAGGCTGAGGTTCAAGCTCTCAAACAGGCTGAGGTTCAAGCTCTCAAACAGGCTGAGGTTCAAGCTCTCAAACAGGCTGAGGTTCAAGCTCTCAAACAGGCTGAGGTTCAAGCTCTCAAACAGGCTGAGGTTCAAGCTCTCAAACAGGCTGAGGTTCAAGCTCTCAAACAGGCTGAGGTTCAAGCTCTCAAACAGGCTGAGGTTCAAGCTTTCAAACAGGCTGAGGTTCAAGCTCTCAAACAGGCTGAGGTTCAAGCTCTCAAACAGGCTGAGGTTCAAGCTCTCAAACAGGCTGAGGTTCAAGCTTTCAAACAGGCTGAGGTTCAAGCTTTCAAACAGGCTGAGGTTCAAGCTCTCAAACAGGCTGAGGTTCAAGCTCTCAAACAGGCTGAGGTTCAAGCTCTCAAACAGGCTGAGGTTCAAGCTCTCAAACAGGCTGAGGTTCAAGCTCTCAAACAGGCTGAGGTTCAAGCTCTCAAACAGGCTGAGGTTCAAGCTCTCAAACAGGCTGAGGTTCAAGCTCTCAAACAGGCTGAGGTTCAAGCTCTCAAACAGGCTGAGGTTCAAGCTCTCAAACAGGCTGAGGTTCAAGCTCTCAAACAGGCTGAGGTTCAAGCTCTCAAACAGGCTGAGGTTCAAGCTCTCAAACAGGCTGAGGTTCAAGCTCTCAAACAGGCTGAGGTTCAAGCTCTCAAACAGGCTGAGGTTCAAGCTCTCAAACAGGCTGAGGTTCAAGCTCTCAAACAGGCTGAGGTTCAAGCTCTCAAACAGGCTGAGGTTCAAGCTCTCAAACAGGCTGAGGTTCAAGCTCTCAAACAGGCTGAGGTTCAAGCTCTCAAACAGGCTGAGGTTCAAGCTCTCAAACAGGCTGAGGTTCAAGCTCTCAAACAGGCTGAGGTTCAAGCTCTCAAACAGGCTGAGGTTCAAGCTCTCAAACAGGCTGAGGTTCAAGCTCTCAAACAGGCTGAGGTTCAAGCTCTCAAACAGGCTGAGGTTCAAGCTCTCAAACAGGCTGAGGTTCAAGCTCTCAAACAGGCTGGTTCAAGCTCTCAAACAGGCTGAGGTTCAAGCTCTCAAACAGGCTGAGGTTCAAGCTCTCAAACAGGCTGAGGTTCAAGCTCTCAAACAGGCTGAGGTTCAAGCTCTCAAACAGGCTGAGGTTCAAGCTCTCAAACAGGCTGAGGTTCAAGCTCTCAAACAGGCTGAGGTTCAAGCTCTCAAACAGGCTGAGGTTCAAGCTCTCAAACAGGCTGAGGTTCAAGCTCTCAAACAGGCTGAGGTTCAAGCTCTCAAACAGGCTGAGGTTCAAGCTCTCAAACAGGCTGAGGTTCAAGCTCTCAAACAGGCTGAGGTTCAAGCTCTCAAACAGGCTGAGGTTCAAGCTCTCAAACAGGCTGAGGTTCAAGCTCTCAAACAGGCTGAGGTTCAAGCTCTCAAACAGGCTGAGGTTCAAGCTCTCAAACAGGCTGAGGTTCAAGCTCTCAAACAGGCTGAGGTTCAAGCTCTCAAACAGGCTGAGGTTCAAGCTCTCAAACAGGCTGAGGTTCAAGCTCTCAAACAGGCTGAGGTTCAAGCTCTCAAACAGGCTGAGGTTCAAGCTCTCAAACAGGCTGAGGTTCAAGCTCTCAAACAGGCTGAGGTTCAAGCTCTCAAACAGGCTGAGGTTCAAGCTCTCAAACAGGCTGAGGTTCAAGCTCTCAAACAGGCTGAGGTTCAAGCTCTCAAACAGGCTGAGGTTCAAGCTCTCAAACAGGCTGAGGTTCAAGCTCTCAAACAGGCTGAGGTTCAAGCTCTCAAACAGGCTGAGGTTCAAGCTCTCAAACAGGCTGAGGTTCAAGCTCTCAAACAGGCTGAGGTTCAAGCTCTCAAACAGGCTGAGGTTCAAGCTCTCAAACAGGCTGAGGTTCAAGCTCTCAAACAGGCTGAGGTTCAAGCTCTCAAACAGGCTGAGGTTCAAGCTCTCAAACAGGCTGAGGTTCAAGCTCTCAAACAGGCTGAGGTTCAAGCTCTCAAACAGGCTGAGGTTCAAGCTCTCAAACAGGCTGAGGTTCAAGCTCTCAAACAGGCTGAGGTTCAAGCTTTCAAACAGGCTGAGGTTCAAGCTCTCAAACAGGCTGAGGTTCAAGCTCTCAAACAGGCTGAGGTTCAAGCTCTCAAACAGGCTGAGGTTCAAGCTCTCAAACAGGCTGAGGTTCAAGCTCTCAAACAGGCTGAGGTTCAAGCTCTCAAACAGGCTGAGGTTCAAGCTCTCAAACAGGCTGAGGTTCAAGCTTTCAAACAGGCTGAGGTTCAAGCTCTCAAACAGGCTGAGGTTCAAGCTCTCAAACAGGCTGAGGTTCAAGCTCTCAAACAGGCTGAGGTTCAAGCTTTCAAACAGGCTGAGGTTCAAGCTCTCAAACAGGCTGAGGTTTCAAGCTCTCAAACAGGCTGAGGTTCAAGCTCTCAAACAGGCTGAGGTTCAAGCTCTCAAACAGGCTGAGGTTCAAGCTCTCAAA